>AP025071.1:20402090-20816336 GCA_036186865.1 Eustoma russellianum | reverse complement strand
GCACAAAGGCAACAAGGCTAAGGAAGGAAAGTTTTTTCTCCTCCTCTCCTCTTAATTATACACGCCTATATACACATATATTACATATATTTTCAGATTTTTTTTTAAAAAAGGCACATACACATGTATTCCAACGTACTACCGACACGTTATATATTTTACGGACGTACGTTAACATCACACCACTATACTTAACTCATATTTATGAGTATATTCAGGTCTTATATCATATGATATAAGATATGGTGATGACAAATCAAATACGACACGATAAAAGGTTCTAAACCGAAAATTGTCGTATCGGGCGAATACCAAAACTTCGCCAACGTGTCACGTACTTGCCATAAATAAATGGCCAGCCCCTATACTTCACACATTGATGAAAATTTCGTGCACATGTCAGAATATTCAGCCAAAAATACTTTACATGTTGGCACACACAAATCTGTTAGTGTATGTGCCCTAGGCCATGATTTGGATATTTATGTTATGCATTTATTATTAATAAAAGAGGTTTTATTATCATTATTGTTGGTTAGTATGTTACACAATTTTGATATATGTCCCTGATTCATTATTGTTATGGAGATAAAATAATTTATAATCAGTATGAGTATTGATTTGATAATCATGAGATGATTATGTGTATGGTGATACGAATCAATCTCATAGATACTTGTTAGAGAACAATGTATTGGATAGACCCATCATGAGATTGCTACATGGATTAGCGTCATAAGTAAATCTCATGATAGTCATGTTGTAATCCTTTGACTTGAGATTGTCATAGTTTCCAACATAAGGACTATTATATTTTGACATGATCAAACGTTATCCGTAACTGGATAATAATAAAGGTCATGATTGAATGTGATAGAAATTATGTAGAGGATATTGAACAATCAAGATAGAATTTGTCCCTCTCTTTTGAGAGAGATATCTTTGGGCCCCTCGATTAGTGAGACTGTGAAATGCATGGCCGTGCTCAAATGAATTGATAGTGTGATCAATATCATTTGTTTTATCAGTCTACTTAGAGATCGAGTAATCATATGTTTGAACTATATAAGTATGACGCTGACCATGACTTATGTTCAAACTAGATATCGTGTGACAAAGGGATTAATGCATGTACTATTATTAGGCTAGTTGGACTTTACTCGTATTAATTGGGTAGTTGTAATGCCTTGCTAGAGGCCAATTACGACTTATTGGTTTAATAGAGATTTAATCAACTGCCAATTAATATGGGCCTATCGGGTCACACACAAGAATGCGTAAGGCTGAGATTAATAATATTAATAATATTAATATTGGATATTAATTATTAGTATTATTATTATCGTTTTTAATATTAATAATATTAATATTGGATATTAATTATTATTATTATTATTATTTTCGGGTTTTTGGTGATTATATATACATGTGTATTATCAGATAATAACGAGAGAATCCATATCTGATATGGATTTTGAATATCCTGATAGAATCCGTATCTGATATGGATTTTGATTGGCATCCACTAATCCGATTAGGACTTGGATTCTGATGTCTACGTATGTGCATATATACTTGTGTATCTCGTATACACAAGACACACGAAAAATACACAGAGTCATAAAAAAACCCTAGAGCCGTTTTTGTGAAAAACGAGTTCTTCAGCCGCGCCGTTTGAAGAGCTAGCACTCCGGACGGAAGCGTTCGTGTGGATACCGACAGAGGGTGTTCGTGATTTCGCACCTCTTCCATCTGCAGACTTCGAATCTACAGAGGTAGTTTTAGATTTCTTTTGTCGAATTAAACGAACAACATGGATCCTTGGTAGGAAATCGGAGATCAAGTTTTTGTTTTCCGCTGTGCGTTTTGCAGTGATCTCGGTTGATTTCCTAACAGTGGTATCAGAGACACTTGTTGATTTCGTTTAAATCGATTATATCATGCTTATGTGATTATATGTTTACTGTTTTTCGTATGGCATGATATGTACAAAAACCCCAACTCGGATTTCATATGATGAGAGAAGAATGGTGTTTTTCAAATCGTTTTCATGAGATGATTTGTATACGGCGGTTTTCGTTTGTCATGTGATGATCAAAACGGATTCTGTTTATATTAGATATAAACATACGCTATGTGTAGAACCCTATTCGAATCTCATCTGGTGAGAGCGGATTGATGTTTTCAATTCGTTTTCATGAGACGTTATGATTCGAGATTGTTATATGTGATATAAAGTTTTCGTTTTTCATGTGATGATCAAAAACGATTATGTTTATATCGATATGAGCAACCGATAATGATTCTGTAAGAGTTATGCATATTCAAAACAGACAGATTATCAATTCGATTGATGATTCTGTTTTCGGATTTCGAATGGCAGATTGATTCTGTTTCGGATTTCGAACAGCAGATTATCAATTCGATTGATGAATTTGTTTTGGGTTTTGAATGATAACTCTCGGTTCGATCGGTGCTTCTATAAGGGTTTGCACGTAATCAAAACAGTAAGATCGTTAATATAATTGACGCGTCTGTGTTAGGGTTTCGAAAAGAAAATTATCAATGCGATTGATACTAAGTTCTCTAAAAATTTTTAGAGGACCCTATAAGGGTTTGCACGTAATCAAAACAGTAGGACCGCCGTATGCGTACGCCCTATAGTTCGTTACCGTGACATTAAGAATGTCAATATATATTTATTTGTTATAATATGTTTGTGTAAAATATATTATAATTGTTGATGTCTTTGCATTGTGCATAGCATGGCCTCAGGACCTATGTGATTGACTTAGTCATATTTCTGTTTTGGGTTATTATGGCCTGCGTGCCGCTGTAATTTTTGTTGTATTTTATTATACAATTAGTTAGGTTTTTCTTTATTATTGTAATAAATGAAGAATCAAGCTACAAAAGTGGTGATGGCGACACATACCAAGGACGAGTGGATTCCATGGAGATGGAGGCACGAGCTCAAGACAAGAAGATATGTATCATTGCAAATGTCGTAATAGGAAGTCTTTCACATAGGGTTTCCTTTATGATCTTCATTTGGTCTCATGAAGATCATATTTAGTTTGGCCATGCTATGTCACATTTACATATTTATCATTTTGTATGAGATGCGTGGATGATATATTATATATGCATATAGGATGCTACGATATAATGATATGCAATGCAAGACATAAACTAAGTTGAACCCTCATTAATAATTTAAGTCTTGATGCCATCCATGTCTTAAACACCTATTAAAACTGGGATTGTATTAAAGTAGGTATTGCCAAAGCAATGTGCTTTAAACATTCCTAGCTACGTAGGATGAGTAATAGTGCTACTCATATGTTTAAAATTGGTTAGACTTAATTGGGCTATCAAAACGGTTTTGGGCTCAAGGCATTAGATGGAATCTAACATACAATGATATATGATGTCATTATTCCATAAATTCTAAGAGTTACATAATTGGTAAAGATGTTACCTACCTAAATAACTTAATTTTAAGCGTCATGCCAAAGCTGAGTTTAGAATTAAGTCAAATATGGATCTTAGCTCACTAAAATATTTCTTTTGAGGGTTATGTTTTAGTGAGAGTTTTATAAATTTTAACCTCATTATTAATAAAGTGTTACTTTGCATGTTTTGTAGATCATAAATGGCTGCTAATAACAATTCCACCTTATCGTTGCGATCTATCCTTGAGAAGGAAAAACTAAAAGAATGTGGGACTAATTTTGTTGACTGGTTTTGAAACTTGAGAATTGTTCTCAAGCAAGAAAAGAAGTCCTACGTGCTCGATGACCCTGTCCCTGAACCCCCTCCTGCTGATGCTTCTGCTGCTGTTAAGAACAAGTATAAGAAGCATGTGGAAGATTCAAACGACATAGGATGTCTTATGTTGGCAACTATGTGTTCAGGACTTCAGAAAGACCTGGAACACTTAGAAGCTTATGAGATGAGTGTGCATCTCAAACAAGCTTTCCAACAACAGGCTAGGCAGGATAGGTTCGACACCGCCGTTGCACTTTTTGACTGTAAGATGTCTGAAGGTGAATCTGTTAGCGCTCATGTTTTAAAGATGAAAGGCTATATAGATCACCTTGCAAGACTCGGATATCCCCTGAGTTTGGAACTCGCTACGGATTTGATCCTACACTCTTTGCCTAGCAGTTTTTCTCAGTTCGTCATGAACTACAATATGAATAATATGGAAAAGTCCATTCCTGAGCTACATGGTATGCTCAAAACTGCTGAGGGGAATATCAAGAAGCCTACCCATGTATTGAGTGTCAATACTAAGCTAATGAAAAGGAAAGCTAAAGGCAAGGGTAAGGCTAAAAGTGCAAAGGGTGCAAAAGGGGCAAAGGGTCAAGCTAAACCGAAACCTGGTCCTAAGGCAAAGGTTCCTAAGGAAGGAACTTGTTTCCATTGCAACAAGCCTGGGCATTGGAAAAGAAATTGTGATGTTTATTTGGAGGAGCTAAAGAAGCTGAAGGGTAGTACGACTACATCTTCAGGTATTTATGTTATAGAAATTAATTTATCTACTTCTTCTTCCTGGGTATTAGATACTGGATGTGGATCCCATATTTGTACAAATATGCAGTGGCTCAAAAGGAGTAGGATGCTGAAGAAGGGCGAGGTGGACCTACGTGTTGGCAATAGAGCAAGAGTTGCTGCTATAGCTGTAGGGACCTATGAGCTTGTCTTGCCCAATGGGCTTTTGTTAGTTTTAAACAATTGCTTTTATGTTCCTACTATGAGTAGGAATCTTATTTCAGTGTCTGTTTTGGATGATGAAGGTTATTCATTTTTAATTAAAAATAAGAAGTGTTCTATTTTTGATAAAAATGACTTGCTTTATTGTATTGCAAGTAGTTATAATGGCATTTATGTCCTTAACCTTGATGATTCCAATGACGGTAATATTTATAACATATCTTCAAAGAGAACTAAGCCAGATGAACTAAACCCTTCATATTTATGGCATTGTCGCCTTAGCCATATAAATGAGAAGCGCGTATCTAAACTCCATCAAGATGGATTATTAGATTCATTTGATTTTGAATCATTTGAAAATTGCGAATCTTGTTTGCTTGGAAAGATGACAAAGACTCCTTTTACTGGACATAGTGAAAGGGCCAATGACTTGTTGGGCTTGGTACATACAGATGTATGCGGCCAAATCAGCATTAGTGCCAGGGGA
This sequence comes from Eustoma russellianum, assembly GCA_036186865.1. Taxonomy (NCBI): domain Eukaryota; kingdom Viridiplantae; phylum Streptophyta; class Magnoliopsida; order Gentianales; family Gentianaceae; genus Eustoma; species Eustoma russellianum. The sequence goes on along the minus strand of AP025071.1, from coordinate 20,811,130 downwards.
GGATTTCAGTATTTCATTACTTTTACTGATGATTTCAGTAGGTATGGCTATGTATATCTAATGAAACATAAACATGAGTCTTTTGAAATGTTTAGAACTTTTCAAAATGAAGTACAAAATCAACTTGGTAAGACAATTAAAACCCTTCGATCAGATCGAGGTGGTGAATATTTGAGCCAAGAATTTGACCAACATCTAAGAAATTGTGGAATCGTTTCACAGTTGACTCCTCCAGGAACTCCACAATGGAATGGTGTTTCTGAAAGGAGAAATCGGACTTTATTGGATATGGTTCGATCTATGATGGGTCAAGTAGATCTTCCTTTATCCTTTTGGGGTTATGCCTTGGAGACAGCTGCATTCATTTTGAACCGTGTACCAACTAAAGCGGTTGAAAAGACGCCATATGAGATGTGGACTGGTAAGAGACCCAGTTTGTCTTTTCTTAAGATTTGGGGTTGTGAAGCTTATGTGAAAAGATTAATGTCAGATAAGCTAGCTCCAAAATCTATCAAATGTATTTTTGTGGGGTATCCTAAAGAAACTAAAGGGTACTATTTCTATATTCCCTCAGAGAACAAAGTGTTTGTTGCTCGAAATGGAGTCTTTTTGGAAAAGGAGTTCCTCTCCAAGAGAACAAGTGGGAGTATAGTACAACTTGAGGAAACTCAAGTTCCACAAGATATCGTTGAACCGTCTTTAGAGACGATTTCAGAACCACAAACAGTTGTGGAGCCTGAAAATGTAACACAAGTCCAACGCAGATCTGATAGGATACATCGTCAGCCAGAGAGATACGGATTTCTTGTGACTGATGATAGTGAAGTTATGCTCATAGATCAATATGAGCCTACTACCTATCAGGAAGCTGTGTCAGGTCCAGATTCAGATAAATGGCTTGGAGCAATGAATTCCGAGATGCAATCCATGTTTGATAACCAAGTTTGGTCTTTAATTGATCCTCCAGAGGGTATTAAGACTATTGGTTGCAAATGGGTTTTCAAGAAGAAAACTGACATGGATGGAAATGTGCAAACCTACAAAGCAAGGCTTGTGGCTAAAGGTTTCAAGCAAACTCATGGTATAGATTTCACCAGTAGCTATGCTTAAGTCTATTCGAATTCTCCTTGCCATTGCAGCATACTATGATTATGAGATATGGCAAATGGATGTCAAAACTGCTTTCCTTAATGGAAATTTACTCGAGGATGTGTACATGACACAACCTGAGGGTTTTGTAAATCCTGAAAATTCAAAGAAGGTTTGCAAGCTTCAAAGGTCCATCTATGGATTGAAGCAAGCATCTCGAAGCTGGAATCTTTGTTTTGATGAAACAGTTAAGAACTTTGGTTTCATCAAGAATGAAGATGAACCTTGTGTTTACAAGATGGTTAGTGGGAGTACAGTAGTATTTCTGGTCTTATATGTGGATGACATATTACTTATTGGGAATGATATCCCTACCTTGCAAAAGGTTAAGGCTTGGTTAGGGAATTCATTTTCAATGAAGGACTTGGGTGAGGCTACCTATATCCTTGGTATCAAGATCTATAGAGATAAATCTAAAAGGATAATAGGCTTGAGTCAGAGTACATACATAGATAAAATGTTGAAAAGGTTCAACATGCAAGAGTCCAAGAAAGGATTCCTGCCTATGTCTCATGGCATTCATCTTAGCAAGAATCAATGTCCTAAGACATCTGATGAGCGAGATCGAATGAATAAAATTCCTTATGCTTCTGCTATAGGATCGATCATGTATGCCATGTTATGTACTAGACCAGATGTCTCATATCCATTGAGCACAACCAGTAGATATCAAGCTGACCCCGGTGAAGGTCACTGGACAGCTGTGAAGAATATTCTTAAGTACCTCAGAAGGACTAAAGAAGTATTCTTGGTTTATGGAGGTTTGGATGACGAGTTAGTTGTAAATGGTTACACAGATGCTAGCTTCCAAACCGACATAGATGATTTCAGATCGCAGTCCGGTTTTGTATTCACATTGAATGGTGGAGCTGTTAGTTGGAAGAGTTCAAAACAAAGCACTGTGGCTGATTCTACAACAGAGGCTGAGTATATAGCAGCATCAGATGCAGCTAAAGAAGCAGTTTGGTTGAAGAAGTTCATCACTGAGCTAGGAGTAGTACCTAGCATTGCAAATCCTGTGGACATTTATTGTGACAACAATGGTGCCATAGCACAAGCAAAAGAGCCTAGGTCTCATCAGAGATCTAAACATATACTCAGACGCTACCATCTCATTCGAGACATCATCGATAGAGGAGATGTCAAGATATGCAAAGTTGACACAAATGATAACATAGCGGATCCATTGACTAAGCCTCTCTCACGGGTCAAGCATGATCAGCACACTAGATCTATGGGTCTCAGATATTTGTAGGCCTAGTGCAAGTGGGAGATTGTTAGTGTATGTGCCCTAGGCCATGATTTGGATATTTATGTTATGCATTTATTATTAATAAAAGAGGTTTTATTATCATTATTGTTGGTTAGTATGTTACACAATTTTGATATATGTCCCTGATTCATTATTGTTATGGAGATAAAATAATTTATAATCAGTATGAGTATTGATTTGATAATCATGAGATGATTATGTGTATGGTGATACGAATCAATCTCATAGATACTTGTTAGAGAACAGTGTATTGGATAGACCCATCATGAGATTGCTACATGGATTAGCGTCATAAGTAAATCTCATGATAGTCATGTTGTAATCCTTTGACTTGAGATTGTCATAGTTTCCAACATAAGGACTATTATATTTTGACATGATCAAACGTTATCCGTAACTGGATAATAATAAAGGTCATGATTGAATGTGATAGAAATTATGTAGAGGATATTGAACAATCAAGATAGAATTTGTCCCTCTCTTTTGAGAGAGATATCTTTGGGCCCCTCGATTAGTGAGACTGTGAAATGCATGGCCGTGCTCAAATGAATTGATAGTGTGATCAATATCATTTGTTTTATCAGTCTACTTAGAGATCGAGTAATCATATGTTTGAACTATATAAGTATGACGCTAACCATGACTTATGTTCAAACTAGATATCGTGTGACAAAGGGATTAATGCATGTACTATTATTAGGCTAGTTGGACTTTACTCGTATTAATTGGGTAGTTGTAATGCCTTGCTAGAGGCCAATTACGACTTGTTGGTTTAATAGAGATTTAATCAACTGCCAATTAATATGGGCCTATCGGGTCACACACAAGAATGCGTAAGGCTGAGATTAATAATATTAATAATATTAATATTGGATATTAATTATTAGTATTATTATTATCGTTTTTAATATTAATAATATTAATATTGGATATTAATTATTATTATTATTATTATTTTCGGGTTTTTGGTGATTATATATACATGTGTATTATCAGATAATAACGAGAGAATCCATATCTGATATGGATTTTGAATATCCTGATAGAATCCGTATCTGATATGGATTTTGATTGGCATCCACTAATCCGATTAGGACTCGGATTCTGATGTCTACGTATGTGCATATATACTTGTGTATCTCGTATACACAAGACAAACGAAAAATACACAGAGTCATAAAAAAACCCTAGAGCCGTTTTTGTGAAAAACGAGTTCTTCAGCCGCGCCGTTTGAAGAGCTAGCACTCCGGACGGAAGCGTTCGTGTGGATACCGACAGAGGGTGTTCGTGATTTCGCACCTCTTCCATCTGCAGACTTCGAATCTACAGAGGTAGTTTTAGATTTCTTTTGTCGAATTAAACGAACAACATGGATCCTTGGTAGGAAATCGGAGATCAAGTTTTTGTTTTCCGCTGCGCGTTTTGCAGTGATCTCGGTTGATTTCCTAACAAAATCACCCCACGTTAAGGCCAAAATCTGAAGATTCCAAGTTTAATTTTTTCACATGTTAATGGTACCACTTTAGACCAGCTAAGTGCTGAGATTTAAAGCATATATTATATATATTATGTACAACATAATATATATAACATGTGCAAAAGTTGGAATTTAAATTAGAGAAAAATCGGGTAATCGATAAATATCGAAAATTCGGTTTTCTACGCACACAACACATGGAACGTTTTTGGTACATCATGTGACATGTATCTAGACACTTTTTACATATGATATACATCTTAAAGTGTTCTAGAAAATTAAATTAAGGGCTGATTGGAATATAACATGTGTGTATTATTAAATGTGCACTATTTTACAAAGTTAGCAAAAATAAATTTCAGCACATACACATACATGTCCAACGCCACCTACAGCTGAGATGGAGCTTATTTGGAGCCTTGTTGGCATATTTATTGTTCAAGGATCAATCATACAATGTTGGTGAATCAAAGAGAGAAGCTACAAATGGTAAGAATTCAAAATTTGTCTCTCTAATGTCACATGCTGAAAATTTCAGCATGCTACAACAAGCTGGCCGATTTTGTGACTTAAATGTGATATAACTTGTCATCTTTTGTTGTGTGATTGATTGGAAGAAGAAATGGAAATGATTTGAATATTATTTAAATTAATAAAGTGTGATATTTTATATATCACACATGTTGAAAATTTTTCAGCATGTGTGAGACATAGGGTGGCCGAATATATGGTCTTAAAAGTGTCCATATTCATTTCTCATGTGATAGGAATAATTAACATAAATTGGTGATTCATTTTATAAGAAAAATCAAAGTAAATTGGGCATTATTTTGAATAAAACTGAATGATGCACATGCTGAATTTTCAGCATGGCAATATCACAATATGGGCGATTTTTGCTTTAGTTGGGAAGGATTTTTGTCTTGCAATTTATGTGATATATCCTATGATTTATGGAAGTTATTTTGTGATGATTTTGGCACATGTTTAAGTGTAATTCTCAGATTTTTTCTAAGTCATCAATGATGACAACATTCATCCAATAAGAAGGTGCCAAGTAAACGAAGACTAAATGATCATCCAATAAGAAGATGCCAAGTAAGCAAGACCTTGTCACAATGATGTCTTACATCCTCCCAAGGACTTAGAAGATAATTTTCAAGAGGGGGAGGCACCACCTAGGGGACGGCCATACACATTAAAAGGAAAGAGAAGAGAGCAAACAAAACAAGCAACAAGCATTGCAAATCAAAGTGATCAAAAAGCCTAGCTCTTCTTCTTCTACATCCTCTTTCTTTCTTTCTTCTTGTAAGCCTATTGAACATACAAGGTTTGTAAAGGGTTGGAGTTGGTGTGTAACTCCATCAACCCTGTGGTAAGGTGTTTTTGAGTTGTGTGATTAGAGTGAACCAAGGAAGGTGTTCCTTGAAGACTGGAGTAGATTGTTGATAACCGAACCAGTATAAAATTCTTGGTGCCATTTACTTTCTGCATTTACTTTTCAGTTACTGCACTGATTATCCTTCTTGTTCGCATTTGTAAAAATAGTTAACGAATTTTGAAAATCACAAAAATTTCCAGAAATATACTCACACGTTCTAGGGTTAATTTGGCACAAGTTTCAACCCTTTTGGATAAGTATAAGTCAATCAAACATCAAAAGTTCTGAGACTAGTGCAGTCTGAATTTCAGACTTGCAAAGGTTGAGACTTTGATTGTAGTTTACCTACTTCCCAAAAGAATTTTGCAAAACTGTTTCAACCCATTTAAATATAGTATATAAGGAGTTAGTGGTCAAATTTTCAGAGCTTTTGGACGTTCACACAAATAGGAATAAATTTTTCAAAACCATCTACCCTTTCTGGCAGATTCGAGCAATCTGAGTACCAACGGTTTTTGAAGAGGTTACAGGTTGAATTTTAATTTGAAATTTTGAGGGGACCCTCATAACATCTGAGGCTAAGTTCTCTCAAAATTTCGGAATTTTTGGAGACCTCTAATCTGGTTTTAAAAACGTTTTAAAACTGACTCTGAAAACAGAATCTGGTTTCAGAAGTTGAATTGTTTAGGTTCAAACAAGTTTTAAAACCACACTTTTCGCACCACCTATTCAACCCCTCCCTTCTAGTGGTGCCTTGCAGATCCTACAGAAGGTGTTCCTCGAAGACTGGAGTAGGTTGTTTATAACCGAACCAGTATAAAATTCTCGGTATCATTTACTTGCAGCACTGTTTACTCTTTTTATTTACGTTTGTAAAAATAGTAAACGTTTTTCAAAAATTATGAAACTTTCCAGAAACATAGTTACACGTCTTAGGGTCAATTTTGCACAAGTTTCAACCCTTTTGGACAAGTATAAGTCGATCAAACATCCAAAGTTCTGAGACTAGTGCAGTCTGATTTTCAGGCTTACAAAGGTTGAGACTTTGAGTGTATTTGACTACCTTCCCGAAAGAATTTTTCAAAACTGTTTCAACCCATTTGAATATAGAATATAAGGGGTTAGTGGTTAAAATTTCAGAGCAATTGGAGTTAAGTACAAATAGGAATAAAGTTTTCAAAACAGTCTACCGTTTTTGGCAGATTCACGCAATCTGACCACCAATGATTTTTGAAGGGGTTAAAGGTTAAATTTAAATCTGAAATTTTTAGGAGATACTCATAAAATCTGAGGCTAAGTTCTCTCAAAATTTCAGAATTTTTGAAGACCTACAACCTAGATTTAAAAACGTTTTAAAACTGGACCTGAAAACAAAATCCGTTTTCAGAAGTTGAGTTTTTGGTTTTAAACAATTTTAAAAACCACACTTTCCGCACCAACTATTCAACCCCCCGTTCCAGTGGTGCCTTGCAGATCCTTCAGTTTTAGCACAACCTATTCCTGGAGAAAACTTTGTAGTATACAGTGATGCCTCTAAGAACGGGCTGGGATGTGTATTAATGCAAAAAGATCGAGTGATTGCGCACGCATCCCAACAATTGAAGTCATTTGAACAAAACTACCCTGTACATGACCTCGAATTAGCAGCCGTGGTCTTTGCACTAAAAATATGGAGGCACTATCTATACGGTGAAAAGTGCAAAATTTTCACAGACCACAAAAGCCTCAAGTATCTATTCACCCAAAAAGAGCTAAACATGCGTCAGCGCAGATGGCTAGAATTAATGAAAGACTACGACTTATCAATTCAGTATCATCCAGGAAAAGCCAACAAGGTAGCTGATGCATTAAGTAGAAAAACAAGCCATCCGCGTCAACCACCTTTGCAGCGTGACATGTAAGAATTTGATCTGGAAGAGGTTGATTCAATTGAAGGCATGCTCGCAAAATTAGTGTTAATTCCTTTGCTGATAGACAAAATTAAAGAAGGGCAAGAAAAGGATGAAACCTTAAAGCAGATAAAGGACCGGGAGAGAATGAAACCCTCCGAAGAGTTTAAAGTCCGAAACGACAACAGTTTGTGGTTTCGAGAAAGATTATGTGTACCCAATGACGAAGACATACTGAATGAAGTTCTTAAGGAAGCTCACAACTCTCGATTATCTATTCACCCTGGAGCCAATAAGATGTACCAAGATTTGAAGCAACGATTCTGGTGGCGTGGCATGAAAAGACAGATTGCAGAATTCGTGGAAAAATGCCTCGTTTGCCAGAAGGTGAAAGCGGAACATCAGAGACCCGCTGGGTTGCTACAACCTCTTGAAGTTCCCGAATGGAAGTGGGACCATATTACTATGGATTTTGTTACAAAACTGCCCAGAACGAGAAGCGAACACGATACCATTTCGGTAGTCGTGGATCGCCTAACAAAATCCGCTCACTTCATGGCTATGACAATCAAGGCTCCAATGGAAAAGTTGGCTACGATGTATGTTGAACAAATTGTAAGTCTACATGGAGTACCCTTAAGTATCGTGTGTGACCGCGACCCTCGCTTCACATCATGATTTTGGACAGCTTTTCAGAAAGCGATGGGCACGGAGATCCACATGAGCTCGGCATTTCATCCCCAAACTGATGGTCAATCGGAAAGAACCATTCAGACATTGGAAGACATGTTGCGATCTTGTGTACTTGACTTTGGGGGAAGCTGGGATCAAAGTCTCAAGATGGTAGAATTTTCTTATAACAATAGTTACCATCAATCCATAGGGATGGCTCCGTATGAATCACTTTACGGAAGAAAATGCCGATCTCCGCTCTACTGGGATGAAATAGGAGATAAGATTCATACTGGACCCGATCTAGTGGAGCAGACTCGAGAGAAAATAAAAATCATAAAGCAAAAGTTACAAGCGGCCTAATATAGAAGCAAGGTTTGGGCAGATGAGAAGCAGCGACCATTGGAATTTCAAGTCGGGGAGAAAGTGTTTTTAAGAGTATCGCCGACAAAAGGAGTTAAAAGATTCGGTATCAAAGGGAAGTTGAGCCCAAGATTTATTGGGCCATACGAGGTTCTTGAAAAGATTGGGGAGGTTGCTTATCGACTCGCTCTACCGCCCACATTATCTCAAATACATGACGTGTTTCATGTATCTCAACTTCGACGGTATGTGCACGATCTTAGCCATGTCATAAAGGAACAACCTTTGAAGCTGGAAGCCGACACGACATATGAGGAAGAACCAGAAAAGATAGTTGATCGTAAGGAAAAGGCGCTAAGGAAACGATCAATACTAATGGTCAAGGTGCAGTGGAAGAACCATTCTATGGATGAATCTACCTGGGAAATAGAAGAAAACATAAAGAACTTGTACCCTCACCTCTTTGATTAGCACTTTTAAGTTTCGAGGACGAAACTTATAATAGGGGGAGGATGTTGTAACCCAATAGGGAATGCTTTTGTACCTATGATCTATTTAAGAGAATATGTGACAAGATATGATTGCAATTATAATTTATTGAGTCGATGACTATTATTATAGATTACGTTACGGAAAGTAATATACGTATATATTTTTCGAGCGTGAATATTGGACCATGAGGAGAGGCCCAACTCACTCCCAAGTGCTTGGGAGGTTTCGGCCCCAAGGTTAGGGAAGGCCCCAATTGAATTTTTTAAGATTGTAAGGGCCATCTTCTAAGTAAGCTAATAAGCCCTTAGAACAAGTGGGTGATAGCAAGAAGATTTGGTTGCAACCCAACATTTCCTTTTCCTTCCTTTTGGCCCTTAGCCCAAACATGGTTTCAACATTTTTCCAAATTAGTTATTTTAAGAGAAAGAAAAGGGAAAAGAAACTAAAAATAAATTAAATAAAGAAACTCTTAAATAGGGATAAAGCATCGTTGAGGTCATTAAAGACCCTCAACCAACCGGCCATCCTAATGGCTAACCATGGAGGATTTTTAAATCCTACCATGGTTACTTTTCATTTAAACAAAGGTTAAGGTAACCATGATTGAATAAAGTAACTTGGTTAGCTCTAAAGTAACCAAGATTAGTAGTAAATTAACCTTGATTAACTAAAGTAATCAAGGTTAACTTCTATGGTAAATCCTACCCCTCTTACACCCCCTCCCCAACGGCTAGCACATAGCCAAGAAAGAAAAATTTCCCTCCAACAACACTTGAGAAATTCTCTCACTATTCCTAACACTCAAAGAACCCTAGTGCAAGAAGAGCTCCTTCTCTTCCTTTTCTCTCCAAAACCACACGGCTAAGGGAGCAACCAAGAAGGTTTGAGTTCTTCCAAGACTAAGGGATACTAGGTAAGTGTTCTTAGCCCTCTTGAGAAGACATTTACATTTTCATGAGATGAAACTTATGGTGCTATTATTCTTGCTCATAACCGTGACCTTCAAGGTCACTAGGCTCAACAAGTCTCAAGCTTTTGAGAACTCTAGTCTAGAGAAGCTTGAACACTACTCAAACTCCTTTTTGGTAAGTCCATCTAGCCCTTTGCTAAGTGAATATTTTAGTTAAGGGTGTAAACTAACCTTTCATCTCTTTTTCTTTCCACTACCGTGGGATACATGCATAGAAGAGAAGAAAGATTTCAACTTTCCATACACCTTTCAAGAAGAGTAAGCAAAAAGGCAAGTACACTATACTCTTTGTGGCTTGAATGTGAGAGTGCTGCATGAATGGCTGGATGAAGTTAAGATTAAATCTTAGTTGTGATATGCTAAGCTTTGATGCATAAACTTTCGGCCTAGGAGCCAAATGGCATGTAGGTGTGAGTTTTTGTTTAAAGATGGAATCTTTGTTGGTTTTATGCACCATTATGTGATAATCTAAGATGAACATGCTAAAGATTCTTTCTTTTCAATGGATGGGGTATACGGTGAAAGGGGTTTGAGGAATAAGGGTGATTTTGCATGAAATGACAAATTATGGGGTAAAGTGGAGACAAGATTATACTCTTGTGTGTGTTAAGCTTAACATGTACTTGGATACATAATTTTGCCTTGCATGTACCGAAAAAGGGCTGCTCGTGACTAGGGTGCCTATGCACCAAAATCGTTGCTAATGTTGTTTTAGTAGGAATGTTGTATGCTTAGCCAAAGGATGATGTATGTGGTGTACAAACTGTTTGGTAAGAGATTTTCATGTGATGTTTGTAGCATGTTGAACCTGTAGATTTCCTATAAAAAGAGTAAGTTTGAAGCTTAATAAAGTGTTTATGACAAACAATGCAAGTTAAGGCCATTTAGGAAGGAAATGTGACAAACTAGGAAATTTACTGGAACAGGACAGATTTTAGGCTGTTTTGTGAGACCTGTAAAGAGACCTTAGGGACGTTTAATTTAGCTGATTTGTTTTATGACACTAGCCTTATGTGTATATTATAGGTGAGAGTTGTAATTTCACTAAAAGGAGTTACGAATTGTTTTTAGTGAAATTTTTACTAAAACTGGTCATGCTGGAAAGTTTTACTGGACTGGACTGATTTTATATGACATGATGAGTCATCGGAAAATGGACCTTAGGAAGATGCAATTGGGCTAATTTTCGGTATGATACTAGTTCAAGGTGTCTACTAAGCTCGAGAGTTGGAATTTCTGAAAAAGGAGTTACGGTGTGGTCACAATAAAATTTATAGTAAAATCGGTCGTTCCAGAAATCTGCATGTAGCGGTTTTAAGGAAAAGAATAAATGATACCTTTAACGATATTATAAATCCACGAAATTTATTTACCAGCTACTTAAGACATAGGTTAACCCATCCATGTAAACCACTTATTTTTGGAATGACTAATGGAAGGGTATATACCATAAATAAGTGGGCGTCACTAATCTGAGATTTTGGGGCAGAATTGAGGAACTTATTATAAGGCCTTAATCGAATGGACTTAGGCTAGTCACACGACTTAGGCTTACAACCACCAATTAGTGGAATGTTATAATAAGTTTTCTAAGCTGGCCCAAATTAAAAGAGGTTTGATGGGCTTACCTGAAAGACTAAAGAAGAGGGGCGCTGGATTACGGAAATTCAACAGCCTTGTTTCGTGTTTTATTAAACTAAGTGTCTTACGCATTTTGTATAGTCACGAGAATTTTATTATGAACAAATAAGTCATTTTTATGCATACGCATGACAAGCATTATTGTTAGTGGGCCTAACCATAAGGGTTTAGGGCCGAATATAAGGAGTGTTCATGCTGGAAATTTTTCCAGCATAGCGACGAGTTGAACACATGTGTATATGTAACGCATTATGTCATGATTTGCATAATACATGTCATGCATTGCATCATCGTCATTTACATGATTTATGGCATTGGTTTTATGCAAAAGAAAGATGAAAAGCGTTGTTTTTAAAGAAATGATCCTGTTTTAAAAGAACGCTTCCCACCGGTACCGTGTGTGTGTATGTGCCTGGCCAGTAAGGACCCACCCAGATCCGGGTTAATTGATCTGATGATATGACCGTTCAGGCCCAGAGAGAATAGACCTGATAATGACAATTCGGGCCCAGAGAGAATAGACCCGATAAGTGATGACGTTACCGTTCCGAATCCGGGAATAATAGATTCGAAGGGGAGACGTTACCGCCTTAGATCCGGGAAGATAGATCTGAACACTCTGTTGTTTTCCAACGATGATGATTTGAAAGAAAAGCATTGAAGATCATATTCTAACTTTTATCATGATTCATCACACGTACATATGTATGCATGTCACGTTTATTGAGTCATCGTGTAGTGACACATGATACTTAGACTAAGTTGTTATAACTTTGTAGTTCCTAAGTATGACCTCATTAGTAGTGATCCTTGATATGTCACGAATTGATGCAAGTTACGGTATTTTGTTTTTATGTTCTTTATTAAGTAACGATTTCGCTTAAGTTATGATCTTGATGCATTAAGTGTTGATCACCATCGGGTATTGAATGGAGGACAGGTATGTTTCTAAACCGAAACTTTGGTGTTCGGTTCTTGCATGTACTTTCCATTTAATCCTCATTTATTATAGTATACTTGCTGGTGACTTTGTCACTCAACCCCTATTTTTCCTCCCAGAGGATGCAGGGAATAAAGTAGAGTGGATTGAGGATGAACCTAGGGTTCCCTACCCGTGAGTGCAGCGAAGGATGGATGGAATAGGAGACGTGACATGCCGATTGTGACTGATGATTGATCATGTAATCGTGTTGGGAAACATTTACTTTTGAGGATTTTGGTACATTTGACTTGGGTTGTAAAACTAAGAATTTTCTTGTGGATGCTTTTAATTTAAAGTTCTTATTCTGCCACGGTTTCGCTTACTTGTTGACGAATAAGCGCGAAAATCCATGCATTTTATCATGGATCAAGATACATTATGGATCGATGCCTGGTACTCTCCTTAGTGAAGTATGGTGGGTGCACCGGTTCCGGCTAGGATGGGATGCGGGGCAACACAGGTGGTATCAGAGCTAAGGCTCCAGATCCGGGCAGAATATAGAACTAAGTTATGATCGTAGTCAACTAAGCTTGATCTTAGATCTAAGTTCTGATCCTAGATGAGAGTTTACCTTAGACTAGGATAACTTAGACTGTAAAACTAGGGTACGACCCATTGATAATGCCCTAATTAATGATCAATCACAGAATTTAATTTATAACGTATGTACGTATATGCTCCTCTGTTATGCTATCAGAATAAATTAAATTCTGCTACTTATTATGACAATTCTGTATTGAATAAAGCCGACACTGCATACTGCAGATGGTCAGACCAAGAGGCAGATCAGCCAGAGCTAGACCCGAGGTGCAGGAGCTTATCCCTTCTCCACCCGCTCAGGTCCCTCCACCCCTGCCTCCGCAAGGCCAAAATCCACCGCCAGTTCAGAACGTTCCTCCACCCCAAGGACCTTTTCCACCAATGATGCCTGATATAAATGCTTTTCAGAACTTTTGCCAAACAGTCACCCAAATTGGGCAAGTAATGCTGCAACAGAATAACCCTTAACCTCACGAGCTGGTCAGAGATGCTCAATATTATTTTGATAAGTTGAAGAGAGCCAATGTTCCGCCGTCTGAAGGAAAGTCTGATCCAGATACCGCTGAGAAGTGGCTGGATGAAGTAGAAAACTGCTTCGAATTAATTAGAGCCCCGGAAGAAGTAAATACTCAGGCTGTTAGACCATTTCTGTTGGAGAGGCCAACCAATGGTGGAAGGCCAATCTACAAGCTCTACAAGACCAATTTCCTGAGAAGGTTTCTTCAGGAATTCAACAAGTTCTACATACCACCCTCCGTCAAATTACAGAAAAGACATGAGTTTGAGTCCCTAATGCAAGAACCATGAATGACGGTTGCTGATTACGCTAACAAGTTTATAGCTCTGGGAAGATTCCAACCATCCACCATGAACGATGAAGAAGCCAAAATGTTGAAATTTGAAAGAGGACTGAACCCTAGAATTCGAACATGGTTGGTCAATGCAAATCCAGCAAACTTTGGTGCACTTCTAGACGCATGCTACAGAATTGAAAGGGATATCATCCGCCGTGATGAGTTTGGCCAGAAGAGAGGACGAGAAGTGTATGGGAGCGAAGGGCCCCGCAAGTCCGCAAAGCAAAATACAAGGGGCCCAGGGCGTCAAGGGAAGAATCACTTTCAATGCCGCTCCAAAAAGAACCAATCAAAGAATCAAGGCCAACAATCTGCTATTCTGAGCTGCTCTCATTGCGGTAGGCGCCATGTGGAAGAATGTTATATTCAGGCAGGGAAATGTTTTGGATGCGGCAAGACAGGCCACATCCTTAAGGACTTTCCAGACAAGAGAACCACCTGCTTTGGATGTGAGAAAACAGGACATATGGCCAAGGAATGTCCGGAGAAGGGGGCCCAGCAGCAACAACAGCCGCCAAAGCCTCAGCCTCAGCGTACCAACGCACGAGTTCACGCTATGACTGACGCAGCTGCTGAAGAGGCCAATGACGTGGTGACATGTATTTTCTGAGAATTGTGCTAATTTTTACGAGTACTGTTGTCCTATAGTTGCTTAGTAAGTATTGCATGATTCAGGAGCTATCCTAGTATGTTCAGTACCTGCCAACGTGTTATTTGACAGTGGCGCTAGCCACTCCTTCATATCCAAGAAATTTGCAAAGAATATTGAGCATAACCCCACGTATAGTGATACACCGTATAGAATCCAAGCAGCTGGGGAACAGGTGCGTGTATCTTACCATGTTTTCAGAAATTGCGAACTTGAGTTCGATTATCATCGGTTTGATGCCGATTTGATTCCCATACCCATGACGGACTTCGATGTAATTCTTGGGATGGACCGGCTCTCCAAGAATTATGCCAACATCGATTGTAGTGTAAAACAAGTTACCTTTAAAGATCCCACACGTAAAGAAGTAACCTTTCAAGGAGGATCGAAGTTACAGAAGTGTCCTAAGAACATTTATGCAAATATGATTCGTGCTAATAAGGCATTGAAGAAAGGACATGAGGGATATCTTGTCTATGCAATAAATGCCGATCAAGCACCCTCAGATCTGTCTCAAGTCCAAGTAGTTTGTGAATACCCAGATGTTTTTCCAGAAGAGTTACCAGGTCTTCCTCCGGACCAGGAGATATCTTTTGAAATCAACCTGGTTCCAGGAGCTGAACCAATATCAAAGGCTCCCTACCGAATGGCACCTGCGGAACTAAAAGAGCTGAAGGAACAGCTGCGCAAATTGCAAGAAAAGAAACTTATTCGCCCAAGTGTTTCACCTTGGGGAGCTCCCGTACTGTTCGTCAAGAAAAAGGACGGAAGTATGCGGTTATGTATTGACTGTCGGGAGCTCAACAAAATCACTATAAAGAATAAGTACCCATTGCCAAGGATCGACGATATGTTCGATCAGCTTCGGGTAAGAAAACTAAAACTTTATTTTAATAATGAGTCCTTTGTCAACCCTACCTAAAGGTATCATGATTCAAGGGGCAGGGATTTTTAATAAAGTTGATCTTCGCTCAGGATATTTCCAATTGAAGATCAAGGCTGAGGACGTCCAGAAAACTGCATTCAGAACCCGTTATGGACATTACGAATTTCTAGTAATGCCATTCGGACGGACCAATGCCCCCGCAGCATTTATGGATCTAACGAATCGAGTCTTTCAAGACCAACTAGACAAGTTTGTTTTAGTCTTCATTGATGACATATTGATCTACTCATCTGACGAAGAGACCCACGCAAACCATTTAAGGGTTGTTCTGGACATTCTACGAAGGAAACAACTGTATGCGAAATTTAGTAAATGTGAATTCTGGCTACGAAGTGTAGCATTTCTGGGGCATGTAATATCTGAAGAAGGTGTATCAGTAGACCCCAATAAAATCGAGGCAATCACGGAGTGGCCCAGACCGACCAACGTAACAGAGGCACGAAGTTTTCTCGGTCTCACCGGTTACTACGTAAGTTCATGGAAGGATTTCTCGAATCGCTATGCCTCTGACCTGTTTGACCCAGAAGAAAATCAAATTTGAATGGACCTCAGATTGTGAAAAGAGTTTTACTGAATTAAAGAAGAAGCTGACCTCCGCCCTAGTTTTAGCACAACCTATTCCTGGAGAAAACTTTGTAGTATGCAGTGATGCCTCTAAGAACGAGGCTGGGATGTGTATTATTGCAAAAAGATCGAGTGATTGCATACGCATCCCAACAATTGAAGCCATTTGAACACAACTACCTTGTACATGACCTCGAATTAGCAGCCGTGGTCTTTGCACTAAAAATATGGAGGCACTATCTATACGGTGAAAAGTGCGAAATTTTCAAAGACCACAAAAGCCTCAAGTATCTATTCACCTAAAAAGAGCTAAACATGCGTCAGTGCAGATGGCTAGAATTAATGAAAGACTACGACTTATCAATTCAGTATCATCCAGGAAAAGCCAACAAGGTAGCTGATGCATTAAGTAGAAAAACAAGCCATCCGCGTCAACCACCTTTGCAGCGTGACATGGAAGAATTTGATGTGGAAGAGGTTGATTCAATTGAAGGCATGCTCGCAAAATTAGTGTTAATTCCTTCGCTGATAGACAAAATTAAAGAAGGGCAAGAAAAGGATGAAACCTTAAAGAAGATAAAGGACCGGGAGAGAATGAAACCCTCCGAAGAGTTTGAAGTCCGAAACGACAACAGTTTGTGGTATCGAGAAAGATTGTGTGTACCCAATGACGAAGACATACTGAATGAAGTTCTTAAGGAAGCTCACAACTCTCGATTATTTATTCACCCTTGAGCCAATAAGATGTACCAAGATTTGAAGCAACGATTCTGGTGGCGTGGCATGAAAAGACAGATTGCGGAATTTGTGGAAAAATGCCTCGTTTGCCAAAAGGTGAAAGCAGAACATCAGAGACCCGCTGGGTTGCTACAACCTTTTGATGTTCTCGAATGGAAGTGGGACCACATTACTATGGATTTTGTTACAAATCTGCCCAGAACGAGAAGCGGATACGATACCATTTAGGTAGTCGTGGATCGCCTAACAAAATCCGCTCACTTCATGGCTATGACAATCAAGGCTCCAATGGAAAAATTGGCTACGATGTATGTTGAACAAATTGTAAGTCTACATGGAGTACCCTTAAGTATCGTGTGTGACCGCGACCCTCGCTTCACATCACGATTTTGGACAGCTTTTCAGAAAGCGATGGGCACGGAGATCCACATGAGCTCGACATTTCATCCCCAAACTGGTGGTCAATTGGGAAGAACCATTCAGACATTGGAAGACATGTTGCGATCTTGCGTACTTGACTTTGGGGGAAGCTGGGATCGAAGTCTCAAACTGGTAGAATTTTCTTATAACAATAGTTACCATCGATCCATAGGGATGGCTCCGTATGAAGCACTTTATGGAAGAAAATGCCGATCTCTGCTCTACTGGGATGAAATAGGAGATAAGATTCTTACTGGATCTGATCTAGTGGAGCAGACTCGAGAGAAAGTAAAAATCATAAAGCAAAAGTTACAAGCGGCCCAAGATAGAAGCAAGGTTTGGGCTGATGAGAAGCAGCGACCATTGGAATTTCAAGTCGGGGAGAAAGTGTTTTTAAGGGTATCGCCGACAAAAGGAGTTAAAAGATTTGGTATCAAAGGGAAGTTGAGCCCAAGATTTATTGGGCCATACGAGGTTCTTGAAAAGACTGGGGAAGTTGCTTATCGACTCGCTCTACCACCCACATTATCTCAAATACATGACGTGTTTCATGTATCTCAACTTCGACGGTATGTGCACGATCCTAGCCATGTCATAAAGGAACAACCTTTGAAGCTGGAAGCCGACACGACATATGAGGAAGAACCAGAAAATATAGTTGATCGTAAGGAAAAGGTGCTAAGGAAACGATCAATACTAATGGTCAAGGTGCAGTGGAAGAACCATTCTATGGATGAATCTACCTGGGAAATAGAAGAGAACATGTAGAACTTGTACCCTCACCTTTTTGATTAGCACTTTTAATTTTTGAGGACGAAACTTATAATAAGGGAGGAAGATGTTGTAACCTAATAGGGAATCCTTTTGTACCTATGATCTATTTAAGAGAATATGTGACAAGATATGATTCCAATTATAATTTATTGAGTCGATGACTATTATTATAGATTACGTTACGGAAAGTAATATATGTATATATTTTTCGAGCGTGAATATTGGACCATGAGGAGAGGCCCAATTCATCCCCAAGTGCTTGGGAGGATTCGGCCCCAAGGTTAGGAAAGGCCACAATTGAATTTCTTAAGATTTTAAGGGCCATCTTCTAAGTAAGTTAATAAGCCCTTAGAACAAGTGGGTAATAGCAAGAAGATTTGGTTGCAACCCAACATTTCCTTTTCCTTTCTTTCGGCCCTTAGCCCAAAGAGGGCTTCAACATTTTTCCAAATTATTTATTTTCAGAGAAAGAAAAGGGAAAAGAAACTAAAAATAAATTAAATAAAGCAACTTTTAAATGGGGATAAAGTATGGTTGGGGTCATTAAAGACCTCCAACCAACCGGCCATCCTAATGGCTAACCATGGAGGATTTTTAAATCCTACCATGGTTACTTTTCATTTAAACCAAGGTTAAGATAACCATGATTGGATAAAGTAAATTGGGTTAGCTCTAAAGTAGACAAGGTTAGTAGTAAATTAACCTTGATTAACTAAAGTAATCAAGGTAAACTTCTGTGGTAAATCCTAACCCCTCTTATACCCCCTCCCCAACGGCTAGCACATAGCCAAGAAAGAAAAATTTCCCTCTAACAACAACACTTGAGAAATTCTCTCACTATTCCTAACACTCAAAGAACCCGAGTGCAAGAAGAGCTCCTTCTCTTCCTTTTCTCTCCAAAACCACACGGCTAAGGGAGCAACCAAGAAGGTTTGAGTTCTTCCAAGACTAAGGGATACTAGGTAAGTGTTCTTATCCCTCTTGAGAAGACATTTACATTTTCATGAGATGAAACTTACGGTGCTATTATTCTTGCTCATAACCGTGACCTTCAAGGTCACTAGGCTCAACAAGTCTCAAGCTTTTGAGGACTCTAGTCTAGAGAAGCTTGAACACTACTCAAACTCCTTTTTGGTAAGTCTATCTAGCCCTTTACTAAGTGAATATTTTAGTCAAGGGTGTAAACTAACCTTTCATCTCTTTTTCTTTCCACTACCGTGGGATACATGCATAGAAGAGAAGAAAGATTTCAACTTTCCATACACCTTTCAAGAAGAGTAAGCAAAAAGGCAAGTACACTATACTCTTTGTGGCTTGAATGTGAGAGTGCTTGCATGAATGGCTAGATAACCTTAAGATTAAATCTTAGTTGTTATATGCTAAGCTTTGATGCATAAACTTTTGGCCTAGGGGCCAAATGGCGTGTAGGTGTGAGTTTTTGTTTGAAGATGGAATCTTTGTTGGTTTTATGCACCATTATGTGATAATCTAAGACGAACATGCTAAAGATTCTTTCTTTTCCATGGATAAGGTATATGGTGGAAGGGGTTTGAGGAATAAGGGTGATTTTGCATGAAATGACAAATTATGGGGTAAAGTGGAGACAAGATTATGCTCTTGTGTGTGTTAAACTTAATATGTACTTGGATGCATCATTTTGCCTTGCATGTACCGAAAAGGGGCTGTTGGTGACTAGGGTGCGTATGCACCCAAATCGTTGCTAATGTTGTTTTAGTAGGAATTTTGTATGCTTAGCCAAAGGATGATGTATGTGGTGTACAAACTGTTTGGTAAGAGATCTTCATGTGATGTTTGTTGCATGTTGAACCTGTAGATTTCCTATAAAAAGAGTAAGTTTGAAGCTTAATAAAGTGTTTATGACAAACAATGCAAGTTAAGGCCATTTAGGAAGGAAATGTGACAAACTAGGAAATTTACTGGAACATGACAGATTTTGGGTTGTCTTGTGATACCTTAAAAGAGACCTTAGGGACGTTTAATTTAGCTGATTTTTAGTATGACACTAGCCTTATGCGTATATTAGAGGTGAGAGTTGAAATTTTGTTAAAAGGAGTTACGAATTGTTTTTAGTGAAATTTGTACTAAAACTGGTCATGCTGGAAAGTTTTACTGGACTGGACTGATTTTATATGACATGATGAGTCATCGGAAAATGGGCCATAGAAAGATTCAATTGGGCTAATTTTCGATATGATATTAGTTCAAGGTGTATACTAAGCTCGAGAGTTGGAATTTCTGAAAAAGGAGTTACGGTGTGGTCACACTAAAATTTATAGTAAAATCGGTCACTCAAGAAATCTGCATGTAGCGGTTTTAAGGAAAAGAATAAATAATACCTTTAACGATATTATAAATCCACGAAATTTATTTACCAACTACTTAAGACATAGATGAACCCATCCATGTAAACCACTTATTTTTAGAATGACTAATGGAAGGGTATATACCCAAAATAAGTGGGCGTCACTAATCTGAGATTTTGGGGCAGAATTGAGGAACTTATTATAAGGCCTTAATCGAATGGACTTAGGCTAGTTACATGACTTGGGCTTAAAGCCATCAATTAGTGGAATGTTATAATAAGTTTTCTAAGCTGGCCTAAATTAAAAGAGGTTTAATGGGCTTACCTGAAAGACTAAAGAAGAGGGGCGCTGGATTACCGAAATTCAGCAGCCTTGTTTCGTGTTTTATTAAACTAAGTGTCTTACGCATTTTGTATAGTCACAAGAATTTTATTATGAACAAATAAGGCATTTTTATGCATACGCATGACAAGCATTATTGTTAGTGGGCCTAACCATAAGGGTTTAGGGCCGAATATAAGGAGTGTTCATGCTGGAAATTTTTCCAGCATAGCGACGAGTTGAACACATGTGTATATGTAATGCATTATGTCATGATTTGCATAATACATGTCATGCATTTCATTATCGTCATTTACATGATTTATGGCATTGGTTTTATGCAAAAGAAAGATGAAAATCATTTTTTAAAGAAATGATCATGTTTTAAAAGATTGCTTCCCACTGGTACCGTGTGTGTGTATGTGCCTGGCCAGTAAGGACCTGCTCAGAACCGGGGTTAATTGATCTGATGATATGACCGTTCAGGATCGGAGAGAATAGACCTGATAATGACCGTTCGGGCCCGGAGAGAATAGACCGATAAGTGATGACGTTACCGTTCCAAATCCGGGAATAATAGATTCAAAAGGGAGACGTTACCGCCTCAGATCTAGGAAGATAGATCTGAACACTCTGTTGTTTTCCGACGATGATGATTTGAAAGAAAAGCATGAAAGATCATATTCTCATTCTTATCATGATGCATCACACGTACATATGTATGCATGTTACTTTTATTGAGTCATCGTGTAGTGACTCATGATACTTAGACTAAGTTGTTATAACTTTGTAGTTCCTAAGTATGACCTCATTAGTAGTGATCCTTGATATGTCACGAATTGATGCAAGTTACGGTATTTTGTTTTTATGTTCTTTATTAAGTAACGATTTCGCTTAAGTTATGATCTTGATGCATTAAGTGTTGATCACCATCGGGTATTGAATGGAGGACAGGTATGTTTCTAAACCGAAACTTTGGGGTTCGGTTCTTGCATGTACTTTCCATTTAATCTTCATTTATTATAGTATACATGTTGGTGACTTTGTCACTCACCCCCTATTTTCCTCCCAGAGGCTGCAGGGAATAAAGTAGAGTGGATTGAGGATGAACCTAGGGTTCCCTACCCGTGAGTGCAGCGAAGGATGGATGGAATAGGAGACGTGACATGCCGATTGTGACTGATGATTGATCATGTAATCGTGTTGGGAAACATTTACTTTTGAGGATTTTGGTACATTTGACTTGGGTTGTAAAACTAAGAATTTTCTTGTGGATGCTTTTAATTTAAAGTTCTTATTCTGCCACGGTTTCGCTTACTTGTTGACGAATAAGCGCGAAAATCCATGCATTTTATCATGGATCAAGATACATTATGGATCGATGCCTGGTACTCTCCTTAGTGAAGTATGGTGGGTGCACCGGTTCCGGCTAGGATGGGATGCGGGGCAACACAGGTGGTATCAGAGCTAAGGCTCCAGATCCGGGCAGAATATAGAACTAAGTTATGATCGTAGTCAACTAAGCTTGATCTTAGATCTAAGTTCTGATCCTAGATGAGAGTTGACCTTAGACTAGGATAACTTAGACTGTAAAACTAGGGTACGACCCATTGATAATGCCCTAATTAATGATCAATCACAGAATTTAATTTATAACGTATGTACGTATATGCTCCTCTGTTATGCTATCAGAATAAATTAAATTCTGCTACTTATTATGACAATTCTGTATTGAATAAAGCCGACACTGCATACTGCAGATGGTCAGACCAAGAGGCAGATCAGCCAGAGCTAGGCCCGAGGTGCAGGAGCTTATCCCTCCTCCACCCGCTCAGGTCCCTCCACCCCTGCCTCCGCAAGGCCAAAATCCACCGCCAGTTCAGAACGTTCCTCCACCCCAAGGACCTTTTCCACCAATGATGCCTGATATAAATGCTTTTCAGAACTTTTGCCAAACAGTCACCCAAATTGGGCAAGTAATGCTGCAACAGAATAACCCTTAACCTCACGAGCTGGTAAGAGATGCTCAATATTATTTTGAAAAGTTGAAGAGAGCCAATGTTCCGCCGTCTGAAGGAAAGTCTGATCCAGATACCGCTGAGAAGTGGCTGGATGAAGTAGAAAACTGCTTCGAATTAATTAGAGCCCCGGAAGAAGTAAAGACTCAGGCCGTTAGACCATTTCTGTTGGAGAGGCCAACCAATGGTGGAAGGCCAATCTACAAGCTCTACCAAGACCAATTTCCTGAGAAAGGTTTCTTCAGGAATTCAACAAGTTCTACATACCACCCTCCGTCAAATTACAGAAAAGACATGAGTTTGAGTCCCTAATGCAAGAACCATGAATGACGGTTGCTGATTACGCTAACAAGTTTATAGCTCTGGGAAGATTCCAACCATCCACCATGAACGATGAAGAAACCAAAATGTTGAAATTTGAAAGAGGACTGAACCCTAGAATTCGAACATGGTTGGTCAATGCAAATCCAGCAAACTTTGGTGCACTTCTAGACGCATGCTACAGAATTGAAAGGGATATCATCCGCCGTGATGAGTTTGGCCAGAAGAGAGGACGAGAAGTGTCTGGGAGCGAAGGGCCCCGCAAGTCCGCAAAGCAAAATACAAGGGGCCCAGGGCGTCAAGGGAAGAATCAGTTTCAATGCCGCTCCAAAAAGAACCAATCAAAGAATCAAGGCCAACAATCTGCTATTCTGAGCTGCTCTCATTGCGGTAGGCGCCATGTGGAAGAATGTTATATTCAGGCAGGGAAATGTTTTGGATGCGGCAAGACAGGCCACATCCTTAAGGACTTTCCAGACAAGAGAACCACCTGCTTTGGATGTGAGAAAACAGGACATATGGCCAAGGAATGTCCGAAGAAGGGGGCCCAGCAGCAACAACAGCCGCCAAAGCCTCAGCCTCAGCGTACCAACGCACGAGTTCACGCTATGACTGACGCAGCTGCTGAAGAGGCCAATGACGTGGTGACATGTATTTTCTGAGAATTGTGCTAATTTTTACGAGTACTGTTGTCCTATAGTTGCTTAGTAAGTATTGCATGATTCAGGAGCTTTCCTAGTATGTTCAGTACCTGCCAACGTGTTATTTGACAGTGGCGCTAGCCACTCCTTCATATCCAAGAAATTTGCAAAGAATATTGAGCATAACCCCACGTATAGTGATACACCGTATAGAATCCAAGCAGCTGGGGAACAGGTGCGTGTATCTTACCATGTTTTCAGAAATTGCGAACTTGAGTTCGATTATCATCGGTTTGATGCCGATTTGATTCCCATACCCATGACGGACTTCGATGTAATTCTTGGGATGGACCGGCTCTCCAAGAATTATGCCAACATCGATTGTAGTGTAAAACAAGTTACCTTTAAAGATCACACACGTAAAGAAGTAACCTTTCAAGGAGGATCGAAGTTACAGAAGTGTCCTAAGAACATTTATGCAAATATGATTCGTGCTAATAAGGCATTGAAGAAAGGACATGAGGGATATCTTGTCTATGCAATAAATGCCGATCAAGCACCCTCAGATCTGTCTCAAGTCCAAGTAGTTTGTGAATACCCAGATGTTTTTCCAGAAGAGTTACCAGGTCTTCCTCCGGACCGGGAGATATCTTTTGAAATCAACCTGGTTCCAGGAGCTGAACCAATATCAAAGGCTCCCTACCGAATGGCACCTGCGGAACTAAAAGAGCTGAAGGAACAGCTGCGCAAATTGCAAGAAAAGAAACTTATTCGCCCAAGTGTTTCACCTTGGGGAGCTCCCGTACTGTTCGTCAAGAAAAAAGACGGAAGTATGCGGTTATGTATTGACTGTCGGGAGCTCAACAAAATCACTATAAAGAATAAGTACCCATTGCCAAGGATCGACGATATGTTCGATCAGCTTCGGGTAAGAAAACTAAAACTTTATTTTAATAATGAGTCCTTTGTCAACCCTACCTAAAGGTATCATGATTCAAGGGGCAGGGATTTTTAATAAAGTTGATCTTCGCTCAGGATATTTCCAATTGAAGATCAAGGCTGAGGACGTCCAGAAAACTGCATTCAGAACCCGTTATGGACATTACGAATTTCTAGTAATGCCATTCGGACGGACCAATGCCCCCGCAGCATTTATGGATCTAACGAATCGAGTCTTTCAAGACCAACTAGACAAGTTTGTTTTAGTCTTCATTGATGACATATTGATCTACTCATCTGACGAAGAGACCCACGCAAACCATTTAAGGGTTGTTCTGGACATTCTACGAAGGAAACAACTGTACGCGAAATTTAGTAAATGTGAATTCTGGCTACGAAGTGTAGCATTTCTGGGGCATGTAATATCTGAAGAAGGTGTATCAGTAGACCCCAATAAAATCGAGGCAATCACGGAGTGGCCCAGACCGACCAACGTAACAGAGGCACGAAGTTTTCTCGGTCTCACCGGTTACTACGTAAGTTCATGGAAGGATTTCTCGAATCGCTATGCCTCTGACCTGTTTGACCCAGAAGAAAACCAAATTTGAATGGACCTCAGATTGTGAAAAGAGTTTTACTGAATTAAAGAAGAAGCTGACCTCCGCCCTAGTTTTAGCACAACCTATTCCTGGAGAAAACTTTGTAGTATGCAGTGATGCCTCTAAGAACGAGGCTGGGATGTGTATTATTGCAAAAAGATCGAGTGATTGCATACGCATCCCGACAATTGAAGCCATTTGAACACAACTACCTTGTACATGACCTCGAATTAGCAGCCGTGGTCTTTGCACTAAAATATGGAGGCACTATCTATACGGTGAAAAGTGCGAAATTTTCAAAGACCACAAAAGCCTCAAGTATCTATTCACCCAAAAAGAGCTAAACATGCGTCAGCGCAGATGGCTAGAATTAATGAAAGACTACGACTTATCAATTCAGTATCATCCAGGAAAAGCCAACAAGGTAGCTGATGCATTAAGTAGAAAAACAAGCCATCCGCGTCAACCACCTTTGCAGCGTGACATGGAAGAATTTGATGTGGAAGAGGTTGATTCAATTGAAGGCATGCTCGCAAAATTAGTGTTAATTCCTTCGCTGATAGACAAAATTAAAGAAGGGCAAGAAAACGATGAAACCTTAAAGAAGATAAAGGACCGGGAGAGAATGAAACCCTCCGAAGAGTTTGAAGTCCGAAACGACAACAGTTTGTGGTATCGAGAAAGATTGTGTGTACCCAATGACGAAGACATACTGAATGAAGTTCTTAAGGAAGCTCACAACTCTCGATTATTTATTCACCCTTGAGCCAATAAGATGTACCAAGATTTGAAGCAACGATTCTGGTGGCGTGGCATGAAAAGACAGATTGCGGAATTCGTGGAAAAATGCCTCATTTGCCAAAAGGTGAAAGCAGAACATCAGAGACACGCTGGGTTGCTACAACCTTTTGATGTTCTCGAATGGAAGTGGGACCACATTACTATGGATTTTGTTACAAATCTGCCCAGAACGAGAAGCGGATACGATACCATTTAGGTAGTCGTGGATCGCCTAACAAAATCCGCTCACTTCATGGCTATGACAATCAAGGCTCCAATGGAAAAATTGGCTACGATGTATGTTGAACAAATTGTAAGTCTACATGGAGTACCCTTAAGTATCGTGTGTGACCGCGACCCTCGCTTCACATCACGATTTTGGACAGCTTTTCAGAAAGTGATGGGCACGGAGATCCACATGAGCTCGACATTTCATCCCCAAACTGGTGGTCAATCGGAAAGAACCATTCAGACATTGGAAGACATGTTGCGATCTTGCGTACTTGACTTTGGGGGAAGCTGGGATCGAAGTCTCAAGCTGGTAGAATTTTCTCATAACAATAGTTACCATCGATCCATAGGGATGGCTCCGTATGAAGCACTTTATGGAAGAAAATGCCGATCTCTGCTCTACTGGGATGAAATAGGAGATAAGATTCTTACTGGATCTGATCTAGTGGAGCAGACTCGAGAGAAAGTAAAAATCATAAAGCAAAAGTTACAAGCGGCCCAAGATCGAAGCAAGGTTTGGGCTGATGAGAAGCAGTGACCATTGGAATTTCAAGTCGGGGAGAAAGTGTTTTTAAGGGTATCGCCGACAAAAGGAGTTAAAAGATTTGGTATCAAAGGGAAGTTGAGCCCAAGATTTATTGGGCCATACGAGGTTCTTGAAAAGACTGGGGAAGTTGCTTATCGACTCGCTCTACCACCCAC
The DNA here is from genome assembly GCA_036186865.1 of Eustoma russellianum. Lineage (NCBI taxonomy): Eukaryota > Viridiplantae > Streptophyta > Magnoliopsida > Gentianales > Gentianaceae > Eustoma > Eustoma russellianum. Next base: position 20,784,480 of record AP025071.1, on the reverse strand, counting down.
ATTATCTCAAATACATGACGTGTTTCATGTATCTCAACTTCGACGGTATGTGCACGATCCTAGCCATGTCATAAAGGAACAACCTTTGAAGCTGGAAGCCGACACGACATATGAGGAAGAACCAGAAAATATAGTTGATCGTAAGGAAAAGGTGCTAAGGAAACGATCAATACTAATGGTCAAGGTGCAGTGGAAGAACCATTCTATGGATGAATCTACCTGGGAAATAGAAGGGAACATGTAGAACTTGTACCCTCACCTTTTTGATTAGCACTTTTAATTTTTGAGGACGAAACTTATAATAAGGGAGGAAGATGTTGTAACCCAATAGGGAATCCTTTTGTACCTATGATCTATTTAAGAGAATATGTGACAAGATATGATTGCAATTATAATTTATTGAGTCGATGACTATTATTATAGATTACGTTACGGAAAGTAATATATGTATATATTTTTCGAGCGTGAATATTGGACCATGAGGAGAGGCCCAATTCATCCCCAAGTGCTTGGGAGGATTCGGCCCCAAGGTTAGGAAAGGCCACAATTGAATTTCTTAAGATTTTAAGGGCCATCTTCTAAGTAAGTTAATAAGCCCTTAGAACAAGTGGGTAATAGCAAGAAGATTTGGTTGCAACCCAACATTTCCTTTTCCTTTCTTTCGGCCCTTAGCCCAAAGAGGGCTTCAACATTTTTCCAAATTATTTATTTTAAGAGAAAGAAAAGGGAAAAGAAACTAAAAATAAATTAAATAAAGCAACTCTTAAATGGGGATAAAGTATGGTTGGGGTCATTAAAGACCTCCAACCAACCGGCCATCCTAATGGCTAACCATGGAGGATTTTTAAATCCTACCATGGTTACTTTTCATTTAAACCAAGGTTAAGATAACCATGATTGGATAAAGTAAATTGGGTTAGCTCTAAAGTAGACAAGGTTAGTAGTAAATTAACCTTGATTAACTAAAGTAATCAAGGTAAACTTCTGTGGTAAATCCTAACCCCTCTTATACCCCCTCCCCAACGGCTAGCACATAGCCAAGAAAGAAAAATTTCCCTCTAACAACAACACTTGAGAAATTCTCTCACTATTCCTAACACTCAAAGAACCCGAGTGCAAGAAGAGCTCCTTCTCTTCCTTTTCTCTCCAAAACCACACGGCTAAGGGAGCAACCAAGAAGGTTTGAGTTCTTCCAAGACTAAGGGATACTAGGTAAGTGTTCTTATCCCTCTTGAGAAGACATTTACATTTTCATGAGATGAAACTTACGGTGCTATTATTCTTGCTCATAACCGTGACCTTCAAGGTCACTAGGCTCAACAAGTCTCAAGCTTTTGAGGACTCTAGTCTAGAGAAGCTTGAACACTACTCAAACTCCTTTTTGGTAAGTCTATCTAGCCCTTTACTAAGTGAATATTTTAGTCAAGGGTGTAAACTAACCTTTCATCTCTTTTTCTTTCCACTACCGTGGGATACATGCATAGAAGAGAAGAAAGATTTCAACTTTCCATACACCTTTCAAGAAGAGTAAGCAAAAAGGCAAGTACACTATACTCTTTGTGGCTTGAATGTGAGAGTGCTTGCATGAATGGCTAGATAACCTTAAGATTAAATCTTAGTTGTTATATGCTAAGCTTTGATGCATAAACTTTTGGCCTAGGGGCCAAATGGCGTGTAGGTGTGAGTTTTTGTTTAAAGATGAAATCTTTGTTGGTTTTATGCACCATTATGTGATAATCTAAGACGAACATGCTAAAGATTCTTTCTTTTCCATGGATAAGGTATATGGTGGAAGGGGTTTGAGGAATAAGGGTGATTTTGCATGAAATGACAAATTATGGGGTAAAGTGGAGACAAGATTATGCTCTTGTGTGTGTTAAGCTTAATATGTACTTGGATGCATCATTTTGCCTTGCATGTACCGAAAAGGGTCTGTTGGTGACTAGGGTGCGTATGCACCCAAATCGTTGCTAATGTTGTTTTAGTAGGAATGTTGTATGCTTAGCCAAAGGATGATGTATGTGGTGTACAAACTGTTTGGTAAGAGATCTTCATGTGATGTTTGTTGCATGTTGAACCTGTAGATTTCCTATAAAAAGAGTAAGTTTGAAGCTTAATAAAGTGTTTATGACAAACAATGCAAGTTAAGGCCATTTAGGAAGGAAATGTGACAAACTAGGAAATTTACTGGAACATGACAGATTTTGGGTTGTCTTGTGATACCTTAAAAGAGACCTTAGGGACGTTTAATTTAGCTGATTTTTAGTATGACACTAGCCTTATGCGTATATTAGAGGTGAGAGTTGGAATTTTGTTAAAAGGAGTTACGAATTGTTTTTAGTGAAATTTGTACTAAAACTGGTCATGCTGGAAAGTTTTACTGGACTGGACTGATTTTATATGACATGATGAGTCATCGGAAAATGGGCCATAGAAAGATTCAATTGGGCTAATTTTCGATATGATACTAGTTCAAGGTGTATACTAAGCTCGAGAGTTGGAATTTCTGAAAAAGGAGTTACGGTGTGGTCACACTAAAATTTATAGTAAAATCGGTCACTCAAGAAATCTGCATGTAGCGGTTTTAAGGAAAAGAATAAATAATACCTTTAACGATATTATAAATCCGCGAAATTTATTTACCAACTACTTAAGACATAGGTGAACCCATCCATGTAAACCACTTATTTTTAGAATGACTAATGGAAGGGTATATACCATAAATAAGTGGGCGTCACTAATCTGAGATTTTGGGGCAGAATTGAGGAACTTATTATAAGGCCTTAATCGAATGGACTTAGGCTAGTTACATGACTTGGGCTTAAAGCCATCAATTAGTGGAATGTTATAATAAGTTTTCTAAGCTGGCCTAAATTAAAAGAGGTTTAATGGGCTTACCTGAAAGACTAAAGAAGAGGGGCGCTGGATTACCGAAATTCAGCAGCCTTGTTTCGTGTTTTATTAAACTAAGTGTCTTACGCATTTTGTATAGTCACAAGAATTTTATTATGAACAAATAAGGCATTTTTATGCATACGCATGACAAGCATTATTGTTAGTGGGCCTAACCATAAGGGTTTAGGGCCGAATATAAGGAGTGTTCATGCTGGAAATTTTTCCAGCATAGCGACGAGTTGAACACATGTGTATATGTAATGCATTATGTCATGATTTGCATAATACATGTCATGCATTTCATTATCGTCATTTACATGATTTATGGCATTGGTTTTATGCAAAAGAAAGATGAAAATCATTTTTTAAAGAAATGATCATGTTTTAAAAGATTGCTTCCCACTGGTACCGTGTGTGTGTATGTGCCTGGCCAGTAAGGACCTGCTCAGAACCGGGGTTAATTGATCTGATGATATGACCGTTCAGGATCGGAGAGAATAGACCTGATAATGACCGTTCGGGCCCGGAGAGAATAGACCGATAAGTGATGACGTTACCGTTCCAAATCCGGGAATAATAGATTCAAAAGGGAGACGTTACCGCCTCAGATCTAGGAAGATAGATCTGAACACTCTGTTGTTTTCCGACGATGATGATTTGAAAGAAAAGCATGAAAGATCATATTCTCATTCTTATCATGATGCATCACACGTACATATGTATGCATGTCACTTTTATTGAGTCATCGTGTAGTGACTCATGATACTTAGACTAAGTTGTTATAACTTTGTAGTTCCTAAGTATGACCTCATTAGTAGTGATCCTTGATATGTCACGAATTGATGCAAGTTACGGTATTTTGTTTTTATGTTCTTTATTAAGTAACGATTTCGCTTAAGTTATGATCTTGATGCATTAAGTGTTGATCACCATCGGGTATTGAATGGAGGACAGGTATGTTTCTAAACCGAAACTTTGGGGTTCGGTTCTTGCATGTACTTTCCATTTAATCCTCATTTATTATAGTATACATGTTGGTGACTTTGTCACTCACCCCCTATTTTCCTCCCAGAGGCTGCAGGGAATAAAGTAGAGTGGATTAAGGATGAACCTAGGGTTCCCTACCCGTGAGTGCAGCGAAGGATGGATGGAATAGGAGACGTGACATGCCGATTGTGACTGATGATTGATCATGTAATCGTGTTGGGAAACATTTACTTTTGAGGATTTTGGTACATTTGACTTGGGTTGTAAAACTAAGAATTTTCTTGTGGATGTTTTTCATTTAAAGTTATTATTCTGCCACGGTTTCGCTTACTTGTTGATGAATAAGCACGAAAATCCATGCATTTTATCATGGATCAGGATATGTTATGGATCGACGCCTGGTACTCTCCTTAGTGAAGTACGGCGGGTGCACTAGTTCCGGCTAGGCCGGGATACGGGGCGCCACACATTTTGAGAGAAGAAAAAAAAAGTGTAGAAGAGAACGCTAGAACATGTTTTTGATCTTTCAAATTGCAAGACTTGTTCTTGTTTTTGTTTTGCTCTCTTCCTTCCTTTTTAACAATGTGGCTGCCCCCCCCCCTGATGATATTCTTCTCTTGAAAATTATCTTCTAAGTCCTTGGTAAAGTATATTGCATCATTTTGACATGTCCTTTCATACTTGGCATCTCCTCATTGGATGATCATTAAACTCTTGCTTACTTGGCACTCATTGATTGGTTGAAGGTTGTCATCATTTGATGACTAGATAAATCTGAAATTACACCACAAACAAATATCTGCCAATTAGCCATTAAAGCATATAATCATCCCATATAATTAGCAAGACAATTTTCTCCACATTTCCATCCAAAACCTCGGCCATAACACCTTATGCACATGCTGAAATTTCAGCATGTGTAACATTTGCATTTCATTCAAAATATTACGAAGTTTACTTTGATTTAATCCAAGAAATCAATCACCATTTAGTACAAGATATTTTTATCATTTTTGGAATAAAAATTGGTCACCAATAGTGACTAAATTTCAGCCAACATTCATCCCACACATGCTGATATTTTCAGCATGTGTGATATTCAAAGATATCACTATTTTAATTCCATAAAATATTCAAAATACTTCCATACTATCTCCCAATCAATTCACTTATTTCAAGAAGTAAAATATGCCTCATAAAGATGATAAAATCGGCCAGCCTATTGCTCACATGCTGAAATTTTCAGCATGTGTCACAATTGTGACAAGATTTGATATGTTACCTTTTGTAGTTCCTTTATTTAAATCACCAACATTGCATGCTTCATTATTGGCCAATCAAGATGCCAACAAAGCCCCACATATTCTCCAACATGGCTAGAATAGGCGTGTGACATGAAGATACATGTGCTGAATTTTATTTTTGCAAACTTTGTAAAATAGTGCATATTAATTATACACACATGGTATATTCCAATCAGCCCTTAATTTATTTTTATAGAACACTTTAGAATGTATGAAGATTGTAAAAAGTGTCTAGATACATGTTATATGCCATGCCAAAAATGTTCCATGTGTCGTGTACGTAGAAAACTGAATTTTCGACGTTTATCGATTACCCGATTTTTCTCTAATTAAATTCCAAATTTTTGCACATGTTATATATATTATGTTACACATAATATACATAAATTAAACTTTAATATTCAGCTCATAAGGCTGATTAAAGTGGCACCTAAACAATGTGACAAAATTGAAATTGGAATCTCCACAATTTGGCCTTAATGTGGGGTGATTTGTGTATGCCAACATGGAATGATTTTATGGCTGCACATACCATGTAATCCACGAAATTTGTGGCCATTTTTGAAGTGTATGGGCTGGCCATATATATATGGCAAGTATGTGACACGTTGGCGAAGTTTTGGTATTCGCCCGATACGACAATTTTCGGTTTAGAATCTTTTAACATGTCGTAATAAATTTTTCATCACCATGACTTATATCATATGATATAAGACCTGAATATACTCATAAATATGAGTTAAGTATAATGGTGTTACGTTAACGTACGTACGCAAAATATATAACATGTCGGTAGTACGTTGGAATAAATATGTATGTGCCTTTTTCAAAAAATCTGAATATATATATAAACATGGTAAATGGCGTGTAAAGGGGTGTGAAGGACTTTCCTTTCTTCAACTTGTTGCATTGGTGACTTTTCCAAATATGGCTTCCTTTAATAAACTACTTAGTTTAATTAACTAAGAACTTCACTTAATGAACTAGTTTAGTTCATTAATGATGGCACCTGAAAATAGTTCAAACACAACAAATGTTTGCCATTTGATGTAAGCTTCAAAGCTTCATGGCTCGTTAGTACGACAACATTATATATAAACTATATAAGGCAAGTTTTATGCAACAACGTGTCATGTCATAAAATATGTCATGCATTTCTTGGTAACACGTTATTTAAATCATGCATTTTTAAATCACTCAAACCCCTTTTTCTCAAAAATATCCCCCTTTTGATTATTTTCAAAATAACCTACATTCATGATTTAAATCTTATCGCTCCCGCTTCAATCGTGCTTAAATTCAAATTTTGAATTTCAAATTTCAAATTCGTTAAATCATGCATTTTGAAATCACTCAAACCCCTTTTTCTCAACAATCTCCCACTTTTGATGATTTTCAAAATAACCTACATTCATGATTTAAATCTTATCGTCCCCCCTTCAATCGTGCTTAAATTCAAATTTTGAATTTCAAATTTCAAATTCGCTCCCCCTTGATTTATGCGATCAGTTTCTCTCTCCCCCTTAAATCATGCATTCTCTCCCCCTTTATTTTGGAAAGTCAATCAAAAGCGCATGTAAAGAAAAAAATCATGCATTTTGAATAATATTAAAAGTGCGTTCTTTAGGGTTATTTATTCAACCCTTTGAGAATGTCCCTTTTGGTACCCAAATTTGGGTGACCTTTCTAGATCTTCCAAAAGGTGAGAAAGGTGATGAAAACGCAACATAATATACGTTAGGGGAAAATGCGTTTGGCTTTTGGCCAAGAATCCCATCATGCATATAATATGATTTTCGTTTTTGATACGCATTTCGGTTTGCATGCATGGGGCGTGAGCTATATGAGTGTCGCATATGCATTAATGGTCTCTTTTCATATTTGTATGTCGCAAAGTCGATGAGATGTCATAAGGGAAGGTCTAGGCGTTTTCTTAGATGCCATATATGTCTTAGATGCATCCATTTTCTTTGATGGAATGAATTTTGTTTGTTTATTTAGTGACTCACTTTTCTCAACGTATCCTAGTCTGGTTTTTTCACTATCATGCTTTTGTGAAGAAATGATGCGATCTAGCATGTTTGTTCCCATGTCAAATTGTTTCACCATTTTCTCTACATCCGCATTCCCTGATTTCAAGTTTGAAATCTCGGATTTCAGTTCAATATTCTTGGATGTCAATGATGAAATTTCAGACTTTAATGAATTTATAATGCAGGACGACTCTTCTTTTGAATCGTTTAATTGAGACACAAGATTTTTGTTAGAAGATTCTAACAATTTCTTGTCTTCAATTAATCGCTTCTTTTCTTTTGCAAGTCTTTGAGAACTTATGCAACTCTAAATATTGACTAAATAAATCATCATAAGAACATTCAGAATCGGAATAAGAGTCGGAAGATACCTCATTTGATGTCTTAGATGTAAAGCATACGTGTGCCTTTTGTTCTTCCGTATCATCAGTCTCAGAGTCGGATGTGTCACTCCAAGTGGAGGCTTTGAAGGCTCTTGTCCTTTGTTTAGGTTCTGAGACGAGTCTAGTTTTTGTCCGATCCTTGTCAAGGTATTTTCTCGTTTGTTTGTCCTTGTTTTGACAATCATATGACAAGTGTCCAGGTTGTCCCCATTGATAACACTTTATTTCCTTATTTTTATTTTTATGATCCTTAGATGAAGTAGACTTATGTTTAATCGATTTTCTCAAGATTTTTCTTAATCTTTTACCCATCATGATTAGATCCTCATCATCGGAATCTATGTCACTATCATCTATGACGTATTCATTTGATTTAAATGCTATAGCCTTATCATTTTTGGAAATAGACTCAGAATGTCTTAAAGTGAGTTTGTTTTCATATATCTTTAGTGATCCAATTAGTTCTTCCATCTTAATAGATTTAATTTCTTTGCTTTCTTCTATGGCCGTTACTTTAGGGTCCCACTCGGATGGAAGGCTTCGCAAGACCTTTTGTACCTTTTCCTGCATAGTAAAGGCTTTGCCAAGAGACTCAAGAGAATTGTGAATGTTAGTCAAGCGCAGATCCATATCAACGATACATTCATTTGGCAATAAGTAAAATGACTCGAGTGTGGACATAAGCATATTGATCTTGGACTCCATTACTTGACTAATGCCTTCGTGTTTCATTTCAAGAATACTCCACATTTCTTGAGCACTAGAACAATTTGAAACATAGCTAGATTCACTTTTACTTAGTCCATTTAGAAATAGTTGCTTGGCTTTAGCATTCATACTCAACTTCTTTTTGTCATTACTAGTGTATTCTTGTTTCGTTTTTATAACTTCTAGTGTGACACCATCAACAATTGACAACTTAGAAGGAACAAATGGACCGTCTTCTATGATGGACCATAGACAATATTAATAGCCATAAGTAAAGGTTTCATTCTTAATTTCCATTGAATAAAGGACTCACCATCGAAAAGAGGAGGTCTTATGGTTGACATTCCTTCTTGCACGGTGTTATAGCTAGTGGATGCCATCTCACATAGATCGTTGGATCCTTTTATTGTGAGTGTTCATGCGCTCTGATACTACTTGTAGGATCTGCAACGCACCATTAGAAGGGGGGTTGAATAGTGGGTGTGGAAAATGTGGTTTTTTAAAAATTGTTTTAAACCAAAAACCCAAATTCTGAATACAGTTTCTGTTTTCAGGACCAGTTTTAAAATGTTTTGAAAACTAGGTTGCAGGTCTTCAAAAATTCTGAAATTTGGAAAGCCTCAGATGTTCTGAGTATCTCCTGAACATTTCAGATTAAAATTCAACCTCTAACCCCTTGAAAACTCGTTGGTGGTCAGATTGCGCAAATCTGCCAGAAATGGTAGTCTGATTTGAAAAATTAATTCCTAGTTATCTGTAACTCCAAATGCTGTGAAACTTTAAATACTAACCCCTTATTAGTTTTATTTAAATGGGTTGAAACAGTTTTGAAAAATACTTTTGTGAAGTTAGTCAAATACGATCAAAGTCTCAACCTTTGCAAGCCTGAAAATCAGACTACACTAGTCTCATATCTTTGGACATTTGGATGACGTATGCTTGTCCAAAAGGGTTGAAACTTGTGCCAAAATAACCTTGCAACGTGTGGCTATGATTCTGAAAAGTTTCATAATTTTTGAAATTCGTTTACTATTTTTACAAACGTGATTAAAAACGATAAACAGTGTTGAAACTGAAAGTAAGTGCTGAAAGTAAATAACACCAGGAATTTTATACTGGTTCGGTTATAAACAACCTACTCTAGTCTTCGAGGATACCTTCCTCAGTTAGCACTAATAACACAACACAAAATAACACCTTACCATAGGGTTGATGGAGTTACACACCAACTCCAACCCTTTACAAACCTTGTATGAGAATACAATGAACACGAACACCACCACCTTGCAAGTGCAAGATTGATCACACCTTGATCAATCTTTTACAATGATAAAGAGTATATGTGGTGGTCCATGAGAAGCCTATTCACGTATATGAATATAAGTACAATAGGCTTTTTGAGAGAAGAAAGAAAGAGAGTGTAGAAGAGAACGCTAGAACACGTTTTTGATCTTTCAAATTGCAAGACTTGTTCTTGTTTTTATTTTGCTCTCTTCCTTCCTTTTTAACAATGTGGCCGCCCCCCCTTGATGCTATTCTTCTCTTGAAAATTATCTTCTAAGTCCTTGGCAAAGTATATTGCATCATTTTGACATGTCCTTGCTTACTTGGCATCTCCTCATTGGATGATCATTAAACTCTTGCTTACTTGGCACTCATTGATTGGTTGAAGGTTGTCATCATTTGATGACTAGATAAATCTGAAATTACACCTCAAAAAAAAATCTTCCAATTAGCCATTAAAACACATAATCATCTCACATAATTAGCAAGACAATTTTCTCCACATTTCCATCCAAAAACTCGGCCATAACACCTTATGCACATGATGAAATTTCAGCATGTGTAACATTTTCATTTCATTCAAAATATTGCCAAGTTTACTTTGATTTAATACAAGAAATCAATCACCATTTAGTACAAGACATTCTTATCATTTTTTGAATAAAAATTGGTCACCAATAGTGACTAAATTTCGGCCAACATTCATCCCACACATGCTGAAATTTTCAGCATGTGTGATATTCAAAGATATCACTATTTTAATTCTATAAAATATTCAAAATACTTCCATACTATCTCCCAATTAATTCACTTATTTCAAGAAGTAAAATATGCCTCATAAAGATGATAAAATCGGCCAGCCTATTGCTCACATGCTGAAATTTTCAGCATGTGTCACAATTGTGACAAGATTTGAAATGTTACCTTCTGTAGTTCCTTTCTTTAAGTCACCAACATTGCATGCTTCATTCTTGGCCAATCAAGATGAAAACAAAGCTCCACATATGCTCCAACATGGCTAGAATTGGCGTGTGACATGAATATACATGTGCTGAATTTTATTTTTGCAAACTTTGTAATAGTGCACATTTAATCATACACACATGGTATATTCCAATCAGCCCTTAATTGATTTTTCTAGAACACTTTAGAATGTATGAAGTATGTAAAAAGTGTCTAGATACATGTTATATGCCATGCCAAAAATGTTCCATGTGTCAGGTACGTAGAAAACCGAATTTTCGACGTTTATCGATTACCCGATTTTTCTCTAATTAAATTCCAACTTTTTGTACATGTTATATATATTATTTTTTTAATAAAAGCGCAATTTTATTAAAGAATAAATGCCTCTGTTATGGTGGAGGAAACCTTAGTACAGCAGTGAATATCGTACGAAAACCAATAATGCAAAGCTGCGATGATGTGTAATCTCCAGTCAAATATGATATGCCGCATTAAAACCTTGCCAACAAAAACCACTCTTGTGGATAAAACCTTGGCGAAGGAAAAAGCGTACATATTTATTTGATTGGAGGGAAAGCATGTAACTACAGGCACAGTATTGTATGACGCCCATAAACATATGATGTGTTGCTCGAAGGTGGCCTCAAACAGCTGAATCGACTGCTTGCAGTGGCATTTGATGAAGTCCTTCTTGTGAAACCGAGGTGGAAGCTGTGATTAAGGGCACGAGCATATGGCATTGTGAAACCATGTATCGTAGGTGATGTCCCTCGACAGAAAAAAGACAACTTTGAATTAGTCTCAGTAAACGATACAAGGATCAATATGAGCATAATGTAACTCCAAAAGCATACCGATGTTGCCCAAAGTCCATAGACTGCGGGCAACAGAATGAAATGAACGCATCTGCTATATGAGTGGAAGGATAGAAGGCATACCCACGTTGACTGCATGCAAAGAATGCAGGCAACCATATTACGAAACCAGCCTTGTGTATTACATTCTGATCGCATGGATGAGTCCGTCTGTGTGATAGAAACCACGAGCCGAGTGTGGTAATTGGCTTGCCGATGTAAACAAACAAGTAACAGGGTGCAACCGAGCATGTTGGCATAGGTGGTGTGCCACCATATTAATCTCTCTAGGAATATGATGTAACGTACTTCCAGTGAGATTCAAGAGTTGAGTGAGTCTGGTGAATTCCGGCAGTGCGTTAAGAATGGTGTCAGACAACTGTGTAAGCTGCTTACAGTCAGTCTCAATGATGATATCTCGATGAAGCAGGCCAAAGAACAGTAGACTTAAAACAACCGCTTGCAATTCTGCTCGAAGAGAAGACACAACAGGCAGCTGAAAAGATAGCCCTGCAACCATCCTTCTGTTGGAGTCTCGCAGAATTGCTCCTGTAGAGGCATGTGAGTGTCCAGCCGAGGCATCCACGTTGAGTTTTAATTTACCTGCCAGAGGAAGTGTCCACTTCAATGGGGCTACGCGTTTTAGTCGAAGACGAGGGGAAAAGCCACTCTCGACGAGGGAGGGAATGTATTGTGCCAATGATGTCCCTGAAAGAGTTGCAGCCCAATCAAAACAGGACTGTCTAGCTAAGTGAAAGATGCTAGTTACAGACAAATCTGCATCACCAAAGTGATGACTTGTGTAAACTCTCCAAATAGCCCAGCATAGCATAATGGGTCCAATGATTTTGAAATTCCCTTTTAGAGATTTGACAGAAGAATTTATCCACCACTAGAGTAGGTATTGTCGTATGTTTTCAATCTAAGGCAACGGACCGCCAAGTACTGTTGAAAGTTGTATCCATGCAGACTTGACACACGGACAAAGCAGAAACACATGAGCCAAAGAAGCTGAGGCATTACGGCAAAATGGACATATTGTTGGACAAATGCAAGAAAAGACTTTTATGTTATCCTCCATTGGTAATGCTGAATGTAATTGCCTCCATATAAACATGCTAACAGATGTTTGAACACCTTTCCACCATATGAATTTGTGTGAGAGGAGATGAGCACGATGTGGCCTGATATCTTCGTACGCATGCCTGAGTGAAAACTGACCTGTAGGGCTTGACGACCATATTGGAGTGGGGTGGCTTGACGTAAGCTGCAGGCAGAGAGTGTGTATAGCACATATCCTTTTCCAACTAGGAGAGTCATAGTTGCGCGGCAAGAAATCCATTCGTTGACCGTATCGTGCACGCATATATATTGCCCATAATGAGTTACTTGTATGATAAGTCCACCAAAGCTTACAGTCATAAGTACGCTGTATGTATAAAAGATTTCGGACTCCCCATCCCCCTTCTATCTCCAGGTAGCATAAATTATCTAGTGTAGCCCAGTGGTGTTGTCCTCCCCATAGAAAGAATGAGATTTTTCTGTTGAGCGCGTGAATGACACTCTTGGGGAGACGAGATGCGGCTAAGAGGTGAAGTGGAATAGATGTTAGAACCGACTTGAGCAAAGTTAGACGACTGCCTGGTGATAAGAGGCGGCTAGCCCAGCCTGTTAATTTTGAATCAAAATGCTGCAAGAGTGAGGTGCAATAAGAGGCTCTATTAATCCCTCGGTAGAGGTAGAAGCCCAAGTACTTCATTGGTAGCGAAGACGGCTGCATTGCCAAAACTTGAACAACATGCTGCGGTTGGCTTGGTGTTGCATAAGTGCTCAGTACAAATTGACTTTTGGAGTAATTTATAAGTTGACCCGAGGCACTTTGATAGTCTTGCAAAAAAAGACTGAAACCTTGTCAAATTTTGTGTGGATGCATTGAGAAAAATCAATAAATCATCTGCATAGGCTAAGTGGGAGACTGGTGCAACTCTGCCCGTTGCAAAACCTTTAATGTGCTGAGACCGAATTAATCTGTTTAAACCGCGACTAAAGCCTTCTGAGCAAAAAAAAATAACAGCGGTGATAACGGATCACCTTGTTTGACTCCACGGGAAGTTTAGAAGAAACCATGATTTGTCCCATTAACAGCAATGGAGAGCTTGGAAAGACGCATGTTATTAAGGATGATACGTATGAGTCGAGAGTCAAATCCAAACTTGAGCATAATGGCCTCTAAGTATGACCAGTTGACGCGATCAAAGGCTTTGGCCATGTCAAGCTTTATCATTACGTGACCATGACGAACTTTTTTGTCTAGTAAGTGTGTCATCTCATTGGCCATGATGACATGCTCACTTATGTCATGCCCTTTTAAAAATCCAATTTGCTCTGAAAATATGATTTGCGGTAGCAAAGAGTTCAGTTAGGTAGCTAATATGCGCGTGGTTACCTTGCTAATAAAATTGGAGAGACAAATAGACCGAAAGTCCGCATAAGTAGCTGGCTGTGACTTTTTTGGAATCAATGTTATTAGGGATGCTATCATGGCTTGTGGCGGTGGCACACCCAGGAAGAACTCTTGCACCGCTAGAATTACGTCAAGCTGGATGATATCCCAACATGCTCGATAAAACTGTCCATTATAGCCATCCAGGCCTGCAGCACTGCTCGGACTTAGACTCCACACTGCATCTTTTATTTCACTTGCAGTTGGGATATGCAACATCATAATGTTATATAAAACATGTTATATATATTACGTTACACATAATATACATAAATTAAACTTTAATATTCAGCTCATAAGGCTGATTAAAGTGGCGCCTAAACCATGTGACAAAATTGAAATTGGAATCTCCACAATTTGGCCTTAATGTGGGGTGATTTGTGTGTGCCAACATGGTTTGTGACCATTTATGAAGTGTAGGGGTTGGCCATCCATATATGGCAAGTACGTGACACGTTGGCGAAGTTTCGGTATTCGCCCGATACAACAATTTTCGGTTTAGAACCTTTTAACTTGTTGTAATAAATTTTTCATCACCATGAATTATATCATATGATATAAGACCTGAATATACTTATAACTATGAGTTAAGTATAATGGTGTGACGTTAACGTACGCAAGCAAAATATATTACGTGTCGGTAGTACGTTGGAATAAATGTGTATGTGCCTTTTTCAAAAAATATGAATATATATATAAACATGGTAAATGGCATGTAAAGGGGTGTGGAGGAATTTCCTTTCTTCAACTTGTTGCCTTGGTCCCTTTTCCAAATATGACTTCCTTTAATGAACTACTTAGTTTAATTAACTAAGTACTTCACTTAATAAACTAGTTTAGTTCATTAATGATGGCACCTGAAAATAGTTCAAACACAACAAATGTTTGCCATTTGATGTAAGCTTTAAAGCTTCATGGCTCTTAGTACAACAACATTATATATGAACAATATAAGGCAAGTTTTATGCAACAACGTGTCATGTCATAAAGTATGTCATGCATTTCTTTGTAACACGTTATTTAAATCATGCATTTTGAAATCATTCAAACCCCCTTTTCTCAACATATACTGTATAAAGTGCCACACTTTTGGACATAAGGATGGCACATGCACGAATCATCCTACTACACCATACACAAAGTCGATGCCACGGAAAAGGGTATGGCAGCCGAAACCTGGGGTTGAACCCTTAGATCCAACGCCAGGTGACATTGAATTGCCACAGCCCACAGATGCACAAGATTACACCGGTTGGGTCAAGATGCAGAGGATACTATTCCAAGTAATGCAGTCGACGATAGGGAAATGGGCCATAGTTCCGACACTGACGTGCCTAACACGCACCAAATAGACACATGTGTGGCCGAAGTATGTGAAGATCTCTCCTGCCACATCAGCCGCTTACCTCAATCGCCTCCCATTGATGACTTATAGCATGGCTGGATAACCCACACAACGAGTCTGGTTTTATTCCGGTAATATCTAAACGTCATCGCCGAAGTCGCAAAGATTTGCCACAGCTACCTCCATCAGCCATTCTTACACGCAGTGCTTCCTGGTTGCCTCGCATGAGTGGTACATGCACTTCATCTCAATGAATATCTTTACCTGGAATGTCTGAGGTATTCCGTCCTTGCTCCCTTGGTTGATACATTTGACATGCACACATCATTTAAATCTTGTGGCTCTGATTGAACCAAAACTCTCATCTGTACATCACACACGATATTACATGGATTTAGGGTTCTCTCATTCATACTCCTTGATGGCCGGTACAATCAGGATCTTCTGGCGAGATACTTATTTTCGGCTGGTGGATATTCGTGAGGAAGATCAGTTGTTACATTTGCATCTTTATTATTTACCTAACCAGTTTTCATTTTGGTGGATGATTGTATATGGCCGACACACGGTTTCTCTCCGTCAGTCTCTTTGGGCTTCATTGCATTCCCATGCACAGGTTCATGATCTGCCATAGTTAATAAGTGGAGACTTTAACACTTTTCGTTCCTTAGAGGACCACAAGGGTCGCTCTCATCTGGCCCTTGCTCATTTACAGGACTTTAATAAGTGTATTGAAGATTGTGGTCTTATGGATCCATCGTATCATGTCCCTCGTTTTACTTGGGCAGATGGTCGTGGCCTTGGACATGTACAGCGACGTTTGGATTGGGTGTTCACAAATTCTATTTTCTTTGATGCTTTTGATGATTTGAATCTAACTCATCTTGTGCGAGCTCCATCGGATCATTCTCCACTGTTGCTCATATGCACCAAACGACAAGCGGATGGCCCAAGATCATTTCATTTTCTAGATGCATGGCTTGCACATCCCGACTTTTCTGCATATGTGAAGGATGCATGGACTTTGTATCCAACTATCGGTGGCATGTATGGTCTCTATGACAAATTAACGCGTCTAAAAAAGGACATACAATTTTGGAACAAGACAATATTTGGAAACATCTTTGACACTCTGAAGCAGGCAGAGACGACAATGCGGTTGGCCGAGCATGACTTTGATCAAGACCCATCCAGTGAACATATGAAAGCATATCATCAGACAGAAGCAGCATATATTTTAGCAACGAAGTACGAATATGCCTTTTGGAAGCAAAAAGCGCGTATTCGATGGATAAAGGATAGTGACGCCAACACACATTATTTCCAGACAGTTGTGAAACGTAGACGGTGCAAAATACATCTACATCGAATATATACTTAAGATGGCTGGCTTTGTGACACACAGGAAGCCATACAGCAGGAGGCCGTTACTTTCTACATCGCTTTTTTTTAGCCAGAAAGCAACCTACAAACATCAGCATCTTTTAGCCGCAATTCCTCAGCTGGTGACTGCGGCTGACAATTACAGCCTTACAGAACTGCCGCAAGGTAGAAAGGTAAAGGAAGCAGTATGGCACCTAGATGTACAATGTGATGCAGGGCATGATGGTTTTCATGGTAACTTCTTTCGTTCTTGTTGGGATATCATTCATCAGGATGTGATCAAGGTTGTTCAGGAATTTTTCTTGGGCATTCCATAGTCAGCAGTCATGGCCAGTTCGTGATTATTCTGCTGCCTAAATGTGATGCCCTCCGTACCTTCGGCAACTACAGACCTATATGTTTAGCCAATTTTATGAGCAAAGTATGTACTCGCATCATTGCTACACGTCTATCTCTTTTACTTCCTAAGCTAATATCATCGGAGCAGACATGATTTCTTTAAGGATATGATATTTCCTCGCAAGTACTACTTGCTCAAGAAATGATTCATATGCTAGACTGAGGAGGATCAGGAGACCAACTATGTCTCAAACTGGACATGATGAAAGCCTTTGATCGAGTAAGTTGGGAGTATTTGGAATTATTATTGGCAGCCGTTGGCTTTTCTGCACTTTTCATTTGCTTGATTCTCAATCATTTGCGTAGTACGAAATTTTCGGTGTTGATTAATGGTGTCCCATATGGCTTCTTCCGCCCCACACGTGGAGTCAAATCTGTTCATACTAGCTTCAGAGGGCTTTAGCCTAGGTCTAAAAGCTCAGACTGCAGCAGGTAAGCCCATTTTGATTGAGACTAATACCTTTTCACATTACATATCTGGCATATGCAGATGATTTATTGGTGTTTTTATGAGGGGATGTTCGAAACCTACAAGCTTTTAAGCAGTTCTTGACTAGTTATGAGATGGCATCGGGTTAGAAAGTTAATCTACAGAAGAGCCGTTTTATAGTATCCTCGCATACATCCCTGAGCCGCAGTCAACGATTTGCAGCAATTCTTCAGATGCAACCCACTCCTTTGTCGTTTCGTTATCTGGGTTCATTTTTGCATAAAGGAATCACTCATGCTCAACATTGTACTGCATTGTTGGAGCATGTCGACACACGGCTTCAATGTTCCTGATTATATTAGCATCTTCGACCTAATTAATAGATGTAAGATTCAATATCTCAATTACATCCTAAAAGTTCTTCTGATCAATATCCTTTACTAACATCTATTGATCATAATCTTAACATTTTTCTTCTAATTATAGTCTCGTAAGTAAGTCATTTATTAGCAACTATGATCACATCATAGATTTAAAACCGTGCTTTGACACTATAGTTCAAAGTAGGGACTGTTGAGAAAAAGAATTTGAGTGATTCATAAAATGCATAAATTAAATAGCGTGTCTTAAAGAAATGCATGACACAGTTTATTACTTGACACGTTTTTGCGACAAACTTGCCTTATATATTCTATATATAATGTTGCCGTACTAACAAGCCATGAAGCTTTAAATCTTACATCAAATGGCAAACATTTTTGTGTTCGAACTATTTTCAGGTGCCACCATTAATGAACTAAACTAGTTCATTAAGTGAAGTACTTAGTTAAAGGAACTAAGTAGTTCATTAAATGGAGATACATTTGGAAAAGGCATGATGGCAACAAATTGAAGAATGGAAAGTCTCCTTACTCATCCATACCACACGCCATTTATATACCTTATATGTATATATTTATATTTTTGATAAAAAGGCACAATACACATATATTCCGACGTACTACCGACACGTTACATATATTACAAACGTACATCAACGTCACACCATTATACTTACGTCATATTTATGAGTATAGTCAGGTGTTATATCAAATGATATAAGTCATGGTGATGACAAAATTATTACGATACGTTACGAGGTTCTAAACCAAAAGTTGTCGTATTGGGTGACAACCGAAACATCGCCAACGTGTCACGTACTTGCCATATATAGATGGCCAGACTCTACACTTCAAAAATGGCCACAAATTTTGTGGCTTACATGCTACACTCAGCTATAAAATCATTCCATGTTGGCACACACAAATCACCCCCAATTAAGGTCAATTGTGGAGATTCTAAATTCACTTTTTAAGCACATGTTGGCGCCACTTTAATCAGCCATTAGAGCTGAATATTCAAGTTATTTTATGTATATAACATGTGACATAATATATATATAACATGTGAAAAAAGTTTGAATTTAATCGGAGAAAAATCGCGTAACCGACAAAAGTCGAAAATTCGGTTTTCTACGAACATAACACATGGAACTTTTTTGGCATGACATGTAACATGTATCTAGACACTTTTTACATTGTCAAGACATATTAAAGTGTTCTATAATATTCAATCTAGGGCTGATTGGAATTTACCATACATGTGTAATTATTGTGCATTATTTGACAAAGCTTACTAAAGTAAAATTTCAGCACATGCACATTGGTTCTACACATAATTCTCAGCTATGATGTAGCCTAAATGGAACTTATTTGGCACTTGTTTGGCACTTTAAGTGGTGAAAAATAAGCCACACATGATTGGTGACATTGAAGAAGGCAACACACAAGGAAACAAATCAAAATACAACACATGCTGAAATTTAAGCACATGTTGCTTTTTATGGCCGGATTTCAGCATTATTTTGTCTTCAATTTGAGTCCAAAATTGAAGGGATTGAATGGTGATTGTTTGGTAATATTTTGAATATTTTTTGGCACAGGTTTTGTATGTTTATTTCAGATTTTACAGCTGAATAAAGGATGCCAAGTTGGACCGATCACCAAGTGACAAGTAAGCAAAGCCAAGTCATCCATCCAATCATGTTATGCCAAGTGAGCAAGATGGTGTCATATCTACCCAAGGCAATCTTCCAAGGGTATTAAAGACAATTATCAAGGTGATGGAAGACCTAAGGGGGGCAGCCAACTTGACTTAAAAAGAAGAGAAGAGAGCAAATCAAAAGCAAAACAATTCTCATAATCTCTCAAGTGAAAAAGGAGTCTTCTACTCTCTTCTTCTGCATTTCTTTCTTCTTCTTCTTTTGTCAAGCCTATTGTTCTAATATTCAATATATCGAACAGACTTTGATTAGACCACCATACATGTTTCATTTTTTGTAAAAGGTTGATCAAGCTGTGATCAAACCTTCATTCATTCGGTGGTGGTGTTCGTGATCGGTGTGATTGATTGTGTTGTGTGTAAAGAGTTAGAGTTGGTGTGTAACTCCAGCAACCCTTGTGGTAATATATTTTTTGTGATTAGTGATAACCGAGGAAGGTGTCTTCAAAGACTGGAGTAGGTTGTGTTAACCGAACCAGTATAAAATTCTCAGTGTTATTACTTTCAGCACTTTACTTTTAGTTTCTAGCACTTTGCGTCGTTTTCATTACATTAGTAAAAATATCAAACAACTTTAAAAAATTACCAAACTTTGCAGAAACATAGCCACACCTCTTAAGTTCCATTTGTCGCAAGTTTCAACCTATTTGGATAAGTATAAGTCAATCAAACGTTAAGATTTTTGAGACTAGTGCAATCTAATTTTCAGACTTGCAAAGGTTGAGAACTTGAATGTATTTGACATACTTCCCAAAGGATTTCTTCAAAACTGTTTCAACCCATTGAAATAAATATCTTAAGGGGTTTTTCAATAAATTCTCAGACCAGTTGGAGTTACGGATTAATCGGAATAAAATTTTAAAATCAGATTACTGTTTCTGACAGATTTGCGCAATCTGACCACAAATAATTTTTCAAAGGGTTAGAGGTTGAATTTTCATCTGAAATCTTTAGGGGATACTCAAAACATCTGAGAGTAGAATATCTCCAAATTTTAGAATTTTTGAAGATCTCTAACCTAGTTTTTCAAATGTTTCAAAACAGGATCTGAAAATAGAAATTGTTTTCAGAAGTTGGATTTTTGGGTTAAAATATTTTAAAAACCAAATTTTCCGCACCCACAATTCAACCCTCTCCCCCTTCTAGTGGTGCCTTACAGGTCCTACAAGTGGTATCAGAGAGTAAGCACACCCACGGCAAGGAGATCCAACAATCATAATGAGATGGAAACCACTAGACACAAAATCCGAGCAAGAAGGTATGTTAAGTCAAAGGCCTCCACTTCTTGATTGTGAGGTACATTCTGATTCTGATTCCGATTATGAACCATCATATCATGATTTATATATTCAATATCTTGAATTGCATAAGTTTGCTAAGTGTCTTGCAAAAGAAAAAAAACGCATAATTGATGACAAGAAATTGTTAGGATCTTCTAACACAAATCTTGTACCTCAATTAAGCGATTCAAAAGAAGAGTCGTCTTGCATCATAAATTCATTAAGGTCTGAAATTTCATCATTGACACCTGAGAACACTGAACTGAAAGCCGAGATTTCAAATTTGAAATCAAGAAACGAAGATCTAGAAAAGACGATAAAACAATTCGATAGAGGTACTTGCATGTTAGATCGTCTCATTTCTTCGCAAAAACATGAAACTGACAAAACCGGGTTAGGCTATATTGAAAATAATCAGGTACAAAACAAATCTACAAATTTTGTTTTAACTGCATCTAAGCGACAACATGTACTTAAAAAGATTGTAAAGCCTAAGAAGGTGACAATACAATCTAGTGAGCCCCGCGTTGCATTTCATCGCGCTACTTCTTTTTCATCAAGTGGAAAGTATAATTGTGTGCCATATAGATATAAAACAAAGCCATAGATGCATATGCAATATTCATATCATACAAATGCATCTAGATCATGAACCATACACACAAAAAGAAAGGCACATCAAAAACAAAGATCATACTATGTGCATGATGGGATTCTCGGCCAAAGGACAAACACATACCCACATAACGTCTATTATGTTGCGTCTTCATCTCTTTTCTCACCTTTTGGAAGACCTAGAAAGGTCACCCAAATTTGGGTACCAAAAGGGACATTTGCAAAGGGTTGAATAAATAACCCTTAAGAACGCACTTTTGATATTATTGCATAATACACTTGAAATGTAGCGGCCCGTACCAGGACCTTGTCCGAATACGGTGCACCCGCCGTACTTCACTAAGGAGAGTACAAAGCGTCATGCATAACATGCGAAAATCCATAACTCAAGTTATGGACTCCCATGCTAACATTTAACATGGTAGTAAAAATTAGGCAGAATTATAAACTTTAAAATAAACATGCATTACGAAATATTAAGTCCCCAAAAGTAGTAGTCCACAAAACATCATAACCGAAATCCCAAAAGAGTTCAACATAGTTCATAGTACATCATCATAGCAGCACAAAAGTCCTTAAGCATGATCTTCTTCTGACACCTCGACTACGGGTACGGCACTTTCGGTTCATCCTCGATCTATTTAACTTTAGCATTCACTGGCTCTGGGGGGAAAATAAAGGTATGAGTGATAAAATCACCCAGCAAGCATACAATAAACTATCATGAAATAAATAAAGAATCATAACATGAATGTAAAACCACAAGAACCTCAATGTTAGTTCATACCTATTCTTTAATCCTGGATCTGCTTGACGATATAGCCTAAACATAAATTTTAAGTAGTACTATACCAACGACATCATATAACCCACTTGCTAAAACGTACAACATGTCAAAATATTCATGAATTATGCAGGATGCAATGCACGGTGTCATGCCATGTCAGAAACATCATTTTGGTCCTATAAAATAACGTGTAAGAAAAACGGAGTATCAGATCAATTAATCCCGGATCTGAACGGGTCCAGAACATGTCATCAGACCAATTACCCCGGGTGTGGGACGGGTCCAGAACATAACATCAGGTCGATTAACCCCGGGCCTGTATCGGGTCCGGAACGGGTCCAGAACTTATCATGTCATCAGACCTATTAACAAGTCGGGTTATTTGCATGCTTAGCCGGCAAGGGAATCATAAAGATTTCTTTAAAACATGGGACCGTAAATAACTCATATGCATAACGAAAAACTTGCTTGCTTGAAGGACTTGCTTGCATACAGAAAATTCATAAAAATCAGATTCATGGTGTATATGATCATGCATGATACACGAAATGTTATGTAATGCAAGTCATGACATGGATTATTGTGAATATTCCTTAAGACATGACAACAAGCATGGTTTCATAAAATTTCCAGATTTTTTGCTTCATAAACATGGGGCGGCTATATTAACCAAATATGCTCATTTTCATAATCTTTTGTCCTACACATGTTTAGTGGGGACTTATTTACATGTCATAAAATTTTTGTATCATTCTAAGACGAATGAGGCCCTTAAATCCTTAAGTTGTTAAAAAACATACTGCTGGATTCAGCATTATAATAGCCATCTTTACTTTAATTTTCATGACCTTAAAACCTTAATCATTTGGGCCACAACCTGGAAAACATAGTAAAATCCCTAAGGAATGACATTCATGGGCCCAAAACGTTTATATAGGTCAAAATCCACAAAATTAGGCCTTCCAACTTATTTCCCCTGTTCTGCCTAATTTTCCAGTTTTAGTGCATTAACTTTAAATCCATAGTTACCCATCAAAACGGTTGTATCAAGTTGATTAATTTATATGGATATGCTCCTCTATGTCTTAGGTGATTAATATACAATTTCCAGAACAATCCAATAACTTTAAAGGGTCCATTTAATTATTTTTCTGAAATTGGTCACACGCTAATGCTGGACTGACCAATTTTACTAAACATTCTATTGTGGCAAAACCGTAACTCCTTTTTCCAAAATTCCAATTTACTGATGTCATAAACATGTGGAACTAGCATCCTACCGAAATATAGCCCATTTTCATGTTTCTAAAGTCCATTTTTGGGTCAAGTAACACGTTACTTAGTTCTGTCCAGCTCCAGTAGTTTCAGCTTGGCCAGTTTTACCAAAAATTTCATTAAGGATGATCCACATCTTCTTTTTCCAAAATTCCAACTCCCATATTTACTACACACATAAGGCTAACATCATGCCAAAAATCAGCATATTTGAACACCTTTAAGATTTGTTTTTAGGCCATACAATACGTTACATATTTTTGCCATGTTCCAGTAATTTCAGCTTGAGCAGTTTTACCAAATATTTTATTAAAAACAATCCACAACTTCTTTTACCTAGATTCCAACTCTCATATTTGGTACAGACATAGGGCTAACATCATGCCAAAAATCAGCTTGATTTCACGTTAGTAAGGTTCATTTTGTGGTCACGTAATACACTGCTCAATTCTGCCCAGCTCCAGTGGTTTTGTATTTTGTCACCTTTTCATGTCAAATGTCCACTAATTATCTTGTTCTTATGAAATAACTTATTAGCCACCATATACACCCTCTTTTTAACATGAATATTCAGATTCCATTGTTTTATTGAGTTACCTTTGCACCATTCCAAAACAGTTTGTGTTTTCTACACAACACTCATCCTATTTGCTCACAAAAGGTGTTCTTTCTTGGGTTCAAAACTCACCATCACTTTACATCTTCTTGGCCGAAACTTGTAGGGTGTCACGAACATATTTTACAACATTTATTTAGGCATGAAACATATTTATATGCTATTTATTTCAATCTTACCAAACAACCTTATGAAATCACAACTAGCACATGCATGCCATCTTAGTGCCTCACAAGTTTCATCCAAGAGCTATTCTTGCCTAGAATCACTTGGTTGAACCTTATTTCATCCTAAAGCAGCCTCATATCACATTGCATGTAAGAAAAGAATTCACCTTTGGAGGATTTAATCACATGCAAGATATTCTTCTTAAGGAATCACCAAGGTATAATCTTAAAACTTAATATATTCAACTAAAGTTCACATCTTAGAAACAACTAGCCATTCAAGTCACTAATTCTTCACATAAATCATGAGAGTCTAAGATATACTTGCCTCTTCAAGCTAGAGCTTTTTCTTAGCTTGGATGTTGGATGAGATGTGTTAAAATCTTCCTCCTCCTTCACTCATAAAGGATATGTTTTTTGAAGGAAAGGAGAGAGGAATGTTAGTCATTATTCTTAAATGAAAATAGAGCTATTTGAAGTTAGATCTTCTTACCGAAATGAGATTTTGAATGGAGCTTCACCTATCAAAAGCTTGCACCACCTAAGAGGTTGAAAATCTTGCACCTAGTGACCATGAAGGTCATGGGTTGGGGTAGAAGGAGAAACCAATGAGCTTCATTTCTTGACATAGAAAATTCACTTGGAATGCTTGAAAGAAGACTTACTTAGATGCTTCTTTGGATTTGAAAATGAGAGTTGAGTTGAGTTGAACTTCCTAGCTCAAGATGAAGGGACCGTATGGTGTTGTGGAGGGAGATGGAAAACCTTCTAAGTGTTGTCTTGGCTTGGTTTGAGAGAGAGTTCAAGATGGAGTGAAATGAAGCTTTTAGGTTGGTTTAAAATAAATCATGATGGGGTATGGGAGAGGGGAATCCGGCGCATGGGGGAGGGAAAGGCAAGCCCTAGGCTTGTAGCTTCAAGCTTTTGTCTCTCATGCACTCCTCTTTTTATTATTTTATTATTTCTTTTTGCATGCTTTCTTTATTTCTTTATTATATAATTGTACTCTAGTTAAATATTTCAAGTAGTAGAATAATGGAGAGGGTTCTAGATCCCTCCATTGCCTTGGCCGAAATCTTGGGGGGTCTTAGGGGTATTTTAGTCTTTTCACTTTTAGCATAGCACCTACTTATGTAACTTATACTATTATTTATTTTATCTAATATGATTTTATATTTGCTTTTGTGAGGATCATTTAGGTTTGTATTCTTGTAAAAGGAAATTGTTCCAAGGTGGATCAAGGCCTCTTGGCCGAAACTTATAAGGTATTTCAATACCTTGTGACATCCCCTTATATAATTATATAGTATCCATCTTAAAAGAATTTAAGTAAAGAAGTGCTAATTTGACTTAAGTAAAAAAGGCACTTAGAGTAATCGTTATTTGCATTACGTCACCTTGTCATGGTTTCAAGTACATTATGGTTGGGGTATAACATCCTCCCCCCTATCATAATTTTCGTCCAAGAAACTTTAGACACTAGTCAAAAAGATGGGGGTATCTATTCTTCATGTCTTCCTCCGTTTCCCATGTGGCTTCTTCTCTAGAATGGTATCTCCACTGAATCTTTACCACAGGTATAGATCTCTTTGTCAACTTTTTCTATTTCCGATCAACGATCTTTAGGGGCTTCTCTTCATAAGATGCATCTTCTTCAACCTTCAACTGCTGGTCTTCAAGGATGTGGCTAGGATCATAAACATATCGGCGAAGTTGGGAAACATGGAATACATCATGCAACTGGGAAAGTGATGGGGGCAACGAAAGGCGATATGCAACTTCACCGACTTTTTCTAGGTCTTCATATGGTCCAATGAATCTTGGGCTCAATTTCCCTTTTATGCCAAATCTCTTGATCCATTTTGACGGAGATACCTTTAAGAAGACTTTTTCTCCATCTTGAAACTCTAAGGGTCTCTGCTTTTCGTCAGCGCATATCTTACTCCTATCTTGTGCCGCTTTCAGTCTTTGTTGAACCATCTTTACCTTTTCTCGGGTTTGCTCAACAATGTCGGGTCCCGTATAGATCTTATCTCCAATCTCGTCCCAATAGAGTGGGGACCGACATTTTCGCCCATACAATGCTTCATAAGGTGCCATCCGGATGGATCTATGGAAGCTGTTATTGTAGGAAAATTCGTCTAGCTTAAGACTTCTATCCCAGCTTCCTCCAAAGTCAAGAATACAAGCATGAAGCATGTCTTCAAGGGTTTGGATTGTCCTTTTGGATTGGCCATCCGTTTGTGGATGGAAAGCAGAACTCATTCTGATCTCCATGCCTATTGCCTTTTCAAAGGCTATCCAGAATCTCGAGGTAAAACGGGGATCACGATCCCATATGATACTTATGGGCACACCATGTAAACAGACAATCTGATCAATGTACATCGATGCTAACTTCTCCATAGATGCTTTAATTGTCATGGCCAAAAAGTGAGCAGACTTAGTTAGACGGTCCACAATGACCCATATAGCATCATTCTCATTCTTAGTCCTGGGTAGATCGGTCACAAAATCCATAGTGATGTGGTCCCATTTCCATTCTGGTACTTCTAAGGTTGCAGTAATCCAGCGGGTCTTTGGTGTTCAGCTTTTACTCTTTGACAGATCAAGCATCGTTCAACAAATTCAGCTATTTGATTCTTCATACCGTTCCACCAAAACTTTTGCTTGAGGTCTTGATACATCTTATTAGCTCTAGGGTGTATAGATAATCTTGAGCTGTGGGCTTCCATTAAGACTTCATCTTTGATTTCATTGTTTTCAGGTACACATAACCGTCCTTGGTACCATAAGCTGCCATCGTTACGAACTTCGAAGTCATTTTGTGGCTTATCTCAGATCCTTTCCTTGATCTTTCTCAAGGTTGCATCATTCCCTTGAGCCTCTTTGACATGGTCAATCAGTGTAGGAATAAGAACCAACTTGGTGAGGACTTCATCTACTGATTCAACTTCTTCTAAGCCAAAATCTTCCATATCTCGCTGAAGAGGTCGTTGACGTGGGTGACTTGTTTTTCGACTTAACGCATCAGCAACTTTATTAGCTTTCCTGGGGTGGTATTGAATGGAAAGGTCATAATCTTTAACTAATTCGAGCCATCTGCGCTGTCGCATGTTTAGCTCCTTCTGGGTAAAGAGATACTTTAGGCTTTTGTGGTCTGTATAGATCTCGCACTTCTCACCATACAAGTAGTGTCTGCATATCTTCAATGCGAAAACCACTACGGCAAGCTCAAGATCATGAATGAGGTAGTTTTGCTCGAATGGTTTTAATTGTCGGGATGCATAAGCTATCACCTTATCTCTTTGCATAAGTACACATCCTAGACCGTTCTTGGAGGCATCGCTGTACACCACGTATTTCTCACCAGGAGTGCGCTGAGCTAAGATAGGGGCGGATGTCAATCTTGCTTTTAACTCTAAGAAACTCTTTTCACAGTCGACACTCCACTCGAACTTGGTTTTCTTTTGGGTCAATCTGGTGAGGAGAACAGCTATCCTCGAAAATCCTTCCACAAATTTCCGATAATATCCTGCTAGCCCAAGTAAACTTCTCACTTCGGTAACGTTTGTCGGTCTAGGCCATTCTGTGATAGCATCGATTTTCTTGGGATCTACTGAAATCCCATCTTCTGATATAATATGGCCAAGGAAGGATACACTTCGCAACCAAAACTCGCATTTGCTAATTTTGCGTACAACTGTCTTCCTCTTAGGATATTCAGAACTGTCCTCAAATGGGCTGCATGAGTCTCCTCATCTGGTGAATATATCAAAATGTCGTCTATGAAGACCACTACGAACTTGTCCAATTGGTCCTGAAAAACTCGATTCATGAGATCCATAAAGGCGGCAGGAGCGTTGGTTGAGCCAAAAGGCATGACCAAAAATTCGTAGTGTCCATAGCGTATCCTAAAGGCAGTCTTTGGAACGTCTTCAGCCTTAATTTTCAATTGAAAGTATCCCAATCGCAGGGCAATCTTACTGAAGATTCGAGATCCCTGCATTAAGATTCTTTAGATAGGGTTTTGGATATTTAAACCTTAATTGAACTAGAACTTGTTAGTTACGTACCGTGAGTTGATCAAATAAGTCGTCTATCCGGGGCAACTAGTACTTATTCTTTATGGTGATTTTGTTGAGTTCCCGGTAATCAATGCATAAGCGTATACTTCCATCTTTCTTCTTTACGAATAGCACAGGAGCACCCCAAGATGAAACGCTGGGGCGAATAAGCTTCTTCTCTTGCAGCTCGTGTAACCGCTAGTTTAGCTATTTCAGTTCTGCAGGAGCCATCTGGTATGGGGCTTTTGATACGGGTTCAGCTCCTTGGACAAGGTTTATCTCGAAGGAAATTTCACGATCAGGAGGTAGTCCAGGTAATTCATCTGGAAAGACATCTGGGTATTCATTGACAACCGGAACTTGAGCAAGGGTGGGACTTGCTTGCTCAGCACTTAGGACATAAACAAAGAATCCTTCATAGCCTTTCCTCAACGCTCGGCTGGCATGAGCCACGTTAACAAAGACTTTCTTGGCTGGTTTCTTTAACTTGGCTCCTCCTTGGAAGGACACCTTGTCTCGAGCTAGGACCTTGATTATAACTTGCCTACTTCGGCAATCGATGTGAGCATGGTTCCTTGAGAGCCAATCCATTCCAAGGATCACATCGAAATCGTTCATGGGTATAGGAATCAAGTCAACTTCAAAACACTCTTCATCGAACTCCAGCATGCAATTTCGGAAGATATGATGAGAGACAAGCACCTGATCGCCGGTTGCTTTTACTCTATCAGATGATTCTAGCTTGACTGAGTTATGATCTACATTCTTAGTGAACTTTATGGAGATAAATGAGTGGTTTGCGCCACTGTCGAACAATACGTTCGCAGGTATGCTACATACTAAGATTATTCCTGAATCATGCATATTTAACTAAGCTACAGTATAGACATGTATAAGTAAAGCGTATTGAAGGCGTAAAACCTTAGACCTTACAAGGTAAAAGTAAAGTGACATCTTTTCACTTTTAGCATAGCACCTGCTTATGTAACTTATACTATTATTTATTTTATCTAATATGATTTTAAATTTGCTTTTGTGAGGATCATTTAGGTTTGTATTCTTGTAAAACGAAATTGTTCCAAGGTGGATCAAGGCCTCTTGGCCGAAACTTATAAGGTATTTCAATACCTTGTGACATCCCCTTATATAATTATTTAGTATCCATCTTAAAAGAATTTAAGTAAAGAAGTGCTAATTTGACTTAAGTAAAAAGGCACTTAGAGTAATCGTTATTTGCATTACGTCACCTTGTCGTGGTTTCAAGTACATTATGGTTGGGGTACAACATGAAATGCATGATTTTTGTTTCTATACTAATTGCTATTTTTTCTTAAACGCACTTTTGATTTTATTTCCAAAATAAAAGGGGAGAGAGAGTGCATGATTTAAGGGGGAGCGCGAGTGATTGACTGCACAAATCAAGGGGGAGAGAATTCAAAATTCAAAATTTGAATTTGTGCACGGTTGGAGGGGGAGCGGTTAAATTTAAATCATGAACTAAGATTATTTTTTAAATCATCAAAAGGGGGAGATTGTTGAGAAAAGAATTTGAGTGATTCACAAAATGCATGATTTAAATAATGTGTGTTAAAGAAATGCATGACACAATTTATTACTTGACACGTTTTTGCGAAAAACTTGCCTTAAATATTTTATATATGATGTTGCCGTACTAACAAGTCATGAAGCTTTAAAGCTTACATCAAATGGCAAAAGTTTTTTTTTGTGTTTGAACTATTTTCAGGTGCCACCATTAATGAACTAAACTAATTTATTAAGTGAAGTACTTAGTTAAATGAACTAAGTAGTTCAATTAATGAAGATATATTTGGAAAAGGCATGATGGCAACAAATTGAAAAATGGAAAGTCTCCTTATCCATCCATATCACACGCCATTTATATACCTTATATATATATATATATATATATATATATATATATATATATATTGATAAAAAGGCACAACATATATTCCGACGTACTACCGACACGTTATATATATTACGAACGTACATCAACGTCACACCATTATAATTACCTCATATTTATGAGTATATTCCGGTCTTATATCAAATGATATAAGTCATGGTGATGACAAAATTATTACGACATGTTACAAGGTTCTAAACCAAAAATTGTCGTATCGGGTGACAACCGAAACTTCGCCAACGTGTCACGTACTTGCCATATATAGATGGCCAGCCCATACACTTCAAAAATGGCTGCAAATTTTGTGTCTTGCATGGTACACTTAGCCATAAAATCATTCCATGTTGGCACGCACAAATCACCCCCAATTAAGGCCAAATTGTGGAGATTCCAAATTCGCTTTTTAAGCACATGTTGGCGCCACTTTAATCAACCATTAGAGCTGAATATTCAAGTTATTTTATGTATATTATGTGTGACATAATATATATAACATGAGAAAAAAGTTTGAATTTAATCGGAGAAAAATTGTGTAACCGACAAAAGTCGAAAATTCGGTTTTCTACGAGCATAACACATGGAACTTTTTTGGCATGACATGTAACATGTATCTAGACACTTTTTACATATTCAAGACATATTAAAATGTTCTAGAATATTCACATTAGGGCTGATTGGAATTTACCATATATGTGTAATTATTGTGAATTATTTGACAAAGCTTACTAAAGTAAAATTTCAACACATGCACATTGGTTCTACACAAAATTCTCAGCTATGATGGAGCCTAGATTGAGCTTATTTGGCACTTATTTGGCACTTTAAATGGTTAAAAAAGCCATATATGATTGGTGACATTGAAGAAGGCAACACACAAGGAAACAATCCAAAATACAACATATGCTGAAATTTAAGCACATGTTGCTTTTTATGGCCGAATTTCAGCATTATTTTTTCTTCAATTTGAGTCCAAAATTTAAGGTATTGAATGGTGATTGTTTGGTAATATTTTAAATACTTTTTGGCACATGTTTTGTAAGTTTATTTCAGATTTTACAACTCATTAAAGGATGCCAAGTTGGATTAAGCGGACATCTCCCAGAGCAGACATCTGTCAGCAAACACCTTAGCCATGCAACTCAACATGTGACATCGCTTGGCGGCCATGCACAAGCTAAACTGAAGACTTGACACTCTCCCGTAGCTTCTCGACATGCATTGGTTGTACAACTATACAAAAGATGCAAGAAATATCCAACAATGGACAATTTTCGATTCTAACAAGAAAATACGTCACTTGAATGCCCAGAGACTGGTTTCTCTAAAATATTCTAGCTTAAGCACTTGTAAATATAAAAGACCAATAACTGACTTGCTCGTCATATGGTTTTCAGCAGAGTAAAACTCTAGGACCTCTAAGTTGTTGGATTGTGCATGATTTTCTCCAAAAACTATTGTTTTTGGATCAACTATGATCAAGATGAAGATCCAACTTTGTTAGAACTGGGACAGAGTTTTCTTAAATATTCCAACTTAAACACTTCTAAATATAGAAATATACATAATTGATTTGAATGTCGGAGGTTTTTCTTTAGAGTAAAACTACAGGGACTCTTACGTTGTTGGATTGTATATGATTTATCTTGCAACTACTTTTTTTGATCAACTCTAATACAGGTGAAAGTCCAACTTCGCTAGCGGATGAGCACCAAATGCAGATTAGTGATGGTGGCGGGTCTAGAATAACATAATGAAACAAGTAATCGAATTGCAGAAGAACGAAGCTAATGCTGTAAACAAAACGAGAAAGAGAATGAGCAACAGTTAAAGGCTCGAAAAGTACATTGATTTGAAGAAATCTTCATTGGTCACATCAAATGTTTACAAGGCTATGAACAAGAGAAAGTTTCTGAAAAACTAACTGGAAACTTCTTCTAACCTGTAAATATACATGGTGATGTAACTACATAAATAACCGCCTCCTAGCTGGGTCCCGCCAACATTGAGCTTCTTCCTCACATTTAACACGTGACCTCTCCTTTCTGTGTTCGCGCCTGCGTCGTTGAGCTGTCACCTCACTTAACAACCACTTCTTGTGCTTGGTTGAGCTGTGATTGTAGCGCCTCGCCCAGACTAGAGTCTCGGCACGGTACATCCGTCGTACTCTGCTACGAGAAATACAAGGCATCGATACCATACATGTGCATGTCGACATGAATCATGAATCGATATAGCTGAAGCAACACAAAGATAAACGTACGACATGCATATAATACAAATCGTCATAAGTTCGTAATAAATCATGATGCACAATGTCTCCAAAATAATCTAAGTACATCATGATCAAAATGTCTAACATATCTCAAAGGATAACTCCGGCATGCTTCTTAATTCACGGATAATCTAGTCGGAGTTCATCCTCTATGAATAGCGTCTCAGTGTCCCTGTTCTCTGCAACGAGATAAGGCAAGTATGAGCGATGACACTAATCGTCCAGCAAGTAGTCAGTCTAGATACGTCATGTAGATCATGCATGAGAGACGAGGTAATAAATAATAAAATGTAAATAATGAATATAACATGTCACATCTACATTTCTAATAAGTAAAGTGGCATAACATACATGTAATCATATAACACATGTATAGTTAACATCATCATGGAAGAAGCATTATATACTATCAAACTATATAAACTCCATTTCCATACATGTTCATTTTTAAAGTCTCAATCAAGGTCTAAGATAACCATCACACTTAATCTTATCATCTAGATGTATCAAGTTCCTATACGAGTCATGTAAATGCGATTTTCTTACGATGCGATGTCTTAAACGATGCTATAATGATAAATCATGATATTCATATCCATTTTTCTATAAACATGTCCAAAACATAACATCTCATAAACATGTCATTTTTATGTGATGGCTATAGCACTTTACCTTGCATGCGAATGATATCGTCATAGTAACAGAATAATCGCCATATAGTCTCATGTACAAATATGAATCTCGATGCATCATACATGGTGATACATCCTACGTACATATCACTAACGGTAACTCGATATACTAGAGATCTCTTGTCCTCGACAAGGTGCTACACTCAGGCCTGTAAAGAACGCATTGTATGCCCATGTCACCAACCTCCCTAGGTTCTAGTGCCATGCGGCGCTCCAATCATCGATAACATATCGTATGCCCATGACATCAACCACCTCGGTTCCGATGTCATGATGGCGCACCAAATGAACATATAGATACCATAAACATATCATAGGATATCCGACTATACGATATGATTCGACGTGCAAGGGTGAACTTTTAAAACATTCTATGAGATGCAAAATGAATGTACATGTCTCGACCTATTAGTCCATCTCTCCCATATATATGTCCTTAAACATTCTCATATCATCATATCATAAAAACCCCAAATATATGCACAGAATCCAAGTCTTAAATCATGAAAATATGCCATTTTTTCCTCTACTCTAACTCGGCCATGTCTACCCAAAACAGTCCACTTTTTCTCTTATTTATCCATCCATATTTTCTTAAAATATACATCTTGAACCTAGTTATAATGGTCCAAAACCCAATTTACTCCTCATATTCACATACTTACATATATCATGAGAATATACATTAAATATTCATATTTCCTATCATACTTTAGTTCATGCATATATTATCCATAAACATATACAAAGCTATTTATTCCACACCAAAAAGATCATTAGGCCATGTTATATATATATATATATATATATATATATATATATATATATATATATATATATTATATAATATTTGTAGTCTCTCGCTTTTATTCAGATGCCCTCTCTTATGGCAGAGGAATATCGATAAAGTATAACAGTTCAAAGCTCAACAAAATGCGACAGCCTAAAGGTCGAAAGCTAGAGATTGCTACATATCTAACAGGGTGGGGGAATTGCCACCGGAAACGGATATGATATGCCTCATTAAAACTTTGGCAAGCAAAACCACCCTTTTGGATAAAATATTGCAGAAGTGATCATGCGCATCCACAGTCATCCATGCAAAAAACTGCAAAATGTGAGTAACAGCAAATATGTAAGGCGAACCAAGAAAAGTATCGAAATCCAAACTATACCCAGTCTGCCTGCATCTATTAGAATGCAGGCAGCGATTATGTGTAGTTGCCAATCCATATGGAAGACATAGATGTCAAACATGTCAAAGATGGCCAGCGGTAATATCCAGTGAGACACAGCTGCATACGAGAGATGGTAATGACCTCGGTGTAAAGGAACACGTAGAAGCATTGGCCAAGCCATGGTGAGCTAAGTAGTGCACTACTAAATTAGACTCCCGGTATGTATGCTGAACTAATGTTTGAGTATGTCTGACCAGGAGATATAGCTTACGTAAATGATATGTGTGCGGCATAGGAGTCGAGTCATCAAAAGATGCCAACAGCGCCTGACAATCTGTCTCTAGAATAATATGCAGATAAGAAGGTAAGTAGGATATGAGACCCAAAAATGCCGCCTGTGTTTCTGCTGCAAACAGTTTGCAGAAACAGTTCAGATAATAACAACCCAAAAGATATGGCATTGATGCATGCGCTAAATTAATCACGTAAGATTGCTCCACCCCCAGCAAATTGCCTGCCACTGTTGCATCTGTGTTAAGATTTATTCGTCCGGGTGGTGAGGACAGCCATCGCACTACTTGCATCCGCCGTATACACAATAGAGGTAGTAGTCCCAATCAGTACAGCGATAAAGAACCTGAAGCCAACTTCGTATCGTCTATTGTTTTCTCCAAAAGATAAATATCCGATTGAATTATAGACATGAGAGAGATCACACTCCAATCAGGGTCATTACCATATATAATAGTTGTGTAGGAGTGCCAAATATTAAAGACAATAATCCCTGGAACAATTATTCTCAAAACTCTCTTCACCGAATTCGAAGAAGATCGAAGCCACCATGACATTAGATACTGCCACACTGGTAATGATGATGGAAATGTCCCATCTGAACAGGAGGAATAATGTACCCAAATTGTTCGAATATGTGATCAGTGCAAGAATAAATGTGACACGGTAGCCGATGATTGCTTGCAAAAAGGGCAAATTGTTAGCTTTATCTAAAAAAGGCTAGACAAAATATCTTCTAATGGTAGCGCCCTATGTGACAACCGCCAGAGAAAATTACTGATTGCTGGCCGCTGACGTTTATGCCATACAAACTGGGAGGACAATAATTTGGGATGAGATCCCCAACAGAGTTCAAAAGCTGAGTGTAAAGAGAAATACCAGAACGAGTGAGCTGCCAGATAAGTATGTCACCATCCCAGACACAATACTGCATGCAGCGGGGGTGAACGCGACAAATCAGCTTCAAAGTTGGGGAGTCGTATAAGCGCGGCATATAATCACCTGGGGTACCATATTTTTCCATCATATATCTACTTCACAACGTTGTTTTCTGATGGTAGTGCCACTATATACGGCTGCAATACGCCTCTTGTAGTGTGTGTAAATTTTGAATGTCTATACCACCTTCATCCTTGAGAGTTTGAATTCGAGACCAAGAGACCCAATGTCTCTTAGGTCCCCAATAAAACTTAGCCATTTTGTGATGTATAATATTCAAAACCGATTTTTGTAACCTGCCAGCATCCATAACATGTAATAGTAACGAGGCTAAGACATAACGCAACATAACTAATTTACCTGCTTGAGATAATAACTTGTTTTGCCATCCATTGAGCCATGAATCTATATGCTGCAAAAGTGTGGTACAATGTTGTGCACGAGTTATTCCCTTATGCAAAAAGGAACCTAGGTAGCGAAACGACAAACATGTTGACTGCATTTCGAGAATAGTCGCAAAACGATGACGTCTGCCCCGTGATGTATGCGATGACACTATAAAATGACTCTTCTATAGATTAACTTTCTGGCCAGATGCCATCTCATACCCAGTCAGGAACTCCTTAAAAGCTCGAAGGTTGTGAATGTCCCCACGTAAAAGTACCAATAAGTCGCCTGCATATGCCAGATGTGTAATGTGAAAAGGCATCCTCCCCAATCGAAATGGGCATATACGGCCCGTTGCTGCCTGAGCTTTCAGTCCCCGACTAAAGCCCTCTGACGCCAAGATAAAAAGAAAAGGCGATAAGGAATCTCCTTGTTTCACACCTCGTGTAGGACAGAAAAAGCCACATGGTACACCATTAATCAACACCGAAAATCATGTACTACGCAAATGATTGAGGATCAAGCGAATAAAAAAGGCAGAGAAGCCAAAAGCCACCAATAATAACTCTAAATATTGCCAACTTACTCGATCAAAGGCCTTCATCATGTCCAGTGTTAGACGTAACTGGTCTCCCGAGCCTCCATGATCAACCATATGTATCATTTCTTGTGCAAGGAGAACTTGAGAGGAGATGTCATATCCTTTAAGGAAACCTGTTTGCTCTGGAGAAATCAGCTTATAAAGCAAATGATTTAGACGTGTAGCAATGATGCGAGTACATATTTTGCTCATAAAATTTGCCAGACATATAGGGCGTAATCACTAAATATGCGGGGCATATCCCTTGGGAAACATAATAATCAAGGAACTAGCCATTATTTCAGGCTATGGAATCCTAAGAAAAACTCCTGGACTGCTTTGATCACATCAAGATATATAATATCCCAGCATGAACGAAAGAAATTACCATGAAAGAAATTACCATGAAAACCATCGGGCCATGCTGTACTTTGCGGATCTAGATGCCAGACAGCTTCTTCTACTTAATGAGCATGTGGCAGCTGTGTAAGGCTGCTATTATCTGTTTCGGTCACCAACTGTGGGATGGTGGCTAAAAGATGATGATGATGGCATGTAGTTTCCCGAGTGAACAAAGCAATGTAGAAAGCAATTGCCTCCTGTTATATATATTCCTGGGTATCACAAAATCGGTCATCCGGAGTATCTATTCACTGAAGGTGCATTTTACATCGTCTTCCTTTCACTACTGAATGAAAATAGTGTGTATTGGCGTCTCCATCCCTTATCCATCTAATGCGCGCTTTTTGTTAACAAAATGCATACTCGTACTTAGAGGCCATTATGTAGGCTGCTTTTGTCTGATGGTAAACATGGTGGTTGTCACTGGTTAGTTCATGGTTAAAATCTTGTTCGGCTAATCTCATTTTAGTCTCAGCCTGCTGTAGTCTGTCAAATATGTTGACAAATATTGTCCTGTTCCACATTTGGATGTCATGTTTTAGTCACGTCAACCTTTGTAGAACAGATACATACCGCCGATTGTCGGGTATGAATTCCACGCGTCCTTCACATATGCATGAAAGTCTGAATGTGCAAGCCACGCATCTAGAAATCGAAATAAGCGAGGGCCACATACTTGCCGGCTAGAACATATAAGTAGCAGCGGAGAATGGTCAGAGGGCGCCCTCACAAGATGAGTCAGATTCAAATCATCAAAATCATCAAAGACTAAAGAATTAGTGAACACCCAGTCTAAACGCCTTTGCATGTGGCCAAGACCACGGCCATCCGCCCAAGTAAAACGCGAGCCATGAAACGGGGGATCCATGAGATTACAATCTTCTATACAATCATTAAAATCATGTAAATGGGAGAGTGCCGGATGTGAGTGACCGCTGTGATCCTCCAATGATCGAAAGGCGTTAAAGTCTCAGTTAATAACCATGGCATAACATGCAGCTAAGCATGGGAACGCAATGAAGACCAAAGTGACTGACGGAGTGACACCGTGTGATGGCGATATACAATTGTCCACCAAAAGGAAAACTTGTGGGTAAATAACAAAGATGCAAATATAACAACTGATCTTCCTCACCAATATCAACCAGCTGGAAATCACTATCCCTCCAGAAAACCCATATTGTACCCGTTGTTGATGAAAATGAATTTGAAAAACCTAATCCATACAATATCGCGTATGGTTTGATGATTGAAGTTTAGGTTCAATCAGGGCCAAAAGATTTAGATTATGTGAGCAAATTAAATGCATTAATCGAGGGAGCGAGGACCAAATACCTCGAACATTCCATGTCAGGATATTCATTGGGAAGAAGTGCATGTACCACTCAAGCGAGGCGACCATGAAGCACTGCGAATAACAATGGCTGAGGGAGGCAGCGGGGCAAATCTCTACGATTTCGGCGACGTCGTTTAGATATAACTGGAATGAAGCCCGACTCCTCTGGAGGTCTATCCAGTCGTGCTATAAGCTCATCGATTGAGGGTGATGGTGGTAAGCAGCTTATGCGGCGGGAGAGATCCTAAAAAACTGCTGGCACATCCGATGAATCAGCTTGTTGTACGTTAGGCATATCAGTGTCTGAACTATGACCCAGTTCTCCATCTTCTATTGCGTCATTAAGGATATTATCTTTAGCATCTTGACCTAAACGATAGATATCTTGTACATGTGTGGGCTGCGGTAGTTCTACATCACATGGTTGCTGGATCGATTCAGGTTGATCAGTCGTAGGTTTTAGCTGGCACACTTTATTCGCTGGTATTTGCTTTGAGGGTGGGGCCTCAACACGTTCAATACAATTACTCTCTTTGTGGCCAAATGTTTGGCCCTTCATACGGTACAGTGGTAAATCTTCGTAATGCACTGATTAAAAGAAAGATGAATATCCACATTCCACGTAAATCTTTGCAGGCAGTTCTTGTGTAACGTCAAATTCCACACATACTCGAGCCACAGAAGGGCGATGGAAGTTTAAGGTGGCTGTGTCAACCTTGATCGGCCTACCAATAGCATGGGCAATGGCGTACAACGCCCGTGGATCGTGGAGATGGATGGGCAATACACATACATACATACACATATGTACATAAATGGCCTATTAGTCATCTTCACCGGTAAATAACATCATACAGCTGGATATATATATGGAATAGAGGAACGACGACGGTGGACGATTTTCATGAATGGCGGAGCCGATGATTTTCAATTCTCAGTATCGATATCCCTAAATCCTTCTGCATTTTGTTTTCAATTCCTGTTCTGTTTATGAGTGTTGATGTGATCATTACGATCGCAGTCTCTGCCACTTTTTTTCTTTATCCTTTGTTTTCTATTTAGTGATTGCAAATGGCTGTCGTACCGCTATCACCATCTCAGCCTGTTTCGGTTCCATTATCGTATGACTATTTATTTAATGCAACATTACCTACGCCGATCGCCTCGAAGCAAGTACAAAAATACAAGGGCAGTCCGATGATCACGTTTTCAGATGATGAAATCCAGTCGCTGGCTGCTCCATTCAGATTCACATTGGTTGGGATATTTTGGTATGGCTGGCCCCCAATGGCCACTATGCTCAGCCATGGACCAAATTGGCTTCTCAAGCATGGTCAAAATTGGACTTCTTGATGCTAATCATGTGCTTATACATTTTCATCAAGAATAGGATTATTTGCGTTTTTTCACGACAAAGTTGGACAATTACGAGTAAATACACGAGGGTTACCAAATGGATGCCGAATTATAATCCCGGCATCAAAGTCCCTATTGTTCCGGTATGGGTTTTTTTCTTGGTTTGCCTGTGCATTTTCATTATCCTGAAGTGCTTTTCCGAATTAGACGTATGTTTGGTACGCCCATGAAGTTAGACACGGCAACTTTTGCAGTAGTAAGGTCTTCGGTTGCACGTATTTGTGTGGAGGTTGATGTCTCTCAGGATCTTCCTACATGCATCTTTATTCAGAGCTGCTCTCATTTGATCTCTCAGCAAGTTATTTATGAGGATTTTGTTAGGAAATCAACCGAGATCACTGCCAAACGCGCAGCGGAAAACAAAAACTTGATCTCTGATTTCCTACCAAGGATTCATGTTGTTCGTTTAATTCGACAAAAAAAATCAAAAACTACCTCCGTAGATTCGAAGTCTGCAGATGGAAGAGGTACGAAATCACGAACACCCTCTGTCGGTATCCACACAAACGCTTCCGCCCGGAGTGCTAGCTCTTCAAACGGCGCGGCTGAAGAACTCGTTTTTCACAAAAACGATTCTAGGGTTTCTGTTGTCTTCGTGTGTATTTCGTATGTCTCTATGTACGAGATACATAGATATATATACGCATTTATGGATATTAAAAACCGAGTCCTAATCGGTTTCGTTGATGCCAATCAAAATCCATATCAGATATGGATTCTGTCAGGATATTCAAAATCCATATCAGATATGGATTCTCTCATTATTATCTGACATCATATATATATATATATATATCTATATACATATAACCACAAAAACGAAAATAATAATATTAATAATAATTAATATCCAATATTAATATTATTAATATTAAAACGTTAATAATAATAATAATTAATATCCAATATTAATATTATTAATATTATTAATCTCAGCCTTACGCATTCTTGTGTGTGACCCGATAGACCCATATTAATTGGCAGTTGATTAAATCTCTATTAAACCAACAAGTCGTAATTGGCCTCTACAAGGCATTACAACTACCCAATTAATACGAGTAAAGTCCAACTAGCCTAATAATAGTACATGCATTAATCCCTTTGTCACACGATATTTAGTTTGAACATAAGTCATGGTCAGCGTCATACTTATATAGTTCAAACATATGATTACTCGATCTCTAAGTAGACTGATAAAACAAATGATATTGATCACACTATCAATTCGTTTGAGCACGGCCATGCATTTCACAGTCTCACTAATCGAGGGGCCCAAAGATATCTCTCTCAAAAGAGAGGGACAAATTCTATCTTGATTGTTCAATATCCTCTACATAATTTCTATCACATTCAATCATGACCTTTATTATTATCCAGTTACGGATAACGTTTGATCATGTCAAAATATAATAGTCCTTATGTTGGAAACTATGAGAATCTCAAGTCAAAGGATTAAAGCATGACTATCATGAGATTTACTTATGACGCTAATCCATGTAGCAATCTCATGATGGGTCTATTTAATACACTGTTCTCTAACAAGTATCTATGAGATTGATTCGTATCACCATACACATAATCATCTCATGATTATCAAATCAATACTCATACTGATTATAAATTATTTTATCTCCATAACAATAATGAATCAGGGACATATATCAAAATTGTGTAACATACTAACCAACAATAATGATAATAAAACCTCTTTTATTAATAATAAATGCATAACATAAATATCCAAATCATGGCCTAGGGCACATACACTAACAGATTTACCCTCTTATTGTTCAGGCTGTTTTTGTTTGAGACATGCAGTTGCAGATTGTGGTAAATCATCGATGCCCATTAAGCTGTTGGTAATAACGGCAGAGAATAATTCCCGGCCAGTGAATTCGGATGCACCTGCTCGTCAGCGCTGGACACCTAAGAAGCATCCGCCGGGACCTCCGATTGAGGAACCGCAATGTATCGCCCCGCTCCCGAGCCCTAGCTTTGGGAATAATGCACCCGCCGTCGTCTTCTACGAGAACTACAAGGCGTCGTCCAAAATTTCCTTATACATCAGAAATGACGTAGAAATCAGTCACGGAAACTTCATAACTAAAACTTTTAAATAAATACATTCCCAAGTATGATATAACAAGTACAAGAATGTCTAACCCAAAACATAAGTCTTACAACATCACAAAGTACCTTGAATACCTCATAAATTACCCAAAAGTCTCAGTCCACATGTTGAGGCAAAAAGTCTTCTAAGTCTATTGGCATCTTCACACGGCATCGTCCTCCATGTAAGCATATCCTAACTCCTCATACCTGCAAAACTGGTGAGTGGTGGTGCGAGCCAAATCAACGGGCTCAGTAAGCATCCTACATATACCCGTTATGAAAATCATACATGTAGAGACAATTATAGATAACATCTACGAATCGACATACATGTCTCTAGTACATAATTATATTAACTTGAATATCTTTAGCCGTTGACACATTGAGAATAGTCAAACAAAATAAGTACATCCATCAGCTCAATCTACCTTACCGTGACACATGCTCTTCTCAAGTATGACATACACAACAAACAAATAATCACATAAACAAAGAAGAGAACAATACATACCAATGAAGTAGATAAACCGCGGAAAGTAAGTCACTCCACATAATAATGCGCAACTTCATGATGCATGCATTTCTCTACGTGTCACGCATAACAAAAGACATGTCATGCACGGTGCCTATATCTCTACTGTGCAATGCATGATCCCGGGACCTACTGAGTGGCTGTAGGTCATACCTACCCACAGTCACCATCCTGAGTGCATGTGGCTCTCAACCACCATACAACATCCTGAGTGCCTGTGGCCTATATCCACAGTACACCATTTTGAGTGTCCGTGACCCGTATGTCATGACCCACCATAAATATAATGCGCGTGCCATAAATGCAATGCAAATTTCACTTTAATATATATATATATTATATTCTGGGCGGAGGCCTGCCACCTCAACCGGCCCGTTGGCCATTCGACCCAGATCGGCGGCCTGCCTGGCCTGCATCTTTTCTCTTTCATCTCATTTTCATTTCCATCCTCATTTCTGTTTTTCTCATCTTTTCTTTAACCCGGTGCATC
The DNA here is from genome assembly GCA_036186865.1 of Eustoma russellianum. NCBI lineage: Eukaryota > Viridiplantae > Streptophyta > Magnoliopsida > Gentianales > Gentianaceae > Eustoma > Eustoma russellianum. The sequence goes on along the minus strand of AP025071.1, from coordinate 20,741,542 downwards.
CACGCTCATACATACACACAGTTCACATGTGCATACATATCTCACATATACACACAACTCGCATATAGAGAAAATCCAATTATAGATATGCAACGAACAACACGCTGATGCATGATAAACATAACAAGCACAAATAGACCACTTACCTCGAATCAGCCTTTTAGCTTTCTTATTTTATGCTCAAATGTGATGAAGGTTACCATAAAAGTCTCTGCTTCTACATGTCCAACTTATTCTCTGGAATCTCTAACATTTGAACCTGTAAGTTAAATATTTGATAATTAACTTTGTCTCTTCAACTTTACCTTTACACCACAAATTCCTTCTCTTTTGCATTACTCTTATTCTTTCACTACAATTATCCGATCATTTTATATATTAAAATATTTGATTTCAATTCCAAAAATAACATAGTAAATGGACATTTCATTCCAAAAGCATTTTATGTAATTAAATATAATCTTCGTCCAAAAATAATATGCTTAAAATTATAAATCTGCCCAAACCGAGAATAATATAGTTAAATTCATATAATTGCCCAAAAATAGTTGCTATAATTGTATATATTTTGATATCCAAAATTACTATAAATAAATATTTAATTCTATTGGAAAACAATTTATATAGTTGTACATATATTTGAATAGAAAATGACATATATACACATATATATGTGTATATATATATTCATTGAAAGACCGTTTACATGTATCCATATACATAAAATACTAAAATAACAATCATATTTATATAATCTTATAAAAAGAAACGTTTATGATTAACATATATTTAAATACAAAATGCATAAATAATTCTATTGAAAATCAGTTTATGAAATATATATATTTAAATAAGAAAATCACATAATATATATCTATAATTCTAAAAAACAGTTTTTGAAATTAATTAGTATTTAATCTAAAAATAAAAAAACATTAAAACCGTTTTCCATATTATTATATAATTTAATTAGAAATTCTATATATAAAACCAAAAGTTTATATAAAAACAGTTTATATATTATATATATATACATTAAATACTGGAAAATAGGGTATACATTTGTGTGTGTGTGTGTGTGTGTGTGTATATAACTGAAAAATAAATATTGAATATATATTAATGTATAATTTCGAAAAATTGTGAATATATATATATATGTATATAAATTAAAAAAAGTTTAAATATATAAATATATATATATATTCCTAAATATGGTAAATATATATAAGTATATGTATAAACACCCAAAAATTAATATATATGCATATAAATAATTTCTAAAACAGTTTAACTTGTATTTATATATAATTTAAAAACAGTAAATACATATATTTGTATAAATCAGAAAATAATATTTATATGTATACATATATAATTTCAAAAACAGAATTATATATATATAATTAATTTCTAAAACAGTTTAATGTACAATTTTTATAATTCTAAAAAAACAGTAAATGTATATATATGTGTGTATATGTATAATTTTTTTAAAAAAACAGAATTATATATATAACTAATTTCTAAAAACAGTTTAAAAATTTTTCATACATATTTCTAGAACTGTTGCAAACCGCACCCCTAGACTAGTTGAAAAAGAAAAGAAAAGAAATTACAATAGAATTAAGTTACGATCCTTGTTCCGCGCTAGGCGATATGTGTAAAAATGTTAGTGTGCATTGAACTAAATAAGAGAGCCTAGATAACAAAATTTCCCAATTACAATTTGAATCAAAAAAAACCTAGTTCGCCATTTTTCAATCAGAATGGTGTTACCTCCTTGACATTCTCCTTGCCAGATCTCTTCACCCTTACCATCCCTCCACCTCTCTGAATTTCCCAATTTCCCAAATGATTCCAAATCCACATTTTCCAGTTCTTCAATTCTCAGGAAGAATCGTGCCGAAGTTATCGATGAGGACACCTATATTACATCCATGGAGAGGAGTATTTATAGAGCTACAGACTAAGTCGAAATAACCGTCCACAGCCGTCTGATCTTCTTATTCTCCCATTTTCTTTGTGAAGATCGACGTTTACTGCCGAACGAACTCTACGAATCATCAAAAGCCCTTCGGAACTCTCGTATCTCGGCTCACTCTTTTGAAACAGGTAAATCCATGGTGAGGGCAAATGACAGAGAGCTCAAGGAGGAGGGGCAAGCAAACAAGAATTTAGCCACATGCATAAGACTGCTGAAGAGAAAGAAGAAGAGGGCAAAGGAGAAAGTAGATAAAGACAAGTCAATTAGTGCTCAGGTGGCCAATCCAGTTCCAACTCAAACTCCTGTTCCAGCTTCTTTAGCCACTCCAGAGAAAGCCTCTTCTTCTGCCCCTAGTGTTAGTGGGACTTCCTTGCATGTTAAAGAGAAGGATAAAGAAGTTTTAAAGCACCCCAACGGCTATATTTTTATGTGCAATAGAAAGACAAAACATCAGTGTTTCCAGTTCCGAGTTTTTGGTATTCCATTTGGAAAGAAAGAACTTGTAGAAACGATTACGCCAGGCACAAAACTGTTCCTTTTTGACGTTGAGCCGAAGCTTTTGTATGGAATATATGAAGCTACATCAGAAGGGAAACTTAACTTGGAGCCAACTGCTTTTGGCGGAAGATTTCCAGCTCAGGGCAACGGAGGCAGCTCTAATATGCAGCAACAACTCAACTTCACCAGCCGACTGCCAAGTTTATGTGGCTGCATTTTTAGCTTCCATGGACTCAATCAGCCCAATTGCTTCAAGACAAGGCTATGGAGAAGTAGTTAATGGCACAGGGACGAATACAGTTTATACTTTTGGAGAGTGCATGAAAGATTTATCACAAACAGATTGCGATCTCTGCTTTGCATAATTGAAAACACATATTCTTAGGTGCTTACCTTCCAGTTGTTGATTAGAGGTGGGAGGCTGTTTTTTTATGGATGTTACTTGAGTTATGATGATTATAATTTCTTTAATGAAAGCTTGAGTAAAGTTGATAAGACTGTTTGTGGGCTAATGAATTTCATGGGAATAAGAGCTTGTTTGCTGGAAATGTTGGGATTTTGGTGATGAATTTGAGGTTGGAGGGGGTTATAAATAGAGGGCTTTATTTTTTTGCTGGGAATGTGAGCAGAGGGAATTTGACAGTTTTTGGGTTGGCTCAATGTTAGGATTCTGTTAGTAAGAAGGATTGTGATTCTTGTTTGAGTGATTTTGTCTCAAAGATTGGTTCTTGCAGTCCTAAGGATGAAGGGAGGGTGTTGAATACTGGTTGTCATATGAGGTATTCTACACAAAGATTCTATTTCAATAGCTCTAATTTTAATGCCACATCTGGCAATGGAGGTCAGTCTCGGCATGTGGCTGTTATTCTGGCAACCACCGTTTCTGCTGTTGCGCGAGTGGTGATAGTTGGAGTGGTTTCTTTCATTGCCAGAAAGAGGGTTCTGAAGCAGAGAAGAGTGAGGAATCAGATAGGTGCACTTTTGCAGACAGTCAGTAACTCAAGGTTGAACTTTTCATATGAAACCCTTGAAAAGGCAGCCAATTACTTCAATAATTGCAACAAGTTGGATCAAGGAGGTTCTGGTTCTTTTTACAAGGGGATTTTACCAAATGGTTAGGCTGTTGCCGTAAAGAGGCTCTTCTTCAACACTGCACCATGGGTGGATCATTTGTTTAACGAGGTCAATGTGATCAGTGACATCGATCACAAGAATATGGTGAAGTTGTTAAGCTGTAGCATTACAGGGCCCGAAAGCCTCCTTGTTTATGAGTATGTTGCAAATCAGAGCCTCCATGACCACATATTTGCCAGGAAGAATACTCAACAGTTGAGCTGGGAGCATAGATACAAAATCATTCTGGGAACAGCTGAGGGATTGGCATTTCTACATGAAGAGTCAAACTTGAGGATAATACACAGAGATATAAAATCAAATAGGGGAAAGAAGAGATCTTTCTCCTCATCCGTGTAAGAATCAAGAGAAAAGTCAAGTATTCTACTTAGCTTCTTCATGCATGTTTAAAAATGAGTCTTTTATGTTCATAGTAAAGGTTGGATCATCCATGCATATATTCAAACCATTTCTCCTCTATGAACATACAAAAAGTGTGCTTGCATGCTTTATATGTGAAGGTTGGTATATGATTCGTGATTAGATATGCACTTGTGACCATGATGACGTGAAAAGTAGCATGCATGTGATTCTTAAGATACATTTCGTCTTCCCGTGAACGTGCATGTGCATATAGGAGATAAGAGAGTATGTATGTTCCATTTCCTAAAAGTGTTGATTTCATGATATCTTTTCTTGTAAAAGAGTACTAAGGGATGCATTCTACACCATTTTTTTAATGTATTTCATGATGAATATCACTTTGTCTCTTACTTGATGTTTTCGGATTTTTACACATATGGGGGCTGATGTTAGGGTCTAGACCGAGATCACCCCTAAAGGGGCAAAATGGAACTAGGAAAACAATATGATAAATGAGCCAACCAGTAGTTCTAAGAGCTGGAATTATTAGAAACATGAAATGAGCCCAATACCGAGCATTCTTCCATGCATACGACAAAAAGTTTTAAAAAGCGACATATTTTATCATACGATACATATTTACAAAAAATGGCTATTACGCACACGTTTTAAATGAGTTTTTACACGACATGTTAATAAGTATGATTTTATCGCACGAAAAGTTTTAAAAAGGATTTTAACGAACTGTATCTTGCGTCGACTGATTCCATACGACTTATGTATGATCATATTGGCCGAGTGTAACACATTGTCTGGGACAAGGGATCTCCATCTTTATGATGTATGTTGGCCGAGGGTAACACCTTGTCTGGGACAAGGGCTCTCCGCCTTTAGGATGTATGTTGGCCGAGTGTAACACCTTGTCCGGGACAAGGGATCTCCGCCTTTATGATGTATGTTGGCCAAGTGTAACACCTTGTCTGGGACAAGGGATCTCTGCCTTTATGATGTGTGTTGACCCAGTGTAACACCTTGTTTGGGACATGGGATCTCCAACTTCATGATACATATACGATGTCTGGCCGAGTGTAAGACCTTGTCCGGAACAAGGGATCTCCGCCTTATGGAGGGTATGTATGTTTCATGTTCTACGTTTTGGCCTGAGTGTAACACCGTGTCTGGGATCCAGAATCTCCTCCAAGACGTGTCACCGATAGTCTACATGCGTATGATGTAACACCGTGGTTGGACCATCGGGATTCATAGATGGCACTTGACTACTCGGGAAGTTCAGCCGGTGTGTCTTGTGTACCATTCATATATGTTATGTTTTATGCATAACTATAACAGATCTCACAAGATGATTTCAAAAATGATGATGATTTGAGAAATTTTCCGAAAAACAATGCATGAATTTTCTCATATAAGCACATGCACATCTACCCGAGCCTACCTATCAGACCTATGTTTAGATCCTTAGTACGCTGAGGATGATTGTACCGCGTAGGGCTTTGGCATAGACACAGAAAAGAAATTGACTACCAAGCATAAGAGAATGACTTAACCACTACGTAAGAAGAAAAGAAATACGAAAGGTAAACAAATGATTTATCTGTGATTGATTTCTGCAATTTGTATGTTCCTATGTATCTGTTTTGCTTTACTTTATCTGTTATTACCTGGTATGTTATGTTACTGTTCATGTTTTATTTATTGTTAACCATGCATGATCCACATGACAAACCTAGATGGAAATACTTGCTGAGCGATTCATTATCGCTCACCCCATCATTTACCATATCGCGAGGCCAGGAGCTAAGTCTGACACAGCTGAGCATGAGCCGAGGGATTACCAGTGATAAGCGGATGGGGCCAAATTTATGTAGTTTCTTTATGTTATTTCGGATTTGTATTACAACTTTGTACTGGTGACATTTCAGATGTATTCGGATTAAGTTTTCTGTACGATGCATGTCTATACGCTTTGTATATTTATGATGCTTCCATGATATCGATACATGTCTTTGGCGACATGCATGCAAATATGATCGACGTCTTGTACTTCTTGTAGCAGAGTACGGCGGGCGAACCGTGCCGAGATCCTGGTTCCGGACGGGCGCTACAAGAACAGTAAATATAATGTATAATTTTCAAAGATAATATATGTATATATATAATTTCGAAAAACAAAAATATCTATACATCAATAATTTCCAAAACTGTTAGATATATAATATATTTAATTCTGGAAAACAATAACTGGATATATATGTATAAATCCAAAAATATTTATATGTATGTATATATATATTTATAAAATTTTAAGAAGAGAATTTATATATGCATAAATAATTTTTATAACAGTTCAATCTATATTCATATATATAATTCTGAAAACGTTAAATACATATATGTATAAATCTGAAAATAATATATATGTATATATATACATAAAATTCTGAAAACAGAATTTATATATTTATAAATAATTTCCACAACAATGTAATATATTTATATATGTATATATATCTCAAAAATAATTATATATAAATAGTATATATTCTGAAATTAGTATTTACACACAAATATGCATATACACACACACACACTGAAATACTAACCTGCATACATGTATACAATGCTATGGTGGTAATTATACATAGACAACATACTTATAATCATACTCAATTTCAATTCCAAAAATAACATCGTATATGAACATTTCATTCCAAAATCACTTTATGTAATTAAATATAATCTTCGCCCAAAAGTAATATGCTTAAAGTTATAAATCTTTCCAAACCGAGAATAATATAGTTAAATTCATATAATTGCTCAAAAACAGTTGATATAATTGTATATATTTTGATATCCAAAATTACTATAAATAAATATTTAATTCTATTGGAAAACTATTTCTATAGTTGTGCATATATTTAAATAGAAAATGACATATATATATATATATATATATATATATATATATATATAATTTCATTGAAAGACCGTTTACATTTATCCATATACTTAAAATACTAAAATAACAATGATATATAATCTTATAAAAACAGGTTTTTATAATTAACATATATTTAAATACGAAAAAATGACATAAATAATTCTAATTGAAAATCAGTTTATTATATATATATATATATATATATATCTAAAATTCTAAAAAACAGTTTTTTAAATTAATTAATATTTAATCCGAAAATAAAAAAACAGTAAAACCGTTTTTCATATTATTAGATAATGTAATTAGAAATTCCATACATAAAACCATAAAATTTATATAAAAACAGTTTATATTATATATATATATATATATATATATATATATATATATATATATATATAGACACGCACACATTAAGTACTGTAAAATAGGGGTATACATTTGTATATATATAAAAATGAAAAACAAATATTGAATATATATTAATGTATAATTTCAGAAAATAGTGAATATATATATATATGTATATAAATTCAAAAAAGTTTAAATTTATAAATTTATATATATAGTCCTAAATACAGTAAATATATATAAGTATATGTATAAACTCCCAAGAAATAATATATATGTATATAAATAATTTCTATAACTGATTAACATGTATTTATATATAATTTAAAAACAATAAATTCATATATATGTATAAATACGAGAATAATATTTATATGTATATATATATATAATTTCAAAAACAGAATTATGTATATATAAATAATTTCAAAAAACAGTGCAATATACAATGTTTATAATTCTAAAAAAATAGTAAATGCATAAATATTGTGTGTATAGATATAATTTCAAAAAAAAAACAGAATTATATATATAACTAATTTCTAAAAGCAGTTTAAAAGTTTTCAATACATATTTTGAACAGTAAATATAATTTATAATTTTCAAAAATTATGTATATATAATTTCAAAAAAATATATATATACAAATAATTTCTAAAACTGTTAAATATATAATATATTTAATTCTGGAAAACAGTAACTATATAGATATGTATAAATTGACATAAGCCTCATTTATGGCGGAGGAACACCATATTACATATTACAAGAAACCATCATCATATGCGAAATAAAATTTTAAGTACAAAATTTATATATATATATGTAGAGAAAAAAGGGTTTGAGTGATTTCAAAATACATGATTTAAACATATTAAAAAGAAATGCATGACATATTGCATAAAACTTGCCTTATATTGTTCATATATAATGTTGTCGTACTAACGAGCCATGAAGCTTTAAAGCTTACATCAAATGGCAAACATTTGTTGTGTTTGAACTATTTTCAGGTGCCACCATTAATGAACTAAACTAGTTCATTAAGTGAAGTTCTTAGTTAATTAAACTAAGTAGTTCAGTGATTTTCGTCCTATATGCCTCACTAATTTTTTGAGCAAAGTCTGTACAAGAATCATTGCTAGCCGTTTGAGTACATTATTGCCACGTTTAATATCTCCAGAACAAACGGGCTTCCTACCAGGTACAGACATTTCTACCCAAGTACTATTGGCTCGTGAGATGATACACATGATGGATAGGGGTGGCTCACAACTATGCTTAAAGTTAGATATGATGAAAGCATTTGACAGAGTAAGCTGGGAATATTTGAAAATATTACTACACACATTCGGCTTTTCAGATTTCTTCACTCGCATTATTCTGAATCATTTGAGTGCCACTACATTAGCAGTATTAATCAATGGCCAGCCATCTTCAACTTTTCGGCCGTATAGAGGGGTTAAGCAGGGGGATCCATTATCTCCATTATTATTTATTCTGGCATCTGAAGGTTTTAGCAGGGGCTTGAAAGCTTTAACAACAGCTGGAGTGCTACAGCCTTTCCGCCTGGGGCGCATTCTATTTACAATCACACATTTGGCCTATGCGGATGATTTGCTGATATTCCTACGAGGTACGCAGCGGAACCTTCAACATTTTCATACTTTTCTAACACAATATGAAACTGCTTCAGGTCAAAAGGTGAATTTCCAAAAAAGCAGTATTATTCCGTCTGCTAGGATAACTACACATCAACGCTAGAAATTTGTAAATATTCTGGACATGCGTCTTTCAAGTCTCCCATTTCGTTATCTTGGTTCTTATTTGCACAAGGGTATCACCCGTTCCAGATATTGTTTTCATTACTTCAACATATTGATGATAGACTCCAAGGGTGGCACTCCAAATTGCTTTCCTCAGCAGGTCTCCTAGTCTTGCTAGGTTCAGTAATAGCCGCATTACCACTTCATGTCATAGCGGCAGGTGGCTTACCTAAATCGGTGACTAAGGTGATACATCGCAAGATGACTGCATTCTATTGGGGACGTAGACACCACTGGGTATCCTGGACTACTATCTGCAAGTCGCGGGATGAGGGGGGTTTAGGTCTACGAGACATGAGCATGTTACAACGGGTATATCATTGCCGAATATGGTGGTCATATCAACAAAATTCCACACTTTGGAGCAAATACATGCATGCCAAATATGGACACTGTTAAGATTATCTACCACGGTTAACGGACTCGCCCATTTGGAAGATTATTTGCCGAATCCACTCCTTCTGCCTAACACAGACTGACGGTCAGGGTGACCAGATCACATAGATACCCACGCCAATGGGAGAATTTTCGCTGAAGAGTGCTTATGATACTTGCCGTATATCTTCTCCTAAACTGCTCTCTGCAACATTTATTTGGTACAAACATCACTCTCTTGCTATTCAAATGTTCTTATGGGGTCTTTTTAATTCGGCAATACCTTTTGAGGATTATATTGGACAATATTCAACGGCTCGTCCAACGCAATGTCCATTCTGTAAAAGCGAGTCAGCCACAGTGGATCATGTCTTCCTGTATTGTTCTTATGTGCGTCCCCTATGACACTATTTTGCTAGTGAGCTACATTGTCCTCTTCCATCCTCATTACAGCTCCGTCAGTATCTTCTTTCTTGGTGGTATCGTTTATCCTTTTCCTCTCTCATTGGAGTTTATAAAATAGTAATCCCAGCAATTATCGTATATAACATATGGTGTGGCTATACCTCCATAGTCTATGGGGATAAAACACATATAACGGATACCTCACTACGACACTTCATACGCTATGCTATTATTTTGTGGCACAAAAAAATCGCGGGCTCCAAAATTGCTACTGGATCTAGGCAGATTTTCTCTTGGTTGCCAGCGTTCCAATATCCGAGACCTCTGATGATTCGCTGGGTCACCCCGCCCACTGGTCAGTTGAAATTAAATGTAGATGCTGCTGTGGGTAGACAGTATGCAGCAGGGAGTGCGATATTGCGAGATCACATGGGTTCATGCATAGGAGCGATTTCTTTTCGACTTCCTCCAAGTGCACCACTACATGCAGAGATTCAAGCTGCCTTGTTTGGACTTCTTTATTTCCTTCCGTTCCATCGCGCGTTTATCCTGGAGTTGGATTGTGCTCAGCTAATAGATCGTTTGTCACGGCAGCACCTTGTACACAGAAACTATCATCTTCGCCAGCTACACACACTTGTTTGTCTTCATCGACTTGACTACCATCACATTTATCGCGAGGCAAATATGGCAGCACATTACTTAACACAACATGCAATGTTAAATCCACGTACTCAGCATTATACCTCTCATACTCTGCCTTCATTAGTACGTGCTTCAATCTCGTTGGATCTCACTTCTTTGCACTTGTGCGTGCCTTGACACTTTACAGTCTTCCACATGGATTGGCGCTCTTTCAGACTTCCTGCCTGTTTCCTTTGGGATCCAGGCAGGCACGGTATGATTAACTATCCATTTGTCTACATTTTATGCTGCTTCTTTCTCATATATAACCTACATCATTTTCTTTTCATTGGCACGACCTGGTTATCATGTGACAACACTCTGTTACCATCGCTCATTCGAGGACTGCATTGCTTACTCATATACTACTCATGCGTCGAGCACATGTCGAAGAATGCTTGTTTCCGTGGTGCTGGAACTTTACCACTGTCGCCTTGGCTTCTTAGTCAAGGCGACTTGGGTATGCTTTTGACCTTTCTGCTTATGTTTATTACTCTACTCACTTCCGTTGGATTAATATACTCTTTCCACTATCACGAGGTACATCTCATCCTGGCTCCCTCAATCTCAAATGGCGGACGTCATACTACAATCTGGCGATTACTCCAAGCTCGGACACCAGCGAGCCCAACATTTGCAACCTACGGCTTTTATCCATTCCATATCAATGATAGCCGTATAAATATGTACGCTTTTTCCTTCGCCAAGGTTTTATCCACAAGGGTGGTTTTACTTGGCAAGGTTTTAATGCCGCATATCATATACAACTGGAGATATGTCATTATTGGTTTTTTATATCATGTATTCGCATACTCTATCAATTGTAATATGGTATTCTTCCACCAAAAGTGAGGTTTCTCTAATAAAATATTCGTTTCTAGAATATATATATATATATATATATATATATATATATATATTCAGATTTTTTGAAAAAGGCACATACACATTTATTCCAATTTCAATTTTGTCACATGGTTTAGGCGCCACTTTAAGATCAGCCTAAGTGCTGAATATTAAAGTTTAATTTATTTATATTATGTGTAACATAATATATATAACATGTGCAAAAAGTTGGAATTTAATTAGAGAAAAATCGGGTAATCGATAAACGTCGAAAATTTGGTTTTCTACGTACACGACACATGGAACGTTTTTGGCATATCATATAACATGTATCTAGACACTTTTTACATATTTCATACATCTCAAAGTGTTCTAGAAAATTCAATTAAGGGCTGATTGGAATATACCATGTGTGTATAATTAAATGTGCACTATTTTACAAAGTTTGCAAAAATAAAATTCAGCATATGTATCTACACATTCACACGCCTAGCTCAGATGAATTGGAGCATATGTGGAGTCTTCTTGGCAACTTGATTGGTCAAGAATGAAGCATACAATGTTGGTGACTTAAAGAAAGGAACTACAAAAGGTAACATTTCAAATCTTGTCACAATTGTGACACATGCTGAAAATTCAGCATGTGTACAAATTACTGGCCGAATTATCCTCTTTAATTAGCCATATTTTGTTGTCTTGAAACATGTGGATAATTGGGAGATAATATGGAAGTGTTTTGAATATTCTATGGAAACGAATAAGGTGATATTTTCAAATATCACACATGCTGAAAATTTCAGCATGTGTGGATGAATGTTGGCCGATTTCTAGCCCTCATTGGTGTCCCATTTTTATTGCAAAATTGATTAAAATATTGTGTACTAAATGGTGATTGAATTATTATTTAATTTCAAGGATTAAATCAAAGTAAACTTGGCAATATTTTGAATAAAAGGTGAATGTTACAATGCTGAAATTTCAGCATGTGCAAGGGTGTAATGGCCGAATTCTACATGGCATCTTGGAGCTATTTGCCTAGCTAATTTTGTGTGATGATCTTGGGAATTATGGTAACTATTTTATGATTATTTTAGAACATGTTTTAAGTGTTATTCTCAGATTTGTCTAGTCATCAAGTGATGACAACATCCAACCAATCAATGAGTGCCAAGTAAGCAAGAGCTTAATGATCATCCAATGAGGAGATGCCAAGTAAGCAAAGACATGTCACAATGATGCCATATACTCTTCCAAGGACTTAGAAGATAATTTTCAAGAGGGGAAGAGCAATAAGGGGGCCGGCCAACATGTTAAAAGGAAAGGAAGAGAGCAAAACAAAAACAAGAACAAGCCTTGCAAATTTGAAAGATCAAAAACGTTTTAGCCTTCTCTTCTACACTCTCTTTCTTTATTCTCTCTAAAAGCCTATTGTACTTATATTCATATACTTGAATAGGCTTCATATAGTCCACCACATATTCTTTATCATTGTAAAAGATTGATCAAGGCGTGATCAATCTTGCACTTGCAAGGTGGTGGTGTTCGTGACAATTGTATTCTCATACAAGGTTTGTAAAGGGTTGGAGTTGGTGTGTAACTCCATCAACCCTGTGGTAAGGTATTACTTTGTGTTGTGTGTTTAGTGCTAACCGAGGAAGGTGTCCTCGAAGACTGGAGTAGGTTGTTTATAACCGAACCAGTATAAAATTCTTGGTGTCATTTACTTTCAGCACTTACTTTCAGCACTGTTCATCATTTTTGATCATGTTCGTAAAAATAGTAAACGAATTTTAAAAATTACGAAACTTTCCAGAATCATAGCCACACGTCTTAAGGTTTATTTGGCACAAGTTTCAACCCTTTTGGACAAGTATAAGGCATCCAAACATGCAAAGTTCTGAGACTAGCGTAGTCAAATTTTCAGGCTTGCAAAGGTTGAGACTTTGATCGTATTTGACTAACTTTCCAAAAGAAGTTTTCAAAACTGTTTCAACCCATTTAAATAAAACTAATAAGGGATTAGTCTTTAAATTTTCAGAGCATTTGGAGTTACATACAAATAGGAAATAATTTTTCAAATCAGTCTACCGTTTTTGGAAGATTTGTGCAATCTGACCACCAACAAATTTTCAAGGGGTTAGAGGTTGAATTTAAATCTGAAATTTTTAGGAGATACTCATAACATTTGAGGCTAAGTGATCTCAAAATTTCAGAATTTTTGAAGACCTGAAACCTAGTTTTCAAAACGTTTTAAAATTGGTCCTGAAAACAGAAACTGTTTTCAGAAGTTGAGTTCTTGGTTTAAAACTATTTTAAAAACCACATTTTCCGCACCAACTATTGAACCCCCCTTCTAGTGGTGCCTTGCAGATCCTAAAATATATATATATATATATATACTATATTATATATTTATATAAAATTTTAAGTACAAAATTTATATATGCATAAATAATTTCTAAAACAGTTTAATATATATTCATATATATAATTCCGAAAACGTTAAGTATATATATGTATAAATCTGAAATTAATATATATATGTATATCTATACATAAAATTTTGAAAATAGAATTTATATATTTATAAATAATTTCCACAACAATGAATATATTTATATATGTAAATATATATGTATCTTGAAAATAATTATATATAAATAGTATCTAGAGGCTTTTTACATTTTCAAGACATATTAGAGTGTTCTAACATGATGCACCCTTCTTCTCCGGATGATCATGGCGGCAGCGGCAAATCCTTCGCCGCCGTCGTCACTTCCAACGTCCCTTCCATCACCATCTCCTCTAAAGCAATCTCCAATCACAAAGGCCATCCTATGATCTCATTCTCAGACGCAGAAATCGACGCTCTCGCCGAACCTTATCGTCTCTCTCTCGTCGGATCTTTTTGGTTTGGCCGGCCTCCAATAAAGATCATTCGTGATGTTTTCGGTAGGATTGGCTATCGCTCAGATATTAAGACTGCGCTTATTGATCAATCCGATGTATTGTTAAATTTTACTGATGAACCTAATTATCTTCGGTGCTTTTCTCGTCGCTCTTGGACAATTGCTGGTTATTCCATGCAAGTCACCAAATGGACGATGGATTTTTACCCTGCCACAGATGTTCCTATTGTGCCAGTCTGGATTTCTTTTCCGAGGTTGCCACTCCATTTTCATCACCGTGCAGCGCTCTTCGTAATCGCAAGGGTGGTAGGCCATCCGGTTAAGCTAGATGTCGCGACTGTGGATGACCTTTGTCCGTCAGTTGCCAGAATTTGCGTAGAATTAGACGTCTCCAAGGATCTGCCAAAGAAGATATTTTTACATGGAAAAAAAAGATAATTCAACAACAAATTATTTGTGAAGAGCTGCCGCCTTTCTGTGATGATTTTCGCCACCTAGGTCACACAGCCAAGGTCTGTGATGATCTCCAGCAAACAGTGCCGCAAAAGAATCCAAAGCCTACAACTCGATGGACTTTTAAGAAGAATGCCCAGCAGCGACTAAATCTGGATAACCCTATTACGCTTCTAAAAAAAGATCCACTCTCTCATGCAGATCACACAGATCCTTATATTTCTGCAGCACATCTGTCGCAGCCTGCATCCTCCAATATTAACGTCCCTTCTAAGCGGGATGTTAATCTCCTTCATTCCGACAAAGAAGATCTTTTGCTACAAAACAAAAATATAGATGACCCAGAAACATTTCAGTGTTTTGATTCAGATGTTGGTCAGTAGGTGGACCAACCGTCTTCCTATGATGCCAATCTTTGCTCTAAATTTTGGCAGCAGATGCGACAAGCCTCAGATTTAATTGGTAAGCGCCTACTTCATCGTCCTATACTTTCTGATGATGATGGAATTCTGCAGGAGTGCTTTGCTAGTGTATCTTCAGAAAATGATGGCCTTATACCATTGGCCCCTCGTCGTCGACGAAGGGCTAGAAAAGAATTGCCGCCTCGTCCACCTTCTAATGTTGTGACACGAAGTGCAACACGTAGTGGTACAACCTTCTACCTTTCTCAATGAATGCTTTAACTTAGAACGTTGGAGGCCTTCGCACCTCCATTGATCGTTTATTACATTTGCTGGGACAATACCATGTTGAGTTCTTAGTCATTATTGAACCTAAGCAGCGGCCCTCAAATCTAACGTATTATCGGCTAAAGTTGGCTATAGTCATGCTATTAACATTTTGTGATGAAAATATATGGGTTTTCTGGCATTCGTCTAATTTAGATTTTCTGCATATTGAGCATGAGATTCAGACATCTTTACTACGATTTAAATGGCAGCAGACTCAACTGCAGTTTGGATGGTCAGTACTATATGGAAGACATACCATTGCCGAACGTCAGTTACTCTGGGATTCTTTGATAAGTCATTTTCAGACGTTAGCAGATCCATGGATTGTTGGGGGTGACTTTAATATCTTCCTCACGTTGGAGGAACATAGAGGTCAATCCACTCCTACGCTTCGTTCTCTAGAAGATTTTAATGCGTGTGTTCATCACTATCAGTTGCAGGTTATTCCTACAATGGGATCTTTATTTACTTGGGCTCGTGGATAAGGTCAAGACCGAGTTTTGTGTCGACTTGATCGAATGTTATGCAGTCCTTCTTTTGCAGACTTATTTGCTGATATTGTCGTTCATCATATACCGCGTGCAACATCATACCATTCTCCATTATTACTAAAATGTTCTCTATCGAGGTCGAAACCAATAATTCCCTTCAGATATCTCAATGCATGGTCCTTACATGAGGATTTCTATTCATTTGTGGCGGCACAATGGAAGCAGTATCCCATGATCGGGGGAATGCGTGGTCTATACAGTAAACTTCGCCTACTTAAACGTGACCTTCGTCACTGGAATCGGTCTATTTTTGGAAACATATTTAGCAAAGCTAAAGAAGCGGAGATGAATTATTCTAGGATGGAAATCGCATATAATAATGATCCCACTCTGGCAAATAGGGTGGCATTCTCCCTTGCTCAAGCCTTCTCTTGCGGACATAGAAGGAACAAGCCTCCTATTGGTCCCGAAAAGCAAGAGTACATTGGATGGCCAAAGGTGAGGCTAATACATCATATTTTCATGCCATGGTCAAGGAACGACATCGACGCCAGCGAATTCGTCAGATTCAGAATTCGGTCGGTGTACTGCCACAGGACAATGACGCGCTTGGAAATGCTGCGGTAAAGCACTTTCAACAGCTATTCTCTAATAAGCCGGTTGTTGAAGTTAATTCTTTTTAGCACAGTATTCCTTCGTTAATTACAGTGGCTGACAATAAAACGTTAATAGCCATTCCAGATTTGGAGGAAGTTAAAGGTTCTGACTGGAACCTAAGCCCTAATAGAGCTGCTGGACCTGATGGCTTCAATGTTCATTTCTTTTGCACATGTTGGGACATTATTCGATTAGATATGGTATGTGTTGTTCAGGAATTCCTCTTGGGAGTGCATGCGCCATAGGTTATGATCTCCTCTCTAATTACTTTGATACCAAAAAAGGAACACCCCACTTCCTATGCTGATTTTAGACCAATATATTTGTCTAATTTTATAAGCAAAGTCACGACAAGAGTCATTGCAACTCGGCTGTCAGCTCTACTTCCACGGATAATTTCGGAGGAACAGATAGGTTTTTTGCGGGGCCACGACATTAGTGAGCATGCTCTTATGGCAAATGAGATGGTCCACATTATTGACATGAGAACCCGAGGAGCTAATGTGATGATCAAGATGGATATGACAAAGCCTTTGATTTGGTTAAATAGACCTATCTAGAATCTATATTACAAAAGTTTGGATTTCATGATCGGTTAATTCGTATAATCATGAATAATATGCGCTACTCAAAGCTGTCAGTAGCAATCAATGTCTCAACATATGGTTATTTTTCGCCAACAAGATGAGTGAAGCAAGGTGATCTTCTATCTCATTTATTGTTTATTATTGGTTCTGAAGGATTCAGTCATTGGGATCAAACACCTATTCAATAGTGGTACATTACAAGGGTTTTTGTCGGGTAGAGTTATGTCAGTTTTGCATCTAGCTTACGCAAATGATCTTCTTATATTTGTTAATGGCTCAACAAGAAATATTAAGGCTTTTTAATCCTTTCTTTTTGCTTATCAGCATTCGTCGGATCAATTGGTGAATTATAGCAAAAGTCAGTTTGTTACTAGTTCCTATGTCACGGCTTTATCTCTGCGCACTATTGGAAATGTTCTTCTTATGCGGCCATCAACACTTCCTATTAAATATCTTGGATCTTACCTTTACCGTAGAATAAATCGCGCTCGTTATTGCACCTCACTTTTACAACATTTTGATGTAAAGCTGGTGGACTGGGCGCGACATCTGCTTACTCCAGGAGGTTGGATTGTCTTAATTAGATATGTTCTTTCAGCCATGCCTTTACATTTGTTAGCATCGGCGAGATTGCCCAAGAGTGTGATGCATTCCAGTAGAAGGAAAATATCCCACTTTATTTGGGGTAATCGTTATCATTGGAGGGCATTGTCTACGCTGTGTTTGTCGGAAGGAGAGGGAGGCGTTGGTATCCAAAGTATGCCATTGATACAGTAGGCATATGATTGCAAACTACGGTGGAATTATCAAATGAAAATGACACCTTGGACAAACTACATACGACAGCGTTATGGTACTCTCTCAGATTATGTTCCTCGAATCTATGACTCACCTGGCTTGAAGAGAATTTGCTCCATTCACTCGGTTTGCTTACAACTGACTACCAGTGAAACGATGCCTCAATGGCGCTCTTCCCCATCGGGTATGTTTGCCATTCGATATGCATATGATGACATACGTGTGGTTCATAGGCAATTATATTCTCACAAGTTTATTTGGTGGAAAAGATTGCCTAAAGCTGCGAGTTTTTTCATGTGGCATCTATTCCATCGAGCACTACCTTTGGAGGACAATTTAACCCATTTTACACAGATTTGCCTAACGCTTTGTCCATTTTGTCGGTTGCACTTGGGCAACATGGATCATATCTTCCTTCAGTGCTCATATGTCAAAGACGTTTGGATGCACTTCTCTTGGATATTAAATGGGCCCCCGTGTAGTGAAGAAAAAATTCGGTCCTATTTTCTCAAGTGGTGTCTGACCTCTACAACTTGTACAATAACAGGACATCTTCGAATTATTGGGCCTATCATGCTCTGCTGGGCAGTTTGAAAGGTATACACAAATCATATATATGGTTCAGCGGATCTTTCTCTTTCCAGTATCTATTCTATGGCTCGTCAATCGTGCTATAATTGGTCCTCTACCTTAAATGGAACAAAATTACCAGACCATATACCATCACTCATTTCGGCAGGCTTTACTCCTTGTCTACATCTCAAACAAGTGCCCATTCTGAAATGGACTTTGCCATCTCGGGGAACTTAAATTTTAATGTTGATGCTTCTGCTGGGACTACAATGGCGTCGGCTGGGGAAATTCTTCGAGACTTTGCGGGACACATAATCGCAGCTATTTCTTGTCTTGCCTGCTCTCTCACCATTGCATGCAGAAATTTAGGCTTTATTATATAGTCTTCTTTTTTTCGGTCGACTACATCGCATTCTCTTAATTGAGACATACTTCAAGCAGGTGGTGCAGGCTTCGAAACATTTTTCCTCCCTACCTGAATATGTCCGGTTGTAGTTACTTCTTCATCTCACTGAGGGTCGCCTTCACTACATACCCCGAGAGATAAATATGGTAGCGCATCATTTGAAGAAACATGGGCGAATGTTTCCTGCTACAACCTTATATACATCAGCTGGATCGCTTCCTCCGGTGGTTCGTTGATTCTATTATATCGACTGCTCTATCAATGCCATTAGACTCTAGCACTCGGACGAAGCATCTTGTCTATTTGGAGGTTGTCTGCAATGAACAAATGCAGGCAACACGGGTATGGTTTCTTTCATATTGCATTCTACATTTAACTTTGACATCTCCCTATTGGGTTGGTGATGATAACTCTCTATTGCCCGCAGTCTTCGGACTACGGGAAACCTTGGTATGCAAACATGTTTGGTTTAGACTCATATCTTCTTTTGTGTTTATCATAAACATTCTTATAGTCATTCATTTTTCTTGTCAAGGATACACCATACAGAAGCAACTGGGGATATCAGCTCTTCAATGGTTTGGCGTCTTCAAACATCAGTTGCTTTGGTTCGACATGACCAAAGCAATATCGGTACGCCCATACTGCCACATACATTCATTCACACCTCATTTGTTATATTTATTTGTTGCTCTAATGATCTTTTTCCCTGCTTGCGAGACACTTGGGATAAAGCACCACAGATGGATCACTAATAGCCTAGCGCAGACGACAGATATGGATCACTTGTCCTTTTCGTCGTGCAATAGATTAGTTCGACTAAGAAGAGAACATTTTGTCATGTTTTTGTTTCACTATACTTTATTGCTTTCTAATGTTTTTCGTTCTCTTTGGGTCTTTACTTCTCTTTATTGTCTAGTTTGGGAGAGTCTCCCACCATAGTAAGGAAATATCATGTAACCACGGTTTTCCTCCGCCACAAGTAAGGGCTAAATTATTAATAAAATACTCGGACGGTACCGCCCGTCCTTCACCTATATATATATATATATATATATAGACTTAATACAAGAATTAATATATGTCAAGAGGCAAGCGTGTCAATAATTGGCACAGGGCATAGGAGCTCCGGCGATCACAGAAGTCGCCTCGATCACGTCCCTGCGGCTTTCGCCGCCGCCGCCGCTGACTCCGATCACTCTCCGACTGTGGCCTGCCACTTTTGCGGGCTGATCCATCCGAAGCAATTGAAACCAATCACACAAAATTCCATTAATTAATTCACAGAATACGCCTGCAATTTTCGGTCATTGCAATGCCTCACGAGCCGCAACCTTCGTTTGCGGCTGTTAATTCCGGAGCATCCTCTTCGCAAGCGATTAACATTGCACCAAAAACAGTCTCTCGCTATAAAGGTATTCCCTTAATCTCTTTTTTGGATTCGGAAATTGAAGAACTTGCTGGGTCATTCAAATACTCTTTAGTGGGTACATTTTGGTATGGTCGACCACCATTGAAGGTTATCAGAGATGTGTTTGAAAAAATTGGATTCCATCATGATCTTCGCATCACCCTCATTGACGCTACACATATTTTGTTAAATTTTCATAATGAGGCAGATTACTTGCGCTGCTTCTATCGGCGTTCATGGCATATTTCAGGATGCCATATGCGCATCACAAAATGGACAGTTGACTTTGATCCAACAGCTGATGTCCCCATTGTCCCTATATGAGTTGCTTTGCCTGGCCTCCCTATTCGTTTGCATCGTCGTGAAGCATTATTTGAAATTGTACGCCCTGTTGGTACGCCAATTAAGTTGGATGTTGCTACAACCGATGGCCTGCGACCATCTGTCGCTAGAATTTGTGTTGAGGTGGATGTTTCTCAGGAACTTCCTCAGAAGATTTACCTACAGGCAAGAAATCGATATATACTGCAGCCTATTATCTATGAAGATCTTCCTTTATTTTGCACTACCTGCCAACGTTTGGGGCATGCACCGGGGGCATGTGCTACATCGACTTCTTCTATTCCACCGCCACCCCCGCCTCCGCCATCTCGCCTAAAATCTCAGCGTTGGACACCTATCAAGAAGAAGAAAGTGACAGAGCCATCATTAGATGATCCGCCCACTACGACCTCAGCACAGGCACCTCCGACTGCCTCTGTTGATGAGCCCGGCCTATTACGTGAACATGATGATGAAGCTCATGCAGAAATCTTCTGTGATGCCCCAGAACCTCCACTCCCGACTCATCCATTGAATAATGATGTTGGTCATTCGTCGGACACAGAATTACCTCCTGAGGATGCAACGGTGGAATTAAGGTCAGTCCCAGATGAGATAGTTCAACGTATGCAGTTGCTTCCACCATCACCAGATGACGAGGTCTTGATATCACGCCTCCAAGAATCCCCAGAGGAGGTAGAATTTATACCAGTGGTCCCTCGTCGGAAACGCCGGGCGAAGAAGGACTTACCTCCATTGCCACCATCTACGGTTCTTACGCGGAGTGCATCGCATATTATACAGGGAAGTGCTACCACTCTTTCTCAATGAATACATTAATATGGAATATCCGAGGCTTGCGTGCCTCTTTACGTAGATTACGACAATTAATTTCTGAACATCGTTTACATTTACTTGTTCTGATTGAACCAAAGCATGCTCCATCTAATATTGACGCGTTTGGGTTATGACTTGGCTTCACCAAATGGTATGTATCTCACTCCAAAAAAATTTGGGTTTTCTGGAATGATTCGGATTTCCGCTTACTTGCTACATGTGATCAAGAACAAGTTGTCCATTTTACTCTGTTGTTTCTTCCGCTGCAATTCCTGTTTGTTTTCTCTGCTGTCTATGCCCAGCACACGGCATCTTCACGTCGCCCACTTTGGGATTCTTTATGTGCCTTTGCTGATTCCTCCACGCTTCCTTGGTTAATTGGCGGAGATTTAAATACTTTTCGTGAACTGGGAGATCACCAGGGCCGTTCACATCCCTCACTGACGGTTTTACAGGACTTTAATGATTGCATTGAACATTGTTCACTTATGACACCATCTTATCAGGGACCTAGATTTACTTGGGCAGATGGTAGGGGGCTTGGTCGTGTTCGTCGCAGACTAGATTGGATACTTATTAACTCAGCATTCCAAGATGTGTTTGAGGACATGCAGTTAACACATCTTCCGAGAGTTACTTCAGATCACACGCCTTTACTCTTTAAATGTCGACTCAATACTACCAGTGGACATAGAACGTTCCGTTTCTTGGATTCCTGGTTGCTTCATCTGGATTTTTATTCTTACATACAGAATGCATGGTCCTCATATCCTACAACAGGAGGTATGTATGGTTTTTATTCGAAATTATTTTCACTGAAAAAAGACATCCAGCATTGGAATAAAGACATTTTCGGTAATACTTTTCAAAATCTTATACATGCGGAATCACATCTGAATCACGCTGAGGCACTCTGGGAGGCTGACCCCACAGACATAACTAGACAGGCATACCACCATGCGAAGGCGGAGTACTTGCAAGCAGCTAGTTATGAGTTACATTTTTGGAAGCAGATGGCAAGGATCAAATGGATAAATGAGAGTGATGCAAATACCCGATATTTCCACTCTATTGTCAAAGGACGACGCACCCTCTCCGAATTCAACAAATTCGTTCTGCATCGGGCACGCTACATACGACACCATCGGATATAATGGCCGAAGCAGTTTCTTTTTACACAGCCTTATTTACAAGGGAGCCTACACATGATCATTCAGTCATATTATCACATATACCATGCCTGATAACAGAAGATGATAATATTATGCTTACGCAATTGCCAACAGCCGCAGAAGTTAAAGAAGCAATATGGCATTTAGATCCACAGAGTGCAGCTGGGTCAGATGGATTTCATGGCAAATTTTATCAGGCGTGTTGGACAATTATTCATGCTGACGTTGTTAAAGCGGTATAGGAGTTCTTTCTTGGTGTTCCACAACCCTCATTTATGGCTAGTGCGTTGATTACATTGATCCCAAAGACTCAGTCTCCTCAGACTTTCAGTGACTTTCGGCCAATATGCCTTACGAACTTTCTGAGTAAAGTTTGCACCAGAATTATTGCTGCTCGTTTGGGCACTTTGCTTCATAAGTTGATATCTCCAGAACAGACAGGTTTCTTGCCAGGTCATGATATCTCTTCCCAAGTTCTTATGGCATGTGAGATGATACATATGCTTGACAAAGGGGGTTCTCAGCTATGCTTGAAATTGGACATGATAAAAGCATTTGACCGCGTCAGCTGGGAGTATTTGGAATTATTATTGCATCAATTTGGCTTCTCTGCTTTCTTTATTCGAATAATATTAAACCACTTGAGTGCGACAACACTATCAGTATTGATTAATGGGCAGCCCTCAACTTCTTTCAGGCCATTCAGAGGTGTAAAACAGGGTGATCCGCTTTCTCCGCTACTATTCGTTTTATCTTCGGAGGGTTTTAGCAGGGGTATCAAATTTTTAGTTAATTCTAGTAGACTACAACCTTTTCGACTGGGACGCATTCCATTTACTGTCACACATTTAGCATATGCAGATGACCTCCTTATCTTCCTTCGGGGTGCACAGCGTAATCTGCGCCGCTTTCGTGCTTTCTTAACCTCATATGAAAATGCATCTGGCCAAAAAATAAATTTCCACAAAAGCAGTTTCATATCATCTGCAAGCACTTCATCTCAGCAAGGTCGTGCATTCCAAACCATATTGGGAATGCGTAACACTGCCCTGCCATTTCGATATCTTGGATCATTCTTACACAAAGGAATAAATCGTGCAAGATTTTGTACATCTCTTTTGCAGCACATTGATGACCGCATATAGGGATGGCATACACGCTTTTTATCGGCAGCTGGTCGTTTGCTACTACTTCGCTCTATGATATCAGCTCTTCCATTACATATTTTTGCCGCTGGAGGATTACCAAAGTCAGTCATTAAGATCATAGAAAGAAAAATGGCCTCTTTTTATTGGGGTAATCGTCATCATTGGGTTGCTTGGTCCAAGCTGGCTATGCCATTTGAAGAAGGTGGACTCGGACTTCGTGATCTTATGAGTTTACAAATGACATATCATTGTCGCATATGGTGGTCATATCACCAACACGACACCCTTTGGAGTAAATACATGCATGAAAAATATGGACGCAGGGGAGATTTCATACCACGGCTTCCGGATTCACTAATATGGAAACTGATTTGTCGAATTCATACTCACTGCATTGCTCAGACAGAAGGTTCGGGACAACACCTGACATGGAAACTCACGGCATCAGGTGAGTTCTCTCTGAAATCCACGTATAACGTTTGCCGTGTTCCGAGACCGGCACTGCTCTCTGCTAAGTTCATTTGGTACAAACATCATTCTCCGTCCATTAAATTGTTTTTGTGGCGCATCTTCCATATGGCATTACCATTTGAGGATTACATTGGTAAATATTCTGCTTTTCGGCCCACACAATGTCCATTTTGCAAATAACAGTCGGCAACAATGGATCATATTTTCATCTACTGCACTCAAATTCTTCATGTTTGGCACTATTTTGCGATTGAATTATCTGATCCATTGCCCACTTTGTTACACATTCGACAGTATTTGTTATCCTGGTGGTATCGTTTCTCATTCTCAACTCTATTTGGGATTTTAAAAATCATCGTTCCTGCTATAATTGTCTACAACATATGGAGATCATATACTGCATTAGTATATGGGGATTCTACTTCATTTTCTCCTAATACTCTTCGGGCTTCAATCCATTATGACATTGAGATATGGGTAAAATCTATACAAGGCTCAAAAATTGCAGGGTCACACCCCTTGCAACTTTCATGGATCCCAGAATTCGACCACCATGGCCACATCTTGTTCGCTGGCCAACCCCCCATCCGGACGCTTAAAGTTGAATATTGATGCTTCAGTTGGTAGGAATAACGCGGCCGGAGGAGCAATATTACGTGATCATTTGGGTACTTGTGTGGGGACAATCTCTTTTCGCCTCCCATATAGTACACCATTTGCTGTAGAGACCCAGAATGCATTGTTTGGTCTGTTATATTTTCTTCCTCTTTTTCGCACCATTTTTCTGGAAACGGACTGTGCCCAACTTATTGCGCGGTTGAAGCAACCAAATCCTGTCTTTGGGAACTATCATCTTCGGCTATTATGGGTAATATTGCGACATCATCAACTGGATTATGTCCATGTATACCGGGAAGCAAATATGGCCGCACATTATCTTGCGCAGCATTCCATGATGTATCCTCGTACTCAATATTACTCGCGACATACACTTCCGTCACTTGTTCGTGGTGCTATTTCTTTGGACCTCTCCTCCGCAAATTTGCGAGTCCCTTAACACTCAGGTCTTCCAAATGGATTGGCATCTTACTGCAGTCTCTGTCTGTCCCTTGGTTGGGGCAGGCAGACCGGGTATGATCTTCTTTCGCTACATCTCAATACTTTACATATGTTTCATACAAGGACTTATCTCAGGATTTCTTATATTCTTTGCATTGATGACTTTATGTTACATGTTTGTTTGTGTGGATGAGCGAGGTTCATGGTGGTTACATATACACTATTTGGTTCTCATCCAAGTCTTCCAAATGGATTGGCGTTTCATCTATTTCTCTGCCGGCACTTTACTTAGTGCAGGCAGGCCTGGTATGATCTTCCTTCAACTCATCTTCCACACTTCACAATTTTACATGCTTCTGCTTCACTCAGCTATTATTATTTTGGATGCATGGACGGGGACACGAATCTCATTTCTTCTCCTGGGCTCTAGCGCAACAACCGATTGGACAAGACCTACCCATCAGGCGTGGATGATCACATGGCATTTGATCTTATTCCGTTTGTGTATCATTTGGTTTCTGAGTATTTTCATACTACATGATAGCGCATATCAACAGTCCATTTATATAAATATGTACGCTTTTTCCTTCGCCAAGGTTTTATCCACAAGGGTGGTTTTACTTGGCAAGGTTTTAATGCGGCATATCATATATCAAATGGATGTTGATAATCATATACTGCTACTATCGTTATTGTTTCCTTTGTTGTAATAAGGTTTTCCTCCACCACAAGTGAGTATTTTCATAATAAAATTTCCTTCATTTAAAATATATATACATATATATATATATACATATATATATATATATTAAAGAAAGGATATTTTATTAGCATAAACCCTCACTTATGGAGGAGGAAAACCTTATTACATGAAATGAAAAGAAAAAAAAGACGATAGTAGCAGTAGATGATTATCAACATCCACATTATATATGATATGCCGCATTAGAACCTTCCCAAGTAAAACCACCCTTGTGGACAAAACCTTGGCGAAGGAAAAAGCGTACATATTTATATAAATGGACTGTTGATATGCGCTACCGTGTAAAAAAGAATATAGCAATCGAAAATTGCATAAGCGTAGCAAGTCAAATGTGCGTGTGAAAATGTACTCCCAATGATGGGCCCTTCTCCAGGCAACGATCGCGTCTGTGGGAAAGCAAGGAAGCGCGATCCATGTCCACTGTAGAAATAGTGCAACAGCAATCCGAGTATGACACATTTGAAGCGGCAGATAGTGAAACATCCGATTAGTATCCGCAGAACCGTCAGCAGTCTCGTGCACATGATTAGCCAAGTAAGATTTTGAGGACGTCCATGCATCGCAAAAACAGGAGAAGATGTGATACAGCCAAACAATGCAAAAATAAATGCACCCAAGCCAATGAAAACAGTGCATACCAGGCCTGCCTGTACTGTTCATAGTACAGGCAGAGGAATGAAAAAAGTGCCAATCTATATGGAAGACCAATGCAGCAGCAGCGGAACCAGTTTGAAGATGTGTATATAGCCATGCATCAAAGACACCAAAAAAGGCATGAAGTAGCAGCAGAGAAGGTATAGTAGTCAGCGGCAATGAAAAACATCCAGCCACAACAAATTACAAACCATGTGTAAAATAAAGCAAAGTGTGCAGCATTAGATAGCAGTCGATAAGAGATGGCAGGAATGGGTAGGAGGAACATACCGAGCCTGCCTGAGCTCACATGAGCACAGGCAGAAGAGAGTGTTGTGCGCCAATCCATATGAAAGACATGTAAATCAATGAATGCGTAATGAAGCTGACGTGAGATCCAAAGCAACCGAGGCACGAATCATGGGCGGTAGACTGTTGCGAGTGAAAAACCGTGTGTTAGGGGATGTCATGGCGTACTGAGCAAGATAATGAGCCGGCATGTTAGCTTCACGATAGACATGTGCGATTCCTAATTGATGACCATTGACCAATGTGTGTAAGAGCCGAAGATGGTAGTTGCCCACAATTGGCCATTGTTGTTGTAATCGCAGCAGCATTTGTGCACAGTCTGTCTCGATAATAAGTGCCCGATATAACGGAAGAAAATACAGCAAACCAAATAGGGTAGCCTGGATTTCAGCCATTACCGGTGTGCATGGGGGTAAACGAAAAGATAGAGCGCGCACATAGACGCCGAGGTGGTCCCGCAAAATGACTCCACCCGCCGCATATTGCCGCCCAACGACTGCATCAACATTCATTTTAAATCGGCCAGGAGGTGGAGTATGCCATCTGATTACCTTGTGGCGAGGAGATCGAATCTTTGGTATCCAAGACAAAGATATATCTGGTCCTGCTGCAAGTTTAGTACCATGAAGCGTGTGTACCCACATATCAATATCAAAATGAATATTGTTCCGGAGTGCCGATACAGAAAACGACGTGTCGATTCCATAAACTAAGCTAGCGTAGCAGCGCCATATATTATGCACCATGATGCCTGGAACAACAATTTTAAGAGCCCCAAGGATGGAAGAATTGGAGGAGCGATACCACCAAGATAATAAATATTGACGTAGAGTCATAGTAGTGAGGTAGATGCCATGCAACTTCGTCGCGAAGAAAGTCCATAATAACCTTATCGGTTGACAATAGAGGAAAACATGATCTACTGTGGCGGAGTACTGCTTACAGAAAGGGCACTGCGTTGGACGAGCAGCCGCATAACGGCCAATGTAATCTTCAAATGGTAGCGCTGAGTGAAATAATCGCCAAAATAGGATTTTAATGGTGGGCGAATGGTGTTTGAACCAGATGAATCTAGTTGAGAGTAACGTTGGTCCAGATATTCGACAAATGTCATAGGCTGATTTAAGCGTAAAGTCCCCCAAAGGTGTTGGCCGCCATGTAATATGATCTCCCACACCTACCGTTTGCGAAGTACATAAATCATGAATTCGACAGATTAATTTCCAAACCAGTGAGTCCGGTAGACGTGGCCGAAAATCCCCTCGACGCCCATATTTAGCATGCATATATCGACTCCACAAAGTGTCATGTTTCTGATAAAGCCACCATATTCTGCAGCGATAAGCCTGCTGTAGCATGTGAAGATCCCGTAGTCCCAAGCCTCCTTCCTCCACTGGCTTGATGATTTTTGGCCAAGACACCCAATGATGTCGGTTGCCCCAGTAAAAAGTGGCCATCTTCCTATGTATCATTTTTATGACTGATTTTGGCAATCCGCCTGCAGCCATGACATGGAGTGGGAGCGAAGAAAGTACTGAACATAAAACTAAGCGACCTGCTGACGAAAGAAGGCGGGAATGCCAACCATTTAAGCGATCATCAAAATGTTGTAGTAGTGTACCACAATAACGTGACCGATTTATACCCTTATGAAGATATGAACCCAGATATTTAAACGGTAAGGAAGAGAGTCGCATGCCCAGTATCCCTTGTAAGATGCACACTCGGCGGGGTGGAATACGCGCCGATGGTATGATGCTACTCTTTTGAAAGTTAACCTTTTGCCCCGAAGCAGTTTCATACTCCGTTAAGAATTTATGAAAATGACGCAGGTTTCGTTGTGTTCCTTGCAGGAAAATCAGGAGATCATCCGCATAAGCCAAATGTGTTATTGCGAAAGGAATTCGGCCCAATCGAAATGGTTGTATATAGCCCGACGCTACTAATGAAGTTAGCCCTCTGCTAAAACCTTCCGACGCCAAAATGAAAAGCAAAGGAGAGAGATGATCGCCCTGTTTAACACCTCGATATGGACGGAACGTAGGCGATGGCTCTCCATTGATCAAAATCGATAATGTAGTAGCGTGCAGATGGTTTAGAATAAGCCGAGAGAAAAAACCAGAGAATCCAAACTGCAGCAAAAGACGCTCTAAATAGTCCCAACTAACCCTATCAAAGGCCTTCATCATATCTAATTTCAGGCATAAATGTGACTCACCACTATCCAACATATGAACCATTTCTCTGGCCAATAACACCTGAGTAGAGATATCATGACCTGGTAGGAAGCCTGTTTGCTCAGGAGAAATTAATTTCGGTAACAGTATTCCCAAACGTGTAGCTAAAATACGGGTGCAGACCTTACTCAGAAAATTCGTTAGACAGATAGGCCGAAAATCACCAAATGTCTGTGGTGATTGCGTCTTAGGTATCAAAGTAATTAATGCACTAGCCATAACCTGTGGCTGTGGAACGCCCAGAAAAAACTCCTGCACAGCCTTAACAACATCAGAATATATGATAGACCAGCATGAACGATAAAACATACCATGGAACCCATCCAGACCAGCAGCGCTATGCGGATCTAAATGCCACACTGCTTCCCTAACTTCAGTCTCAGTAGGGAGCTGCGTCAGGAGAGTATTATCTGCATCAGTTATCAACTGAGGAATGTATGAAAGTATGGCAGAGTGATTTTGTGTTGGTGCCTGAGCAAACAAATCCGTATAGAAATTGACTGCTGCAGCCATGATGTCACTCGGGTTTGTTAAAAGCTGACCATCAACACCGCCTATATGTTGAATGCGCAAGTGAGCTCGCTTCCCTTTGAAAACAGAGTGAAAATATTGCGTATTTGCATCACCATCCTTGAGCCATTTAACTCGAGCTTTTTGCTTCCAAAAGTGCAATTCTGAGTTGGCCGCGCGAAGATAGTTAGCCTTGGATCGATGGTATGCTTCTCTCGCTTCCACAGTCGGATGTGTATCCAAAGTAGTCTCTGCATGATTGAGTTGTTCCTCGGCATGTTTTAACGTATTAAAAATGTTGCCGAAGATGGACTTATTCCATCGTTGGATATCTTTTTTGAAAGAAAATAATTTATTATAGAATCCACGCATGCCTCCAGTAGTGGGATATGACAACCATGCCTACTGCACATAAGAGTGAAAGTCTGAATGATGCAACCAGGAGTCCAGAAAGCGAAATGCACGTTTGCTAGACGATACACTGTGTCGACATATGAGAAGTAGAGGCATGTGATCGGAGGCAACCCTTGGCAGATGCGACAACTGAATGTCCGCAAAATTATCCTGAAATGCCGAATTATGAAAAAGCCAATCCAACCGACGACGTATATGACCAAGACCTCGACCGTCTGCCCAAGTGAATCTAGAACCTTGGTGGGGGCGCCATGAGGGACCAGTGCTCAATACAGTCATTAAAGTCTTGTAATACTGATAAAGATGGAACAGAACGGCCACTATGATCCTCGATTGTACGAAAAGTGTTAAAATCACCACCTACCAACCAAGGCAGCTGACATGAGTCCGCATAGTCCTGTAAAGAATGCCAAAGTGGACGGCGTTGTAATGGCGTATGTCTGGTATAGACAACCGAAAGGACAAATACCAATTGCAAAGAAACCGATCGAAGTGTGAAATGGACCACTTGTTCCTGGTCCTGAGTAGCAAGTAAATGAAATTCAGTATCATGCTAAAAAAACCAAATACGTTCCGATTGGGAAACATAAAAACGTGAAAAGCCAAGCTGTAACGCACATGCATGTATATGGGAGGGAACATGTTTGGGTTCAAGTAGAGCAAGTAAATGCAAACGATGTTCTAGAATCGTTTGTTTTAATCTGGGTAATGAGGCACGCATGCCCCGGATGTTCCATATAATGGCATTCATTGGGAAGGAGAGGAGGAACTTCCCTGAATGGCGTGCGATGCACTACGAGTCAAGATCGTGAATGGCAGAAGAGGTGGCAAATCTTTTCGCGCCCTTCTCTTGCGTCTTGGGACAACTGGAGAATTCAGCCTCTGCGGTCTGCTCCTGTAATCGTGAAATTAATATTTCCTCATCAGGTGAGGGCGGAATGAATTGCATGCGACGTGCGACATCCTCCAGAACCGCGGGGATATCAGCAACATGAGCATCATTGGGCAAGTCGGTATCTGAGGAATGACCCATTTCTACTGGGTGGAGGTCAGTGGAGAGATGTTGTTCAGCAGCATCACAAAATTCCTCATCCAGAGGGTCAGTGGTCACATGGTGTTGAGCTGGTTCTGCCGGAGGGATATCCCCAATATCGGACTGGTCAATTTGAGCATTGTTTTGATCAACTACTGCGGAGGTTGGGAGAGCAAGTTCTGACGGCTTCCTCTTGACTGGAGTCCATCGTTGCCAGGTTGGTTGTGTTCGAGGAGGAGGAGGCGGCGGGGGAGGTGGCGGAGGACAATGATCGGTGGTGGTGTCCTTTGGTGGGCATGCATTCGTTGAATGACCAAGACGACAGCAGGCAGTGCAGAATAATGGTAGGTCTTCGTAAACTATGGATTGTAAGATCATCCTACCCTTTGCCTGCAAATATATCTTCTGTGGCAAATCTTGAGAAACGTCAACCTCAACACAAACGCGAGCCACTGACGGTCTTAAACCATCTGCAGTTGCAACATCTAATTTCAACGGAGTCCCAATCGGCCTAACCACCTCAAAGAGAGCTGCACGATGGTGCAGATGAATCGGCAGGGAAGGCAAGGCAACCCAAACCAGGACAATGGGGACATCGGCCGACGGATCAAAATCCACGGTCCCCTTGGTGATGCGCATATGACACCCAGAAATATTCCATGACCGACGATAGAAACAACGCAAGTAATCCGCTTCATTGCAAAAATTTAACAGGATATGGGATTGATTAATCAGTGTAATGCGTAAATCTTGATGAAACCCAATTTTCTCAAAGACTTCACGTATTATTTTCAAAGGCGGACGACCATACCAAAAAGTTCCAACCACAGAATATCTGAAAGGTTCTGCGAGGGCATCAATCTCAGCATCAAGAAAAGCGATCATAGGAATGCCTTTATACCTGGAAACTGACTTGGGCTCGATGGAAATATCAGAAACAACGCTCGGGCCGCGGACCACCGCAGCAAAAGATGGTGCGGCAGCCATGATTCGACAATGCTGATCGGAAGCAGGGAAAAAACCGGAACTTTGAATGGAGATTGAAGAATCGAGGGGGATGGTGAAGGGCGAGAGTAACGAGCAGAGCGAAGCGATGATCGATGTGGTACCACGAGAACGGCGGCTAGCGCCGCCGGGGATCATCAGCGCCAGGGAGAGTCGTCTGCTTCATCTTTTTTCGTAGATATATATATATATATATATATATATATATATATATATATATATATATATATATATATATATATATATATCTACAATCTTGACACGTAGTGCCTCGCACATCATTCAGGGAAGTTCATCTTCTTTAACTCAATGAATTTATTAATCTGGAATGTTAGAGGCCTCCGTGCCTCTTTGCCCCGAATAAAACATTTAGTTCATGAACATCGTTTACATTTGCTGGCTTTAATCGAACCCAAGCATGCTGCATCACAATTACAAGTTTTTGCCTTAAAGTTGGGATTTTCACAATGCTATGCTTCACAATCTGGACGTATTTGGTTTTTTTGGCGAGACACTGACTTTCGTTTGATTACAACACAGGATTACGATCAGGTGGTACATTTTACTATGCAATCTCACTCGCTGCAATGGATGTTCGCTATATCGGTTATCTATGCAAAGAATTCTATTCAGCAACGGCGTCCTTTATGGCAGTCCTTATGTCATTTCGCAGAATCGACACATTTGCCCTGGGTGTTGGGAGGTGATTTTAATACTTTTCGGGCTCTTGAGGATCATAGGGGCCACTCCACACCATCCTTAACATCTTTGCAGGATTTCAACGATTGTATTGAATCATGCTCCTTAATGTCACCTTCATATCAGGGCTCCAGATTTACATGGGCCGATGGTAGGGGACTAGGAAGAATCCGTCGGCGTTTAGATTGGGTGTTCACTAATTCCGCTTATCAGGATTTCTTCCAAGATATGCAGTTAACACATTTGCCTAGGGTTACATCGGACCATACGCCCCTTTTACTATTATGTCGTCAGGGTGTCACAACCGGCAGGAGATCTTTCCGGTTTTTGGATGCCTGGCTCCATCATTCAGACTTTCACTCTTACATGACACAGTCATGGTCCTCTTATCCGACTACTGGTGGAATGTATGGGTTCTATCAAAAGTTGTTCGCATTTAAAAAAGATGTTGAGAGGTGGAATAAAGACATTTTTGGAAATATCTTCAGCAATTTGGCTCATGCAGAGACACAGCTAAATCATGCTGAGGCTGCCTGGGACGCGAATCCTACGGTGGAAAACAGGGAAACATATCAGCGCTCCAAGGCGGAGTATTTGCAAGCATCGGCTTATGAATTGCAATTTTGGAAACAAAAAGCCCGTGTCAAGTGGCTTAAGGATGGAGATGCTAACTCAAAATACTTTCATTCAGTGGTTAAGGGGAAGCGAACATCTTTGCGCATTCAACAAATCGGTTCAACCGCAGGCACAATATTGACAGATTCGGCGGACATCAAGGCGGCTGCTGTATCATTTTATCGGGAATTGTTTGCCTCTGAACCAACATATAATCACTCGACTATATTGTCACATATTCCTCGACTGGTAACCGATTCTGATAATAGGATGCTGACACAGCTACCATTGGAAGCGGAGGTAAAGCAGGCAGTCTGGCATCTCGACTCACAGAGTGCCGCAGGTCCAGATGGTTTTCATGGGGGATTCTATCGATCTTGTTGGACTATCATACACTCGGATGTGGTCAAAGCAGTGCAGGAATTTTTCCTAGGAGTTCCACAGCCGACAGTCATGGCCAGCGCTTTAATCACATTGATCCCTAAAACGCAAACGCCAACCACGTTTAGTGATTTTCGCCCCATATGTCTTACAAATTTTTTGAGCAAGATTTGTACCCGTATCATAGCTACCCGCTTGAGCACACTTCTTCCCAAATTGATTTCACCAGAGCAAACAGGTTTCCTTCCCGGACATGATATTTCCACTCAAGTTTTATTAGCACGGGAAATGATTCACATGTTGGATAGAGGTGGATCTCAGCTGTGTTTGAAATTAGATATGATGAAAGCTTTTGACCGGGTGAGTTGGGATTATTTGGAGAATTTGCTGCGCCAGTTTGGGTTCTCTGATTTCTTTAATCGGCTCATTATCAATCATCTCCGAGCAACAACATTCTCCGTCTTGATCAATGGAGAGCCCTCTCCTAAATTTCGGCCGGGACGAGGGGTGAAACAGGGGGATCCTTTATCTCCTCTTTTATTTATATTGGCTTCGGAAGGGTTCAGTCGCGGCCTAAACTCTTTAGTTGCATCGGGACATATATTACCTTTCCGTCTGGGTCGTCTTCCATTTACGATCACGCATCTGGCCTATGCGGATGACCTTCTTATCTTTCTACAGGGGACAAGACGCAATCTTTTGCGTTTTCGTGCTTTTTTAACAGATTATGAAACAGCTTCGGGTCAGAAAATCAACTACCACAAGAGTATCATTGTTCCCTCGACAAACATAGCGACAAGTCGATGTCGCACCTTCCAAGATCTGTTGGGAATGTGGCTCACAGGGCTCCCTTTTCGATATCTGGGCT
Source organism: Eustoma russellianum (assembly GCA_036186865.1). Classification (NCBI taxonomy): domain Eukaryota; kingdom Viridiplantae; phylum Streptophyta; class Magnoliopsida; order Gentianales; family Gentianaceae; genus Eustoma; species Eustoma russellianum. The sequence goes on along the minus strand of AP025071.1, from coordinate 20,706,647 downwards.
CCCATCTCCACCGCGGAATTAATCGCTCCCGCTACTGTACTACATTACTCCAACATATTGATGACCGACTGCAAGGTTGGCACTCCCGACTACTTTCAATGGCAGGCAGGTTGGTTTTATTACGTTCAGTCATTTCTGCACTACCCCTCCATATTCTTGCAGCTGGGGGCTTACCAAAGTCCGTCATTCGCATGATACATAGAAAGATGGCATCATTTTATTGGGGTAAACGATATCATTGGGTATCTTGGTCGAAATTAACAACTGCTATAGATGAGGGTGGCCTAGGTCTACGGGATTTGCATTTTCTACAACAAGCCTATCATTGCCGAATTTGGTGGCTTTATCACAAGCAGGACACCTTATGGAGCCAGTATATGCGTTTTAAAGTATGGCCGCAGAGGGGACTATTGCGCAAGGTTGCCGGATTCTCCCATTTGGAAACTTATTTGTCGCACACATACATTCTGCTCGGCTCAGACTTTGGATTTGGGGACTCATCTCTCCTGGAAACCATCGCCTACGGGAGAATTCACTTTAAAATCCGCATATGATATTTGTCGGCTTCCTGCTATGACGGAGCATTCATCTAAGTTTATATGGTTTAAATATCATTCCTCTGTTACGAAGCTTCTCCTCTGGCGTATTTTTCATTCGGCACTTCCAATGGAAGACTACATTGGTTGATATGCGGCTGCTCGTCCTACTCGATGTCCCTTTTGCAAATTGCACTCAGCTACGGTTGATCATATCTTTCTTTATTGTCCTCCAGTGCGTCGTCTATGGGTTTTCTTTGCAACAGAGTTGAATGTCATCTCCCCAACAACGCTGACTCTTCGTCAATATTTGCTAGCATGGTGGTTTCGCTCAACTAGCTCTTCAATTATTGGGGTTTTGAAAGCAGTGGTCCCAGGTATATTGGTACACAATATTTGGTGCAGCTACACCAGCCTAGTGTATGGAGAGATGGCAAGTTTCTCGCCTACAGCTCTCCGTAATGCTACAAATTTCGATATTCACATGTGGTTCCAAACATTGCATGGATCCAAGCTAGCAGCAGGGCCTTCCCCATCTCTCCCCTGGATCCCTTATTTGCGGCCGCCCCGACTTAAAATCGTCAGATGGCTCACTCCACCGTCTGGGAAATTTAAAATGAATGTTGATGCGGCAGTTGGCCGCCATTTTTCGACAGGAGGGGTTATACTACGGGATCACTCGGGAACCTGCGTTCGAGCGATCTCTTTCAGGTTACCTCCTTGCACACCATTGATGGCGGAAATCCAAGCTTCTTTGTTCGGCCTACTCTATTTCCTTCCACTATATCGTACACTTGTCCGGGAGACTGACTGTGCTCAAATCACACTTCGATTACGTCAGCCACAAATAGTTTATGGCAATTATCATCTATGCCTGCTACAGAATTTAGTTAATACTCATCGATTGGAGATTATACATGTCTATAGAGAGGCTAATATGGCAGCCCATTACCTAGCCCAGCATGCTATGACGTCGCCAACTACGAGCTATTTTACAGCGCACAGTCTGCCTCCAATGGTCCGGGCGGCAGTAAATTTGGATCTATCGATTCCACACATACGCGTTCACTAAATTTGATCTTCCAGTATGGATTGGCATGTTCCTATGTTATATGCCTGTATTTTGTTAAATACAGGCAGCCCCGGTGCGTTCACTACCCAATATTTTTGCATGATAGATTATTTGCTAAATTCTGACAATATGGTTGTTTTCAATGCTGCATGGAAAACGTCACAAACGGTGTTACTCATTATGACGACGTTTCGCTTCACTGATGTCTTCCATAAGGATTGGCACTGCTTACAATGTCTCTGCCTATACCCTCCCAGGTATAGGCAGACTCGGTGAGTCCCGGATTCCTCATCTTCCATGTTCATTTTCTTTTGAGGCGATATTATATACATATTGCGTCTTCCATATGGATTGGCTCTTTTCTCTTCACTCTGCCTGTATCCTGCTGGGTACAGGCAGAGTTGGTATGTTCATTTTCCCTTTTATAGCCACCCGATTGTTACACATACTATGTGGGTTTAATACTCTCTTACTTTTTGGTGATGCATGGACGGAGCCATCTTATGCTCAGCACAATCACGAACAGTTTTTTCAATGGACACTACTACCCCATTCAGGTTGGCGGCCCATACTCGGAGATTTCCTGGTCACTATGTTAGGTTCCTTGGTCAATGCTGCGGTTTCTGGCTATCGGAGATTTCATCGAGCACATGCTGTTTTTTGGATGTTCAATGCTCTTTTTCACTGTAATACTAGTCTCAGGCTTAGTTACTTTATCGGTAGCTCCTATCAGCATTCCAATGATATAAATATGTACGCTTTTTCCTTCGTCAAGGTTTTATCCACAAGGGTGGTTTTACTTGACAAGGTTTTAATGCGGCATATCATATACTCACTGGATGCTGATAATCGCATACGGCTACTACATTTTTTTATGTACTACGGTTTTCCTCCGCCATAAGGAGAGGCATATTTTTAATAAAATGTTTCTTTTAAAAAAAAATATATATATTGGCCGAAAGAAGATATTTTATTAAGCCTCACTTATGGCGGAGGAAAACCATATTACAAAATTTGAGCGAATGAATAATAATAATATAATGCACAAATAATGTCTAATCTCCAATCATATATGATATGTCGCATTAAAACCTTGCCAAGTAAAACCACCCTTGTGGATAAAACCTTGGCGAAGGAAAAAGCGTACATATTTATATGAAAGGGGTGAGCTTTTGAATAGAATAAGCTAGGATGTGTGACGCTTGCTGAAATCCACAGTTGAATGTTGCGTAGGGCGTGTTGATTCGTCTTGAAGAAATATCTCTGCCAGCATTGTTGCATCAATAAGGCCATGCATAGAAACAGAAACCAATTAGTACACAGAGTTATATGAAATATGGCATTTGGTGGACATGCTCGTAAGCTGTAATATGAGTTTAACACATTACCCAAGTTACCCATATCGAGGGATATGGGTAACTTGAAATTTGAAAATGATAATGGCGAATCCATGGAGAAAGACAGTATAATGCAGAAGACAAAGCGTACCCATGTTGCCCATATCTCGTGATATGGGCAACTAATTCGAATATTAGCCATGCTCATTTCGAAGATGTGGAGTGCCCTCCGTCAAGTAACAAGCCCGAACCATTGATGGCAAAGATTCAACCGTAGGAAAAACAGTAAGCTGTTGATGAAGTTGGCCATATTGTGCTAGATAATGCGCAGGCTGATTGGCTTCGCGAGGAGTGTATGTAACTGCAGCCATTGTTGATCTGAGTAGTGCTCGGAACATTGTGGCAAGACCATCAATACTGTGCTGTGTTGTTGAAACTACCCCATATGCATCCACCTCAACATCAATGGGGCCCCATTGGGTTGCAAAATATAAGTAGCTAAGATAAGCTGCTTGTAATTCAGCTGCAGTAGGTGTAGAGAGGGGTAAGTGAAAAGAAATCGCCCTAACGAATGTACCCGAACTGTCTCTCAAAATTGCTCCTGCAGCGGCAGAAAATCTCCCATGGGCTGCATCTGTGTTTAATTTCATCCTGCCCGGTGGAGGATGAATCCATCTGACGATGATGCATCGAGAAGGACGAAGCTTTGGTGACAAACCTAGTGTAATTAAGGACTGGTCTGAGATTGCAAATTTCTTTCCACTCTGTGCCGATGCCCAATCATACAAAGCACGTCTAATATTTTCAAACACTGTTGCTGGTTGCCATTTCCTTTCTCCATAGATTATGGATGTGTATGATTTCCAAAGCTCCCATATAATGAAAGCTGGAGCCACAATACGAAACATGCCTTTAAGTGTCTTGCCTTTTGTTGAGATCCACCATTGCATTAAATTTTGTTGGACACTTGTAGCATTAGTTGATGGACCATCCAAATGAGCCGCATACATTTTCCATATCCCAGCGATTTCCGGGCAATGCAAGAATATATGATTAGTTGTTATTTGCGATTTGAGACAGAAAGGACACTGCGTGGGGTGGATATACACAAACTTCTGCAAGTTTTCAGGGACCGAAATTGCACCTTTATACAGTCGCCATAGAAACAGACGGACTTGAGGAGGATTGCGCTCATGCCAAATGAAACTGTATGACAAACGGGAGTTTCTTGTGAGTCTAATCTGATCATACGCAGCTCGAATGGTACGATGTTCCTGGTCAAGATTCTCATGACAAAATATGTGAATGCGACAAATACGCTTCCATACCGGTGAATCTGTGATACGTATGTCATAATTATTACGATGAGCATATCGTGCATGTAGAAAGTTGCTCCATAGTGAATTGGTTTCTTGATATCGCCACCATATTCTGCAGGAGTACGTTTTTTGCAGATCACTTAAAGATCTCAGTCCTAGACCACCCTCAGATGTTGGTCCAAAGAGATGAGCACTCGAAATCCATGCATATCCCTTTCTTGTGTCCGTACTCCCCCAGAAAAATTTGATCATTGCTCGTGTTATTGCACGTATTATACTTTGCGGTAGTTGACAGGCCGATAGTATGTGTAAAGGTATAGTCGCAAGGACATGTTTGATCAAGATTAACCGGCCTGCTTGATCTAAGAACTTGTTTTGCCACATTGCTAGTTTGGTCTGAATGGTGGAGAGTAGAGTCGCAAAATGTGCAGTTCTTTCCTTACCACGATGCAACTGTACTCCTAAGTATTTGATTGGCAGACGGACTGATGTCATGTGCAAAGCATGCGCCATGCGATTAATCTGCGCGCTTGTAAGGTAATCTGGTGGTATAAAATGACTTTTATGAAAATTTACTGCCTGGCCCGAAGACGTCTAATAAAATTTTAGGAATTCTCTGAATTTTCCAAGATTTCTCAGCCCACCATTAAGAAACACCAATAGATCATCAGCAAAGGCTAGGTGAGTAACCGGTTTAACCCTGCCTGCTGAGAAGGGAACGATTCTTCCTTGTTCCACCAAGTTGTTTATGCCCCTTGAAAATGCCTCAGATGCAATGATGAATAGAATGGGTGACAACGGGTCCCCTTGCTTAACACCCCTTGTTGGCTGAAAAAAGCCTGATGGTATGCCGTTGACTAAGACAGATATATATGTGCCTTTTAAATGATTGAAGATAAGCTGAATAAATCTGTCCGCAAAACCAAACTTATGTAACAGTTGGGAGAGAAAGGTCCAATTTACCCTGTCAAACGCCTTCATCATGTCTAATTTTATGATAACATTGGAACCTCTGGATTTCATGGGCAGCAAATGTATCATCTCACGAGCTAGCAGTATCTGATCTGAGATGTCCCTACCCTTCACAAAACCTGCCTGCTCCACAGTAATAATTTTTTGTAGAAGTGGTTGTATACGCGTTGCAATAATACGGGTTGCTACCTTGGATATGAAGTTTGCTAGGCTTATAGGCATATACTCCGAAAATGAACGAGGGGATTGTGTCTTTGGCAGTAAGATAATTAAGGTGCTACCCATTGCCTTTGGGAGAGGAATGCCCAAGAAGAATTCTTGCATTGCTTTGTGTACATCCTCTCGGATTATATCCCAACAACATCTGAAAAAAGTGCCATTATAACCATCTGGTCCAGGAGCACTGTTTGGATCCAGATACCAAACTGCTTCTTTCACCTCTGATTGTGTTGGTAAGGCCATGAGCATTTGGTTTTCACTGGAAGTTATTAGTTGAGGTATGTGCTCAAGAATAGAAGTGTCATCCGATATTGGCTCTGCTGTGAATAATTTTCTATAATATTCTATGGCAGCATTTTGTATTCCAGCTTGCGTGTCAATGACCAACCCTGCCTCATCTCGTATTTGGTGAATTGTCTGCCTTGAGTGTCTGTCCTTCACCATATTATGAAAGAATGCCGTGTTTGCATCCCCTTCGGATATCCATTTCTGCCGCGCCTTTTGAGCCCAATATTGTAGTTGTTTACGTGCTGCGATCTTGTACTGTGCCTGAGTTTCATGATATTGCATTCGTGTTTCAGGGGTTGGATTCGTATCATAAGCATTTTCACACCGAGCCAGTTGCTGTTTTAAGTGGGACACTTGGTCAAAGATATTACCGAAGACATTCCTGTTCCATGTCTGAAGATCTTTCTTCAAGCGTTGTAATTTGTTGTATAATCCTCTCATGCCTCCTATTGTGGGATAAGACTCCCAAGACGATTTCACAAAGATATAAAAGTCTGTATGTTCTACCCACATGTTTTGAAATCTGAAGGACTTAGGACCACTGAATGATGTCCTTATTGAACGAAGAAACAGTGGTGCATGATCTGATGTCAGCCTTGCCAGATGCTTCACCCGAAGATTAGGAAACAATGCATTGTAAGACTCTGAACATAACATGCGATCTAATCTTCGCCGAACCATTCCTAATCCTCGGCCACTTGCCCAAGTATACGGTGAGCCCTCATATGGCAAATCAATTAATTGACAAGAAGAAACACAGTCATTAAATTCTTCCAATGAAGAAAGCGAAGGTGTTGATAGCCCATCATATATATATATATATATATATATATATATATATATATATAGCCTCAGTATCATCAAATACAATAGAAGGATAGCCTTTGAAGCGCTGATGTTGTTTTTTAGAGATTGAAGGTAGTGACGGTGATGGATCATTGGTGAGGACAGCGACGAAGGACCGGACGGTCGAAGCCACCGGCCCTGATGATGGCATCGCAATGGCGGCGCAGGAAGGGGTGATCGTAGAATCGGCCATGTTGGCTCCTTTTCGCTACACCCTTGTTGGCTCCTTTTGGAATGGAAGACCATCCATGATTGCTCTCCAAAAGACGTTGGATCGTATAAGTTTCGTTGGGACTGTCCATGCTGTCTTGTTGGATAAATCACACGTACTTCTGTGATTTGAGAAGGAAGAGGATTACAATCGTTGTTTTTGTCGCCGATCTTGGAATATCCTTGGCTTTCACATGAGAATCACCAAATATACACATGATTTTGATCCAACATATGATGCCCCAATAGTCCCAGTGTGGATGGCGCTGCATGGCTTGCCAGTGTATTTACATAATTAATCTGCCCTTTTTGCAATTGCTTCTATGATAGGGACTCTGATCCGGATGGATGTTGCCACCCAAAAGTTGCTTCGTCCTTCGGTGGTTAGGGTATGCGTAGAGGTAGATGTATCCAAAGAATTACCATCTAAGTTACACATTCAAAGTGTTGGTCATCACCATTTCTAGATGGTTATTCATGAGGATGTTCCTGATTACTGCGATAAATGCAATATCTTGGGGCATAAACGCGATCAGTGCGGTAAGAATGCAATTGATGCCCAACCTGCTGCAACGACTCAAGATTGGTGCCCAAAGACAAAGGACAATGCCCTGTCTATGTCTGCTGATCAGCCCCGGACAGAAAATAATTCTGCAGATCAGCAAGTTATGGCCCCTAATTCTGCGCATCCTATCCCTGCCGCTGATCAACCTACTGTTTCTCAAGATTCCACACTGTTACGCCGATCGTCTGAGGACGCCACTCTTGCTATTCAAGATTTGTCGGTGTTGGGTCGTTCAGCTGAGGATACATTGCCAGATCGTCCCTCATCCCCTGTGGCCCCCGAGATCGTACATACGGCATCAGAATCAGATCTAGCGCAACTGCCTGCAGCTTTGCCCACTATTGATTCTATAAATATTATGCAGACTGAGTACATACAACTATCTGAGTCTTTGTCTCGACGCATACCTATAGTAAAGGAAGGCTCATCAGATGCTGAATTGCCACATCGTTGATCTAATCCCATTGCAGAGCCGGATGAGGAAGGTTTATACCTTGCATTTGTAAGTGTAGTCAACGTCAGGATTGTCAGATTCCACGTCCACCACGTCAGGTTCTTACTCGTAGTGTTACTCGTTCTTCAAATTTAAATCCCCATCTTTCTCAATGAATGTGCTAACGTGGAATTTAAGGGGGCTGCGCACCTCTCTATCTTGTTTGCGACTCTTAATTCATGAGTACTTTATACAACTCTTGTTCATCATCGAACCACAACAGCCTATGACGCGTTTGACTTGGGCACAAATAAATCTTGGTTTCACTTTTTCTCAATGTATTTGTGATGGTCGTGCTTGGTGCTTTTGGAAGACCTCAGATATGGAATTATTGGAGGTCTAGCTCATGGAGCAAGTTGCTCATTCAAGATTTAAACTTCATAGCCAACAAGTAATATTGGTCTCATGTGTTTATGGTCGACATACAGTTATGGATAGACAGTCGTTATGGTGGGCGCTTCGTCAATGCTATGATGCATGTGCTGAGCCATAGCTCATATCAGGTGACTTTAATACATTTATCTCTCCTTTGGATCACAAAGGTATTTCTCGTCACGTAATGTCAACTTTGCATGATTTTAATGACATGGTCCACTATGCTGAGTGGCATTTAGTACCGCATGTTGGAACTTGTATACGTGGCAGGGAGGGCAAGGTTTAGGACGTGTTTGGCGACGATTAGACTGGGTTTTCTGTAATGAGAATTTCTATGATTTATTTCCAGCGGTAAAGTTAACCATCTCAGTCGGACGATTTCTGATCATTGTCCATTGTTGCTACAATGTACGCATAATCCATTTTATGGCCCTAAACAGTTGCGTTTCCTCACTGCTTGGACATCTCATCCAGATTTTTTGGTTTTTATGCGAGCCACTTGGACATCATATCCCACAGTTGGAGGTATGCGAGGGTTATGTGCTAAATACGTGCCTTTAAAAAGGATGTTTCTCAGTGGAACAAAGAGGTCTTTGGCAATATTTTTTGTAATCTAGAAACAGCTGAACACCGAGCTCGTACATCAGAGATGGCCTATAATCTTGACCCTAGTGATCACAACCGCACGATATATTTTGAATCACAGGCCGAGCTGAAACAAACATCACATACGGAAATGGAGAATGGGAAATAGAAGGCACGCATCAAATGGCTCAAAGAAGGCGACTGTAACGCCTGTTATTTTCATTCTATTGTTAAAGATAAGCATCGTTGTAGAGTCCACATTGCATACATACGGATAATGGGGAACTCTGTGATACGCCTGCGAGTTTGGGTGCTGCTGCAGTTGATCACTTTACATGTATGTTCACCGCAAAGCCAATAAGGGATAGCACGGACTTCTTAGCTTCAATCCCACGGCTGGTTTCGTCTGAGGATAATGTCATGCTTACACATATGCCATCAATGGAGGATTTTAAGCAGGCAGTTTGGAGCTTGGACCCTCATAGTGCAGCGGGCCCAGATGGATATGATGGATGGTTCTTTAGATGTTGGGAGATAATATCCTTGGACGTCTATAAAGCAGTCCAAGAGTTTTTTCTTGGCTTCCCAGTTCCACGCGCTATGGCCTATTCTATGATCATATTGATCCCAAAGGGCACGGTACATCAAACGTTCAGTGATTTTCGTCCCATCTCTTTGTCTACTTTTCTGAGTAAGATTCAAACACGTATTCTTGCTTCACATTTGAATTCTATTCTACCCAAGATTATTTCTCTGGATCAGGTAGGATTTTAGAAAGGTCGAGGCATCACAGAGCAGGTCTTACTGGCTAATTAATTAATACATTGGTTTGATAGAGGTACAAGGCCACACAATGCCATTGTAAAGTTGGATATTGCAAAAGCGTTTGAACGAGTTAGCTGGCAGTATCTTAAAGCGGTCCTTCTACGCTTTGGATTCTCATCTTATTTTGTTACGCTTATTCTTAATCATTTGGAGGGTACTCATATATCAATCTTGATTAATGGCGCTCTGCATGGTTTTTTCCATCCTACCAGAGGAGTTAAGCAAGGGGATCCTCTATCACCTCTCCTTTTTATTCTGGCAGTGGAAGGATTTAGCATGGAGTTAATATAGTTGGTTGAACAATCATATATTCTGCCATATTCTCTTGGTTGTATGCCGATGGTTATCTCTCATCTGTCTTATGCAGATGATTTGTTGATATTTCTCACTGCAAATCCCAAAAATTTACTCAGATTCAAGCAATTTCTTTTTGAATATGAGCGTGGTTCGGGACAAGAAGTAAACTGGCATAAAAGTACCGTGGCTTATTCTGATTCGGTGTCATCATCTCGAGAAGTGTTTTTACCCAGTTACTTGGTATGGGGCAATCGGCCCTTCCTATGAAATATTTGGGTTCATATCTACACAAAGGTATTGTGCATGCAAGTCATTGTCACGGCATAATTCAACATGTGGATTCCTGATTGAATGGTTGGCAAGCTAAATTGTTGAGTATGGCTGGTAGGTTAGTCCTCATCCGCTCAGTTTTATTGTCTATTCCAACTCATGCGATAGTGGCTGCATGCTTGCCATGTAGTATTATAAATGCATTGGAGCATCGATTTCTATGGGGCAATGATCGCCGTCACCGGTATCGTGGCCTACAGTATGTTATCCGAAATTAGAGGGCGGGCTTGATATTCGACGCCTATGTGTGGTTCAAGAGGCATTTTCGTGTAAATTATGGTGGAACTATCATACGAGTACATCATTGTGGAGTCAATATATGCGATTACGATATGGCCAACGCGAGGACTTCTTCCCACGTATATATGATTCTCCGGGTTGGCGACATATTGTGATATTCACCTGCGCTGCTCTATGTTAGTCCAATGGGATGACAGTACACCGATATGGCCTACTGCTTCCGGAAGTTTTATTCTTCGCAATGCTTATGATTCTTTTCGTCCGTCAAATAACACGCAATTGACTAATTCTATCATTTGGATGCCACGTCAGGAGCCATCTATTCAGGTATTCATTTGGAAACTTGTACGTAGAGCATTGCCATTACCAGATTTTATGGCACGGTTTGTATAGGTTTCGCCCAGTATTTGCCCTTTTTGTCGTGCGGCATCAGCGTCAATGAGCCATTTATTTTATCAATGATCGGAAATCCGGCTGGTTATAAATTATTTCAAATTGGATACTGATTCTCACCATGCTAGGGATTGGCGATCGTTTCTCATTACCATATGGTTGGAGGCCCCAGCTAATTTCATAGGTAATGTTCAACGCATATATCTTGGTATTCTCTTTTGGCACATATGGAAGCAATATGCTGCTTTGGTTTTTGGTGATGAATCATGGTCACAACGTGGCATCATTAGAGATATTAGGCGTGATATTTTCCTATGGGCAAAATCACAAAGTTGAACTAAGGCTGCTGCATCGTTCCGCACCTCATTCAAGTGGGCCTTTCTCCACCGCTTCAATCAAACAGGGTTTGGATAATACGTTAAACACGGATGCATCTATTGGCAGAGTGCAGCAGGCGGAGGAGCTATCGTTCGAGATACAACAGGGTTGGTGGTCCATGTATTCTCTTTTCCCCTGCGACATGATTATCCATTAAGGGCGGAAGCTCAAGTAGTATTTCCTTCCATTACTTATTATATTCCGTGGTTGGGACATTTTGAGGTTGAAGATGATTGGCAGCAGTTAGTCCATCTCATGGATACTGCTGCTATGCTTGCTTTGGATTTACACAGGCTACTGGTCCTTCTCCAATCCTCTTCTATACGGTTACATTATGCTCCTCGGGAGATTAATCAGGCAGCCCATTTTTTGGCACATGAAGCGTTGGGGCATTCCACTGTTGCATATTATCCTCGTTTGATGACTCTTCATGCATATATTCGGGGTATCATATTGACAGACACCTCATTTCCCTCCTTTCGACCAACTTCTGATGCAGATACATAACACGCTGGTCATTTTACACTTCGTCTACAGCATTGCTCATATGTGTCGTATCATAGGTGTGACATTTTATTTTATGGTTTGTATTGTACAGTGTTATGGTTGCAACAATATAAATATGCACGTTTTTTCTTTCGCCAAGGTTTTATCCACAAGGGTGGTTTTACTTGGCAAGGTTTTAATGCGGCATATCATATATTGTTGCCCATTCACTCTCATCATGTACCTCTACTATTTGTTCTCATACGACGATGTTCATTGCTTTTCTGTACGATGATATTCAAGCAAAAATAAAAGCCATTGATAGAACAAATAAAATAAAATCAATAAAATTGGTGACAGAAATTCCAAGTAGAGGGGAAAGTTACTTACCTTTAGATTGTAAGGTTGCCTAAGTTTTCTTTTCTTTTTCCCCCTTCCTTTCTTCCTTCCCCCCTTCTCATTCTGCTCCTTCTCTCCCTCTCTTTTCCTTTTTCTCGGGTGAAATCTTGTGTGTGTGTGTGTGTGCAGAATGTTTAGAGTGTGAGGGCGAGAGGATTTATATATTGTTTTTATAAAGGAGGTAGTCGGGAAATTAATGGGAAAGGGGAGTGGGGAGTTGACCGATTGTGGGGGAGTGGGCGGGGAATTGGGGAGGAAATTAAGGAGTACTTGGTGGAAGTAGTTAGTGGGTATAAATAAAATATACATTTATTTCTATTATTAATTTTATTGTATATATATATTTTTTAAATTCGGGTCATGACACGCAAGGGTCAGAGCACACTCAAACCGAGGCATTACCTATCTCCCAAGTAGATCTGTCTCCTCCATCGCTGGATATTGGGCGTACTACATTGGTCTCTTATGCGCAGAACATATCTAGACTTCGTGGTATTGATGATAGTATAGTAAGTGAACTTCGTGCCGCAGCTGAAGTTCATTCTATATTTGATGGAGAATTTGATGTTCATTCCTGTTTTGAGTGCTCTCACTCAGATCATTCGGACATGGATGTTGTTCATCTGATTTCCAATCAGGTTCAAGCAAATGTTATTAAACAGCATCCTTCGGGCGATAAATTTTCACAGCTTGCTTCCACTAATGTTTTACGTGATCGATTGGATTTCTGAGTCCCACCAAAATTATTGCATTGACATCAAAAGGCACTCCTGCACACATCACCACGGTTTATGAAGCGCCCCGGCCCGAAACTGTCATCGGAACCAGTGCACCCGCCGTAGCCTACTACGAGAACTGCGAAGTGTCAAAGCAGATCAAACACACGTCATTCATGACGTAAGATAAATCTGCGGAAATGTCGTAGAATTAAAAACTTCGCTAACATCAATGTAACCAATAGAAACACAGCAGAAATAAAATGTGTCAGGGAGAGTGTCTAAAGTATCCTTCAATACAAAGTTTTAACCGTAACTCCCTCAACTAAAGGATAAGGACTGTAAGCCTGTCCATTTTAGTGACTATCGTCCCAATGAGCCCACTCGACGTTATCTTCTACAAAACATCATCGTACTTTGCTTCACCTGAAAAGCAGATAGAATAATTGTTCCTAGCGAAAAACATCGCTAGCAAGTAACCCGTCTATACACTTTACGGGATCACACACGACGAGTCACCAGTATATAAATCAATGCCAAAAATAAGGTGCTCGGGTTGGCAAATAATATCTTTATAACAATTCATCAAATACAAATAAGCCACATAATTGACACACAAAATGAGACCAACACATATAGAGCCAAACATACTTCATAAACGGAACATATGCTAGTAACATCTCTTGTATGTCAAATCTTATGCTTCGTGTATCATGATGCATGTACTTCTTTAAAATCACACACAACACCCATGCATATGTCTTCTTTCATAAACATGTCATGCGTGTCACTTCACAAAACATTTCATCACTTTTCATATCATATTCTTCGCGTAGCAGAACTTTATACCCTGTGGGTGATCAGTCCACAACAAACAGAACTTTATACCCCGTGCTAAAAGGTCTACGGCCCCATAACATATAACTCTATACCCCGTGCTGAAAGGTCCACGGCCCCATTACATACATCATATATCCGTGCTGATAGGTCCACGGCCCCATAAAATATTTTATACCCTGATGTTGACTCACAGGTCACGCTTTTATACCCTGCTTTCGCAGGCATGACTTTTATACCCTGCGACCAACCAGCAGCCATTTTGTCTTTCGAAAACTTTAAACTTTTCTTGTAAACACATGTTCTTTCGCAAAGCAAATCTCAAATCAAATGCAAGTGCCCATGTCATGATGCAGGATGCACATGTAACTTCGTATCAAACATGTAACACACACACACATACTTCTTACATATCAAGTATACGGTCTTGTACCTCAAACACTCCATGTTCGTATCTTTCCAAGTCCGTTCGTCTTACTAATTCACTCAGGATTCAATCTTATTCTTACTTGATCAAACTTACCATCTACACCTCAATTGCACCTCAAATACCTTTGCATTTTATGTTCAGAAGAAGTGTATAAAGTTACCACACATACATAGGGCGCCTAAAGGGTCAAAAAGACTTCCAGTATACTTGGAACGCCACATGAGGCGCCTAAAGTGACATAAAGCGCCTATACTAGGCGTTCGAAGTGTTCGGGGATGTGCCGTAGACATTGAACGCCTACATGAAGCGCCTAATGTGACATAGAGCGCCTAATGTAGGTGTTCGAAGTGTACGGGGATGCTTCAGGACACATTGAACGCTACATTAGGCGCCTAATGTGACTTGAAGCGCCTAATGTAGGTGTTCGAAGTGTTCTGACGGTTCTAAACTGCAGTTTTTCTGTACGGGAATGCTTCAGGACACATTGAATGCTACATTAGGCGCCTAATGTGACTTGAAGCGCCTAATGTAGGTGTTCGAAGTGTTCTGACGGTTCTAAACTGCAGTTTTTCTGCAGTAACTTCCACCCAACACCTTTCTTCTTCAACCCTTTCATTTTCAACCCTTCAAGGTCCATCTTAGCTCCTGGATTCATCATGCTTAACACACAACTAACATGATTTGATTCTTAAACAAGTAAACTAGTATCCACCCTAAACCTTCTGTCACCCACAACCTTCAATAGATATCTTCAAACCTTTCAACCCAACAAGTCTTACAACAATGTCAACATTCATCCTTCCACTCCCTGCAAACACACTCAAAGCATCTAAGGTGTACTTACCAAACTTAAGAACTTATACAAGAACAATGAACATATCACGTATAACACTCTTGTGGGCATATTTAACAACAAGGATCACAACATAACCATTTTCAGATATTGGCCCAAAGAACATAACTTTACTCAATCAACAACAACAATTACATGTATAGTAAAGCATTTAGCATAGACAAATCAAAACTACCAATGTGTGATCCAAGTTTTCTCTTTGTAAGAACATAGGGCCCAAAGTATCGAAATTTGCGTAAAGCGTATAGAAAGATTGCATGCCTTTGTTTCTAGTTAGCCTTACGAGTGTACTGTAGGATTTCGAGAAAGGTTGCACCTAGATTGACCGCTCTTTCTTCCTTTTCTTCTTCTCTTCTTCTTCTTTCTCTTTTCTCCTTCTCTTTTCTCTCTAGGCGTTTTTCTTCCCCCCTCTTTTTTTGCCTTTCAACCGCCCCCTTTATGCTAATGGGGTGTTATACCAAAGTGTGGTGTAACTCCCCTATCATTTAGTAGGGGTACTTTTGGTAATTTACCTAATTTCCTTAATTCTCACTTTTAACCCTTTCTTTTATTTTCTATATTTTATTTAACCAAGGCTCCTAACCTATACAATTAATTAAATTGTATTTAAGATTGACTCCTAAGTATTGAAAGTCGTGCTAAAGATTATGGGGTATGACATTCCACCCCCCTTACAAAAAGTTTCGTCCTCGAAACTTACGTACCTTAGTCAAAGAGTTGAGGATACTTCTCCCGCATTTGTTCTTCGAGCTCCCAAGTGGCTTCACGTTCTGTGTGGTTGCTCCACTGGACCTTTACATAAGGAATCACTCGCTTCCTCTACACTTGATCCTTTCGGTCCACAATTTTCACGGGTATCTTTTCGTATGTAACATCGTCCTTGAGTTCCAAAGGTTGAGCTTCAAGTACATGACTTGGATCCGTCACGTACTTTCTTGATTGTGACACGTGAAATACGTTGTGAACTTGTGCCAACACCGGAGGTAACGCTAACCTATATGCCAAGGCTCCCACCTTCTCAAGTATTTCGTAAGGACCAATAAAACGAGGGCTTAGCTTGCCTTTTACTCCAAACCTCATAACACCCTTCGTAGGTGATACCCTCAAATAGACTTTTTCACCCACATTAAATTCCAATGGTCGTCGTTTGGAATCTGCCCAACTCTTGTTGCGATCCTGAGCTGCCTTGAGTCTTTCCCGGATGACTTTCACCTTTTCTAGCGTTTTCTCCAATAGCTCAGGTCTGGTGATGGTCCTCACACCTACTTCGTCCCAATAAACCGGGGACCTACATTTCCTCCCATGCAAAGCTTCAAAAGGAGCCAGGTCAATTGCACCGCGGTGACTGTTATTATAAGATAACCCCATTAACTTCACCGTTCCATCTCAAATCTCTTTGTAACTAGGAAACAAGCTCTTAACATGTCCTCAACAGTCTGAATAGTCCCCTCAGACTATCCATCTGTCTGAGGGTGATAGGGTGTGCTCATCCTTAATTTTGTACCCATGGCTCTCCAAAATATTGTTCAGATTTTGGGAGTAAAATGTTGGTCTCGGGTGCCCATAATCAAATTAACCAACTTATCAAGAAATATATTCCTTAAGACAGGTAGAAAATGTGCAACTTTAGTTAACCATTCCACAATCACCAAAATCATGTTATTTCCACTTATTTTTTTCAGTAAATCATCCACAAAGTCCATCGTGAATACATTCGTATTTCTACTTTGGACTCTCCCACGACATCAATAATCCACTAAGTCGTTGGTGTTCATCCTCAACTTGCTGACACACCAGATATCTCTCAATGAACTCCGCTATATGCCTCTTCGATAACCTCGAACTGTGAGCCTCCTGCAACTTTCTTTCCTTAGCTCATCTAAATTAGGTATCCACAGTTTTCCTCTAAACCGTAAACTCACATCCTCATTGACTTGAATCCATCAACCTGACTATACCTCAGTTTTCCAGCAATATCGCCCACAGTCTTATTCTTCTTTTGAGCTTCTTTCACCCAATCCATCAAACTTGGGGTGACAATCAATGATGCGAAAACACTGACCATAGAGTCAACCGAATCCAAGCTAAATTCTTCTATTTCACTCCCAAGTGGGAACTATCATGCATGATTAGATTTTTTTTTGCTTAATACATCAACTACTTTATTAGCTTTTCCAGGATGGTAATTAATGGTCAAGTCGTAATCCTTTTTTGTAGTTTTCAACCACCTTCGCTGCCTCATGTTTAGTTGTCTCGAGGCATACGCGATAACTTGATCATGTTGCATCAAAACACTACCTACAAGTGAAATATCATACTAAACTCGATTTGGTTGAAAAATCATAACTTAAGCTACAGTTTACGTACTTAGACCATTTTTCGATGCATCACTATATATCACAAACCCATCAGTACCAGAAGGTTGAGCCAATACTGGAGCTGTAGTTAACCTCCTCTTAAGCTCCGTGAAGCTTTTCTCGCATTCCGCCGTTCACTTACATTTGGACTTCCTTTGAGTTAAGGCAATTGAGGGCATCGCCATTGTCGAGAATCCTTTGACAAACTTCTTGTAATGAGTAGCTAGACTTAAGAAACTCTGCACTTTGGTGTAATTCATGGGTCTAGACAACTCGGTGATAACTTCAACTTTCTTCGAATCAACAACAATCCCCTTGGAAGGTTATATCTTCCATCTCAGAATTCTTAACTGTCACTTGTTTTTAATCGAGTCAATCCTGCTGTGATTCCGGGACAATCCGTCCAGTCCCAATACAACGTCGAATTCATACTTCTGAATAGGAATCAGTATGGCAGATAACATTTGCTCTCCAAACTCTAACCCATAATCCTTGTACTGCTGGTGTGAATCACAATTTGATCTCAGCCGCTTGGGCACGGTACGAAGTCTCTAACCATTCTGGTGAACCACAAAGGCGTTTAGCGAATCTCCTTGCCGCGAAAGAGTGGTTTATGCCGCTATCGAAAAGTATATTAGTAAATATCTTATTTACTAAAATCGTACCTAATACCACATTGGTAAATTCCTAAATATCCGTGTCAGTCATGACATTGACGCGGACATTCGTCCTCGGCTGCTGAGCGACTTCTCCCAGAGCATTCTTTCTCATCTCTGAGCAATCTTGAATAAGGTTTCCCACCTGTCCGCATCGATAACATGCTCTTTCCAACTTCCTACATTCGCCGACATGACCCTTATTGAAGCGCGGTAAACTCTTTCAACCTGCTGTACAACTAAATTCTGTTGTGGGGGTCTATGAAATTTTCTCAACCGAGCCTCTCTTCAGAACCTTGATCCCACGTCCTGGCCTGCCACCAACTCAAATCTCTTCTCTTAACCTCTTATCTTTGTCAAAGTCTCTTGCATCGGACTTTCTTGCCGCCACTCTGCGGAAATCACTCTTGACGTGAAAACATGCATTCATCATGTCCTCGTATGTTCTCATCCATGCGTTTACCATTGTTGACTGAATTCTTGAGTCCAAACCTTGTTCAAACTTCGTCATCTTTAAGCGATTAACAGACATAATAGCAGGAGCGAATTTACCCAAAGCATGGACATGGTTGGCATGCTCCAACACTGTCTCCGACCCGGTTTTAGCCTGTCGAATGCCCTTATCTTGCCTAAGCTTGCTGTCTCGGCACATAATACTTCAGAAAGGCATCACAGAATTATGTCCAAGAGATCGATGGGGTCCAAAATTTAAACTTATTATTGAAAGTTAAATGATATACGCGCTCGCACACACCCAGCCCAAATCATACTTAGACTCTAGATAATCAATACTTATACCTAAGGATCAAACTTAAGAGAAAATCATATCTTAATTTGCTATAAGATCATGAACCTAAGTTTCCGAGATAGATCTGAAGCCTAGTCTCTGATACCACCTGTAGCGCCCCGGCCCGAAACTGTCATCGGAACCAGTGCACCCGCCGTAGCCTACTACGAGAACTACGAAGCATCAAAGCAGATCAAGCACACGTCATTCATGACGTAAGATAAATCTGCAGAAATGTCGTAGAATTAAAAACTTCGCTAACATCAATGTAACCAATAGAAACACAGCAGAAATAAAATGTGTCAGGGAGAGTGTCTAAAGTATCCTTCAATACAAAGTTTTAACCGTAACTCCCTCAACTAAAGGATAAGGACTGTAATCCTGTCCATTTTAGTGACTATCGTCCCAATGAGCCCACTCGCCATTATCTTCTACAAGACATCATCGTACTTTGCTTCACCTGAAAAGCAGATAGAGTAATTGTTCTTAGCGAAAAATATCGCTAGCAAGTAACCCGTCTATACACTTTACGGGATCACACACGACGAGTCACCAGTATATAAATCAATGCCCAAAATAAGGTGCTCGGGTTGGCAAATAATATCTTTATAACAATTCATCAAATACAAATAAGCCACATAATTGACACACAAAATAAGACCAACACATATAGAGCCAAACATACTTCATAAACGGAACATATGCTAGTAACATCTCTTGCATGTCAAATCTTATGCTTCGTGTATCATGATGCATGTACTTCTTTAAAATCACACACAACACCCATGCATATGTCTTCTTTCATAAACATGTCATGCGTGTCACTTCACAAAACATTTCATCACTTTTCATATCATATTCTTCGCGTAGCAGAACTTTATACCCTGTGGGTGATAAGTCCACAGCAAACAGAACTTTATACCCCGTGTTGAAAGGTCCACGGGCCCATAACATATAACTTTATACCCCATGCTGAAAGGTCCATGGCCCCATTACATACATCATATATCCGTGCTGATAGGTCCACGGCCCCATAAAATATTTTATACCCTGCTGTTGACTCACAGGTCACGCTTTTATACCCTGCTTTCGCAGGCGTGACTTTTATACCCTACGATCAACCAGCAGCCATTTTGTCTTTCGAAAACTTTAAACTTTTCTTGTAAACACATGTTCTTTCGCAAAGCAAATCTCAAATCAAATGCAAGTGCCCATGTCATGATGCAGGATGCACATGTAACTTTGTATCAAACATGTAACACACACACACATACTTCTTACATATCAAGTATACGGTCTTGCACCTCAAACACTCCGTGTTCGTATCTTTCCAAGTCCGTTCGTCTTACTAATTCACTCAGGATTCAATCTTATTCTTACTTGATCAAACTTACCATCTACACCTCAATTGTACCTTAAATACCTTTGCATTTTATGTTCAGAAGAAGTGTATAAAGTTACCACACATACATAGGGCGCCTAAAGGGTCAAAAAGACTTCCAGTATACTTGGAACGCCACATGAGGCGCCTAAAGTGACATAAAGCGCCTATACTAGGCGTTCGAAGTGTTCGGGGATGTGCCGTAGACATTGAACGCCTACATGAAGCGCCTAATGTGACATAGAGCGCCTAATGTAGGTGTTCGAAGTGTACAGGGATGCTTCAGGACACATTGAACGCTACATTAAGCGCCTAATGTGACTTGAAGCGCCTAATGTAGGTGTTCGAAGTGTTCTGACGGTTCTAAACTGCAGTTTTTCTGTACGGGAATGCTTCAGGACACATTGAACGCTACATTAGGAGCCTAATGTGACTTGAAGCGCCTAATGTTGGTGTTCGAAGTGTTCTGACGGTTCTAGACTGCAGTTTTTCTTCAGTAACTTCCACCCAACACCTTTCTTCTTCAACCCTTTCATGTTCAACCCTTCAAGGTCCATCTTAGCTCCTGGATTCATCATGCTTAACACACAACTAACATGATTTGATTCTTAAACAAGTAAACTAGTATCCACCCTAAACCTTCTGTCACCCACAACCTTCAATAGATATCTTCAAACCTTTCAACCCAACAAGTCTTACAACAATGTCAACATTCATCCTTCCACTCCCTGCAAACACACTCAAAGCATCTAAGGTGTACTTACCAAACTTAAGAACTTATACAAGAACAATGAATATATCACGTATAACACTCTTGTGGGCATATTTAACAACAAGGATCACAACATAACCATTTTCAGATATTGGCCCAAAGAACATAACTTTACTCAATCAACAACAACAATTACATGTATAGTAAAGCATTTAGCATAGACAAATCAAAACTACCAATGTGTGATCCAAGTTTTCTCTTTGTAAGAACATAGGGCCCAAAGTATCGAAATTTGCGTAAAGTGTATAGAAAGATTACTTGCCTTTGTTTCTAGTTAGCCTTATTAGTGTACTGTAGGATTTCGAGAAAGGTTGCACCTAGATTGACCGCGCTTTCTTCCTTTTCTTCTTCTCTTCTTCTTCTTTCTCTTTTCTCCTTCTCTTTTCTCTCTAGGCGTTTTTCTTCCCCCCCTCTTTCTTTGCCTTTCAACCGCCCCCTTTATGCTAATGGGGAGTTATACCAAAGTGTGGTGTAACTCCCCTATCATTTAGTAGGGGTACTTTTGGTAATTTACCTAATTTCCTTAATTCTCACTTTTAACCCTTTCTTTTATTTTCTATATTTTATTTAACCAAGGCTCCTAACCTATACAATTAATTAAATTGTATTTAAGATTGACTCCTAAGTATTGAAAGTCGTGCTAAAGATTACGGGGTATGACAGTTTACTAGGTCGTGTGCAGCTCATATCTCTAATTCATTTGATATATTATCTCAATGAAGCTACTAATGAGGAATGTTCTAGGTATTCGTACCTCTACCCATCGTGTTATA
Organism: Eustoma russellianum; assembly: GCA_036186865.1. NCBI lineage: Eukaryota > Viridiplantae > Streptophyta > Magnoliopsida > Gentianales > Gentianaceae > Eustoma > Eustoma russellianum. The sequence goes on along the minus strand of AP025071.1, from coordinate 20,684,920 downwards.
TCTTTAATTCATCGTTACCATATGCATATGCTAATTATTATTGAGCCAAAGGCCCGTGCTTCGTCTTTAACCTCTTATTGGCTATCCTTCCTCTTTAAGATTCCCCGAATTTGAAGTGCATTTATAGCATTCATGATTTTATGTCCCTACGTGTTAAGCAAACAGCCGATGGTATGTCTTGGCTAGTGTATAATAATGGCCAATTTTCGCTCAAATCGGCCTATCTCACCATTTCCAGAAATGATTTATCCTTACCTTATTCATGCTATGTATGGTGGAAGGATTCACCTCCAGGAGTCTGCGTTTTTCTCTAATGTTTATGGTCGCATTCTTGTAGGACCTGTATAGTACCACTAGAAGGGGAAGGGGGTTGAATAGTAAGTGCGGAACAAATTGGATTTTAAAACTTTTGTTACCAATTAACTCACTTCTGAAAACAAATTCTGTTTCTAGGTCATGTATTGGATTAACTAAATGAACAGGTTAGAGATCTTCAAAAATCGTGAAATTTGATGACAATGTGCTCTGAGATGTTGTGAATGTCTCACAAAAATTACAGATTAAAATGATAAGTGTAACCCTTTAAAAAACCGTTTTTTCTCAGATTGTGTCAATCTGCCAAAAACTGTACTTCAAAATGAAAAATTTATTCCTATTAATTGACAACTCTAAATGATCTTAAACTTTTATGGTATGACCCTTAGGATTTTTAATTTCATGGGTTGAAACAAATTTTCAAAATTCTTTTGGTAAGTATGTCAACCACGTCGATGTTCTCAACCTTTGCAGATCTGAGAATCAGATTGGACTGGTCTCGGAACTATGAATATTTGAATGACTTATACTTATCCAAATTTGATGAAAATTGTCCCAAATGAATGCTAAGACGTTTGGATATGTTTTTGCAAAATTTGGTGATTTTTGAAAAACCTTTACTATTTTTACCGAGACTATGAAATCGATGCAGAAAACTAAAAACTGAAAGTAAAAGTGCTAAAAGTAAAAAACACCAAGATTTCTATACTGGTTCGGTCAAATCGACCTACTCCAGTATTCGAGGATACCTTTCTTCGTATTCACTAATCATAAATAACACCTTGACACAATGGTGACTGGAGTTAAATACCAACCCCATCCTTTTACAATCATACTAACAAAACAACTGCACGAACACCACCACCGAACAAATGAAGGTTTGATCACACCTTGATCAACCTTGTAAAAGAGATGAACGTATGTGGGTGGTATGAACAAAGCCTATATAGTGTATAGAATAAAAAAATGATAGGCTTGAGGCTAAGAGCAAGAGAAAAGAATAAGAGAAGAAGAGAATAGCCTTGCTTGATCTTGTAAGAATATGCTTTGGCCTCGCCTTGCTTGAATCATCTAGCCCCCTTATTATAGTTGTTGTGGCCGCCCCTAGGGCTGAAATCTTCATTGAAAATTATCTTGAATACCCTTGCGTGATGTCTTATATAATATGGTGACACACCCTTTCTTACTTGGCGAAATATGATTGGACGAACGACTTGTCTTCGTCTAGTTGTCACTTCATGATAGGCCATTGTTTTCCACCTTGGCACTCCATAAAATTAGCTGAAAATTTAACCAAAAATCTGAAACACATGCTCAAATACGCACAATTTATGTTTCAATCAATCAAGATATGATTGCCCCAGAATTTTGGAAGAAAATGGGTGCAAAACTAGTGCAAAAAATCGGCCAGCAAGAAATGTGCTGAAAGTTTTCAACATCTATTTTATTTTGAATTCTTTCCTTGTGTGTCTTGCTTTCTTTAATGTCATCAATCACATGTGCCTTATCCTCCACCAATTATAGTACCAAACAAGCTCCACCGAGGCTCCAAATGAGGTGCAATAGGCGTGTATACCACATGCACTATGTGCCGAATTCTCTTTTGGTAAACTTTGTCAAATAATGATGCATTATCTTCACACACATGGTAAATTGCAATCAACCTTAATTGATTTTTATAGAATACTCTAATATTTTTTGGATGTGTAAAAAGTGTCTAGATACATGTTACATCAAGACAAAAACGTTCCAAGCATAGTAAGTGTAGAAAATCGAATTTTCGACTTTCGTTGATTACGCGATTTTTCTCCGATTGATCTCAAACTTCTTAGACATGTAATATATGTTATGTCACACATAATATACATAAAATAGAATGTATTTTCAGCTCCAATGGTTGAAGAAAAAAATGACATGTGCCTAAAGAAAATTTGAGTTTGAATTCTCCACTATTCAAGGCTAAATTATGGGTGATTGATGTGTGTCAACATGGTATGACTTTGGGGATGATTTTGACATGTGGAACACGAAATTTCTGATCATTTTGGGTGTATATAGGCTGGACATCTTTATATGGTAAGTACATGACATGTCGGTGATGGTTCGGTAGTCACTCAATGCAACAATTTTTGGTTTATGGACTCATGACATGTCAATATAATTTTTGTAACAAGTTGACTTGTAATGTATGATATGAGACTTGTATATACTCAGAAGTATGACGTGTACACGGTGGTGTGATGTTGACGTACATTTATGATGTGTATGACGTGTTAGTGGAACGTCGGGATATAAGTATATAGTTTGTCGTTATAAAACAAATATGTATATATGAAATATATATGTGTGGCGAGTGTGAATGTGAGAATAGAGGACTTTCTATTTCAAGTTTGTTGCCAAATAGCTCTCTCTAAATATGTCTTCATTTAATGAACTTGCTATTTCATCTCCTTTAGCACTTTACTTAATGAACTAGTTTAGTTCATTAATCATGCTCCTGAAAATAGTATAAGGACAACAAATGTTTGCCATATGATGTAAGCTTTAACGCTTCATGACACGTTAGTACGGCAACAATATATATAAGCATGTAAAACATATTTATCACATAAGCATGCCAAATAACAATTTATTCATGCATTTCGTAGGCACGTAACATTTAAATCATGCATTTTCAAATCACTCAAACTCCGATTTCTCAACAATATCCCCCTTTTGATGATTTGCAAAATAACCTTTATTCATGATTTAAATGTGTCATGATCGCTCCTCATACAATCATGTATAAATTTTGTTGGAGTATTAATCTAACCACAATTTCTTCTTCCTTTGCTTACCCTTGACCGCCCCAACCATTGTGTAAATTTTATATAATTTTTCTTTCTTGCCTAAAATATCTAGTAATGTCTTGCTTTGGATTTTCCTTTTATTTAATTAACCCTAATATCTTGTGTCATGTGTTTTTGTTTTGATTAATTTATCATAATACTTAAGTTGTTACTTATTAGTCTTGTTTTAAATTTTATCATGCAATCGTAACGTTCGTTATCGAATTTCGTCGCATATCGATACATCGTATGTTTTAATACATGCGAAACATTTAATCATCTCTAAGTACGATATTAAACACGTATCGACATAATGAAATTTTTTGGCGCATAACATTTTTTTCTTTATAAAAAGTTTCGTCCTCGAAACCTACATACCTTTAGTCAAAGAGTCGCGGATATTGCTTCCTCATCTGTTGCTCCTGCTCCCATGTTGCTCCTCGTTCGGAATGATTACTCTATTGCATTTTCACAAATGGAATCAATCACCTTCTTAACACTTGCTCTTTGCGATCCACAATTTGTACCAGAACCTCTTCTTAGGTGGCATCGTATCAAATCATCACTGGCTGCTGCTCCAATATATCGCTCCGGTCATGTAAATAGGCCGTAACTGCGATACATGAAATACATCATGCACCTGTGACAATGTAGGCGGTAATTCCAAACAGTATGCCACTGTTCCAACTCTCTCCAAGATCTCATATGGACCCATAAATCGAGGTCTTAGCTTTCTTTTAATCCCAAATCTCATCACGTTCTTTGTAGATGAAACACTCAAATAGACTTTCTCGCCCACATCAAACTCCATCAACCGTTTCTTCGTGTCTGCCCAGCTCTTACTACGATCTTGGGCTACTTTCAATCTATGGCATATCACTTTGACCATGTCCAAGGTCTGCTCTACTAACTTCGGACCCATGATGGCTCTTTCTCCAACTTTGTCTGGAGATCGACACTTACGACCATACAGTGCCTGAAATGTTGTCATACCGATAGAACTGTGGTACTATCGTTATACGAGAACTCAATCAACTTCACTGACTTATCCTAGTTACCCTTGAAATCTAAAGCGCAAGCACGCAACATATCCTCCAATGTCTGTATGGTACATTCTGATTGCCTGTCGTACTGCAGATGAAACGCGGTACTCATCTGATGTCGATACCCATAGAATGCTGATATGCCTTCCAAAATCATGAAGTAAAGTGCGGATCTCTATCACATACAATGGTGATCGGTATCCCATGTAAGCTTATAATATCATCCATGTACATGCTCACCAGCTTCTCCATAGACGCCTTAATCGACATAGGTAAGAAATGCGCTGACTTAATGAGTCGATCAACGATTACCCAAATCGTATCATTTCCATTATGAGTCTTAGAAAGTCCAGTAACAAAGTCCATAGTGATATGTTTCCACTTTCATTCCGAAATATCCAATGGTTGTAATACCAGCAGGTCGCTGATGTTTTGCTTTAACTTGTTGGCAAACATTACATCTCCCTTACCCCCATTCCTTCCTTGCTCTGCATTTGATCAACAATGCCATCATCTTCAACAATGGGGGGCAAGGGCGGACGAGGTGGATGAGAAGGCGTTCAGAGTGAAGGAGTTTAGTTTTTATTTATGTTTTCTTTAACTCAAAAAGAAAAAAAAAGGTTTTACCTCTCTAATCTGATGACATAATGAGAGATTTCCGTTGGAAGTTAAAAATATCAAAAAGATCAAAATGTCAAAATGTTCCAAAAATAGTTTAGAGCCAAGAGAAGTTGATGCGTGGTTGTCACGTCTGGTACGCAGTGTCTCCTTTAACACTTGGATCCTTAACAGTTGTAGACAAGATTTTAACTCCCTCCTAACTGTTGATCATTACGGTTTTTGTTTGAGCCTTCCCCATTTAAAAGTTACTCGCTTTTCAAGCAAGTTTGCATCCTCTTGGACGACCACACTTCTGATCTTGGATACTTCCACAAGGTTGCTCACAGCCTGATTTGATTCTAACTTTGATTTTCAAAGCAGCAAATAAAGCACTCAAAGTTGTTTCTAAGAAAATCAAAACAAAATTCACAAGTGTTTGTGAAGATAAAATATGATGATTTTCCAAAAGATCTCTTTTTGATCAAATCTCAAAATTCTCTGTGTTATGGATGATTGGTACACCTTTAAATATGGCCAAAAAGTCCTAAAAAAAGTATAGTCTACAATGCTAAAAGAGGCTAGTCAAAGGCTACAAAAAAGAGTAAATATGCAATCTTTTGGCTAACAGTTTCAACCCTTTTAAAAGCTGATTTTGGTCTTTTTTTCTTATATGAGAATTGTAGATTACGATCTGATATTTAATATGGGCTTTTGGATCACCTCATTTGGACTTGGGATGAGTATATGACCACCCAAAATTTGGGCACTCAGAATGTTTTCAGTATGGGCTCCTGAAATCTGGTCTCATTTGTGGCCTGTTTTTGGATCACTTGAAGCTCAAACTAGTACTTGATTCCTCTTAGAGAATTTTGACTCATTGATTTAGAAACTAAATTCATGGTATTTGGCCCAACCATTGAAGAGATAAGTCCAAATTACTAAATGTCTGTCACAGAATTTGGCAGAAATAGTACTTGTACTTCATAGCTGCATTTTGGCCATCCAAAAGACTGAAGTTGGAAAAGTACAAAGCATGAAAGTTTTAAAACATTGTCTTATCTTTCCAACTCAACTTGAATCACTTGATTTGAACTTGTGGTTAGGGATGCGTCCATTTTACGAAAACTGGTCCTGCCAGAAAATCACATTCCGGAATAGGCCTGCTTCGCTTCAACTCCTTTGGTCTTCAAACGTCTCCAACAACCTTATGAGACCTTAAAACAACTCTAATAAGCATAATCACATAATAAACAAACTCTAAAGACCTAAAAAGCTAAAATACTCAAGCTTTGGTCATGCAAGACCGAAACAACAACGTTTACAGACAAGAACTTAAACAATCCACTCAAGCAATAAAAGAAATAATACAAATGACTCATATGTTACAAACATATAAAAGCTCAACTATTGGGTGTTGAAATACATGAATATTAAAATAAAGTCTCAACACAAAATTAAACAGATTAGTTGAATCTAGGGATGAAGAAGAACCATTGCTGCTATTCCTTTGAGACATTCTGTCGGGCAGATTATTGATTTTGCCGAACACCTTCAGATAGTCATATTTCTTACTGATTTGTGTAAATACTTGGTGAATAATTATGTAGTTGTATTGCTTGATTAGTAGGCTAGATGATAATCATCGGGTCGATGATAATTTAACAATAGTTTAAAACCCCTAACGTAGCTGTTGAAGCTGTAGCTTTCAGCAGCCAACTAGCTGTTAGATGTGAGATATGTATATTTGACAATCCTTACTCATTTGAATGTACAAGTGATCTTTCATACATTTGTGAGTCTTTTACGTGTAAATTGTGTTACGTTCTCCATATGGTATCAGAGATTTGAGCTTAGTGTGACCATGGTGAGTTAAAAATCTCAGAAATTCAAAAAGAAAAACTGTCTTACTGTTCATCTGTTCAAACAAATTCTGTAAAGCGTAAATGATGGAATCTGCAGGAAGTGAAGATCTTTCTGTTCATTGACCTGCAATTCATGCTACCTCAATTGGGGTTAGCTCATCTCAATCTACAGTTGATTCAAATACTGTGGCTATAAGTAACTACAAGCTAAATGGCAACAACTACTTTGCGTGGTCTCGGGCAGTTAAGATGTTCATTACTAAAGAAGGTAAGGAGGCTTACCTAAGGTCTGAAACTGTGATTCCTGAGGAGAATTCTGAACATACAAGATCTGGAATGTAGAAAACTCCATAATCATGTCATGCTTTAATATGTTTTATGACCACGGGTGTAAGTGACAACTTCATTCTCTATGACTGCTGCAGAAATATGGCAAGCAGCATAAGAAATGTATTCAAAGTTAGATATTTACCTGTAACTTTGTACTTTGGACACTTAAGCGAATCTGATAGAAAATTGATGTGTTTGACACACATAAATGGCCAAATCAAGAGGTTGATAAGATGTATAAAAACATCAGTGAAACCAGGAGAATTTTTAGATTCTTAGTTGGTTTAAACAAGGAATTTGATGCTGTAAAAGGAAGGATTCTGGGTACCAAGCCTCTGCCTTCTATAAATGCTGTGTTTTCTGAGATCAGGCAAGAAAGAGTAGCATAAAGCTCATGATGAGTTCTACTTCTTCTACTGAAGGGGCAGCCATGACTGTTCCTGCACCTTCTGCTACCATGCAGTGTGATAAGGCTACTGCTCTGTTGTGACAAGGAGATATACTCCTCCAGCTCATTATATAATAAAAGAAATACTAAAACATAGACTACTTGTAAATTTTGTAAGAAAGTTGGGCATACTGAGGACAAATGCTAAGCCAAGCATGGTAGACCTCCATCTAAGTTCAATGAGCAGTGTAGAAATCCAGAACCATGGAGATTACAAGCTTCTAATCAAGGAACCTGGAAGGGATCAGGCTCATTTGCTTCTAGCAACTATGTTACATGACCTTCTCAAGTTCCCATTCAGTCTCAGCTTGATGTTATCTTCCAGTCATGAATAGTTTCAACCAAAGCAGTAGCCACTTGATAAATCAAGAATCCATTCAAGCAACTATGGCTAGTGATGGTACACATTCTAAAGATAGTAGATTCTGGTGACGCACATCACATGACTTGGAATAAAAAAACTTGCTGATTAGATGCCATTTGACAACCCTGCTAAAGCTAAAATAGCTAATGAGGCTGGGATTAGTATTCTTGGTAGTGGAAATGTTCAGTTAACATATACCATAAAACTAAAAAGTGTCTTGTTTATTCCTAAACTATGCTCTAACTTAATATCTGCAGGTTAAATTGTTGAGGATAACACTTGTGAGGCAAGGTTCTCACCTTTTACATTTTGTTTTTGGGAAATATTCTCCAAGAAGATGATTGGAAGTGCTAACAAGGCCAACGGGCTTTTCCTTCTTTAGGTTGAAGAACCAAGTCCTCTCAGTAATCAAACTAGTTTAGGCTCATGTATGACAACTAATAGGAATACTGAGAGTATTTTGCTACGGCATAAGAGATTGGGATGCCGTAACTTCTTATATCCTAGAAGACTTATGCCTACCTTGTTTTCCAATATTAATCCAAGAAATTTATTTTGTGAAGATTGTCGATTTGCAAAAAGATGTAGAACTAATTTTCCTGCAAACTATTATGAAAGGAGTTCCCCTTTCAACTTGGTCCATTCAAATGTTTGGGGACCTTCAAGGGTTTCCAACATCAATGGAAGCAGGTGGTTCATCACATTTGTTGATGACCACTCCGGAGTAACCTAGGTATTTCTAATGAAACATAAATATGAAGTTGGTGATATAATTAAGAGATTTATATATATGATTCGGAATCAGTTCAACTCTTCAATTAAAATTTTAAGAACAGATAATGGAATGGAATATCATGAAAAGTGAATTAAGGAGTATCTGGGAACTAAGACTCCTTCATCAAATCTCCTGCACTTGCACCCCACAGCAAAATGGAGGGCAAGAGAGGAAAAACTAGACATCTCCTTAAAGTAACAAGGGCAATCATGATGTCAATAAAGGTTCCTTAACATTATTGGGATGAGGGGGTGCTTACTGCAATTCACCTCATTAACAGAATGCCTTCTAAGGCCCTCAATTTTGACACTCCTAAGCATGTTCTGTCTCAGTCATATTCTGATGCAAAAATATTCTCTAAGTTTCTGGTAAAGGTTTTTCGGTGTGTTGTGTATAAACATATTCCTAAGCAATTCAGGATCAAGCTTGACATGAGAGCATGAAAAGGTATCTCTCTTGGGTATGCTAATGCTCAAAAAGGATAAAAATGATACTCTCTTGAATCTAGGAAAATGTATGTGCCCCTACATGTAGTCTTTAATGAATCAAAGCCTTACTATGCTCTACAGTTCCTGAAACTGATCATGAGCCTGAAAATAACCTATGGAGTATCATTGACATGACAAGGATTGAGGCTGTTAAGGAAACTGATATTCCAACCGAGGGAGAGAATAGCACTCTTCTTCAAAGGAATTTATCCACTCATGATCAATCCACAAGCTCTCCCAGAAATGTGTGTGAAAATGAGGCCGCATCTTCTTACGGAGAAGCGTCACCTGTGGATAATAGGCCTATTGTTGTAAGAAAATGAGTCAGGACATGAGTAAAGAAACTTTATCCTATCAACAACTACATTTTATATGACAGCCTTAATAATAACTTTAAAACATTTGTATCATCTCTTGACAAAATAAGGTCCCCAAGAACATACAGGAAGCATTGGAACAGCCAGTGTGGAAGAAGGCTGTTCAAGAGGAACTGTTTGCCTTGCTTAAAAATGAAACCTGGGAGCTGATCGCTGCAGTTAAGGGAGTTAGACCAGTGGGATGTAATTGGATTTTTTCTGTTAAATATAATTCTGATGGTTCAGTTAACAGGTTTAAGGGAAGGTTGGTGGCCAGAGGTTTCACTCAAACGTTTATGATTGATTATGAGGAAACCTTTGCACCTGTGGCAAAGCTTAATACTCTAAGGATTCTGTTTACTATTGCTGCAAACCATGATTGTCCCCTATTTCAGTTTGATGTTAAGAATGCATTCCTTAATGGAGATTTAGAAGAGGAAGTACACATGCATATTCCCCCTTGACACATTACTGATTCAAATAGGAACATGGTATGTAGGCTGAAAAAAATCCCTTTATGGCCTAAAACAATCCCCTAGATCCTGGTTTAGAAGATTTAACACTACAGTTGTGTCTCTTGTTTATAATCAAAGTCATGGTGATCACACCTTGTTTACTAAGTATGTTGATTCTGAACATCTTGTTATCATCCTAGTATATGTAGATGACATTATTTTAACTGGAAATCACTATAATAAAATCATTAATACTAGAAAGCAGTTAGCTAAATCTTCTGAAATAAGGAACTTAGGCCAGATGAGAAAGATCGTCCCAGGGTATATGTCTATCTCAAAGGAAGTATATCCTTGATCTTCTGCAAGACACCGACTTAATCAACTGCAAGCGTGCTAATACATCAATGGAACGAGGACATAAACCAAAGGAGGTACGAAACTCTGAAAAAAGTGACAAACAAAGGTATCGAAGACTAATAGGTAAACTGATTTACGTGTCACATACAAGGCCATAATATGCTATAGAGTAAATTTCGTTAGTTAATACATGATCACTCAATTGAACATTATAACTATGCATTAAGAATCCTCATATATCTAAAGTCCACTCCTCGACAAGGGCTTTTCTTCAGGAAATCTCAGGACATGAGCATCAAGATCTTCGCTAATGCTAACTGGGCTGGTTCTAAGTCAGATATGAGATCCACCTCAGGCTATGCTTCTTTCCTGTGGTGTAATCTTGTTACATGGAAAAGCAAGCAGCAGCACATTGTATCTAGAAGCAGTGCTAAAGCTGAGCTACGTGCACTTTCTCTTGGTTTATGTGAAAGAATCTGGTCAACAAGGTAATGACTGACTTGAAGCTTGAGGTGCAGCTACCTATTCACATATACTATGGCAACATATCAGCCATAAACATGATGGAAAGCCCTGTGCAACATTACAAGTCAAAGCACATCAAGATTGATAGGCATTTCATTCGGGGGAAATTGATAACAGAATGCTAAAACTACAGTACATCAGGTCCAGGGACCAAGTGGCTGATATCCTTACAAAGCCAGTGGGTGTTAGTGTATTTAAGACTCTACATAACAAGCTAGGTTGTATCAATATCTACAACTCAAGGTTGAGGGGGGAGTATTGGAATACATGACAATTACAGTGAAGACTCAACATAAAATTAAACGGGTTAGTTGAATCAGAGGATGAAGAAGAACCATTGCTTCTATTCCTTTGGGACATTCTGTCAAATAAATTATTGATTGCGTCAAACACCTGCAGATAGCCATATTTCTTACTGATTTGTATAAATACTTAGTGAAAGATTATGTAGTTGTATTGCTTGATTAGTAGGCTAGACGCTAATCATCAGGTTGACGATAATTTAGGCTTTTACACAATTGTTTTTAACCATTAAAGTAGCCATTGGAGCTGTAGTCATCAGCAGCCAACCAGCCACTGGATGTGAGATGTATATATTTGACAATCCTTACTCATTTGAATATAAAAGTGATCTTTCTCACATTTGTGAGTCTTTTGCGGGTAAATTGTTTTACTTTCTCTATCTTGGGCTCAAGTAGGTGAACTCAACATCCCTCTTGGTTCATAGACTCATCTAGCACATGTCTGAACAACAATGCACCAACTTCTTGGCTCAAACTCTTTGCCATGCTTCTTGTCACTGGACCTCGACTTATCTCACCTTCGTTGCTACCTGGCACCTGTACCTCATCACTCCCCCCTCCTTAAAAGGATTCAAACTCAAATCTAAAGCATCACTAAAAGAAGATAGATAAAAAACATTAAAAGTATTTGAGACAGAACCATACTTACCTTGTAGGAGGTCAGTGATGTAGGCATTGTCATTGATTCTCTCAAGGACCTTGAAATGACCACCGTCTCTTGGTATCAACTTAGGTTTCCTCTCATTAGGAAACCGCTCTTTGCACAAGTGCAACCATACTAAGCCACCTGGCTCAAAGGCAACTCTCTTCCTTCCCCTTTTGGTTTGCTTAGCATACTGTTGTTCTTCTTTTCAATCTGTAATCTCACTTTCGAATGTAACTCCTTCACCAATTCAGCCTTTGCCTTACATCTAGGCTTACTTTTTCATTTGTAGGTATATGCAATAAATTAAGTGGGGAAAGGGGATTGAAGCCATAAACAATCTTAATAGGAGTATACAAAGTACCACTATACACACTCCTATTATGTGGAAACTCAATATGTGGCAACCAACCTTCCCAATTCTTTAAGGTCTTCTGAATTAAAGCACGTAAAAGTTGAGACAACATCCTATTTACTACTTCTGTTTGACCTTCAGTCTGTGGATGATCAGTAGTAGAAAATAAGAGTGTCGTACCTAATTTACCAAAAAAGGGATCTGCCAAAAGTGACTCAAAAATTGTGTGCCGCTATCACTAACAGTAGTTCTAGGAATACCATGTAAATGAACGATTTCATTAAAGAAAAAACCAGCAAGATGCGATACATCATCAACTCTCCTACACGATATAAAATAAGACATCTTAGGGAAATGATCCGCAACATAAAAGACCATATCCTTATCCATCTTTGGTCTAGGCAGTCCTAGAACACAATTCATGCTAACATCAACCGAGGCAGAAAGGAGTACGGGTAGTGGATGATGAAAACTATGTGGATGCAACTTAGACTTTCCTTGTACATGCAACGCAATGAGCACAACCCTTTTCTACATATGCACACATGTGGGGCCAAAACAAATGCTCACGAATGTCTCTAAAGTCTTGAAGACACCAAAGTGACCCATAAGGCCACATCAATGTGGCTCCTTAACAAGCAATTCATGCAAAGATGAGTGTGGTATGCACAACTTACTTTCCCTAAACAAGAATCCATCATGAATGCATAGCTTACCAAAAAATGATTCAGCACATGGTTCATAGATATAATGCAAATTACGATCACTATCATACAACTTCTTAATTGATTTAGATCCAAGAAATCGAGAAGACAATGTAGTAATCAAGGAATGTCTCCTAGACAATGCATCAGCTACTACGTTATCTTTTCCTTGCTTATGCTTAATCACATAAGGAAATCGTTCAACGAATTCTACCCAGGTAGCATGTCTTTTATTCTACTTACCTTGGCCTTTAAGATACTTAAGGGATTCATGATCCGTGTGTATCACCAATTCTTTAGGTTGCAAGTAATGCTGCCAAGTTTGCAAAGATCTTTCCAATGCATACAATTATTTATCAGATATAGAATTATTCAATTGGACACCTTTTAATTTATCATTGAAGTATGCAATTGGGCGCTTAGCTTGTGTCAACATGGCTCTAATTCCTCTACCACTAGCAACACATTGAATCTCAAACGTTTCTTCAAAGCTAGGTAGTTTAAGAATAGGTGTTGTAGTTAATCTTCTTTTAAGCTCATTAAATGCCAATTGTTGTGCCTCCCCCTAATGAAATCCAACATCTTTTTTTACAATCTCATTTAAAGGGGTTGCATAGATGAAAAATCCCTAGCAAACCTCCTACAAAAGCTGGCTAAGCCATGAAAACTTCTAACTTCACCAACTATTTTGGGGATAGGCTACTCAAGGATTTATTTCATCTTTTATTGGTACATTTCAATGCCATTTGCTCTAACAACATATCCTAAGAATATCACTTTGTCCAAGCAAAAGGGACACTTTTTAAAATTAGCATATAGTTGTTCTCTTTGTAAAGTCTCAAAAACAGCTCTTAAGTGTCTTATATGGTCGCGCAAAGTCTTAGAATATATCAAGATATTATCGAAATAGACAACATAAAACTTCCCAATGAATGTACAAGGTGCATTAGTTAAGCAAACTTAGTATTAATGCAGCCTTCCATTCATCTCCCTCTTTGATGCGCACTTAAAGGTACCCACTTTTCAAATCTGTTTTAATAAAGTATTTAGCACCATGCAATTCAACTAACATGTCATCAAGTCTCGGAATACGACACCGATACTTTATTGAGATCTTGTTAATTGCACGACAATCAATGCACATCCTTCATGTTCCATCCTTCTTGGGCACGACGGCCACTGGTACAGCACATGGGCTTATGCTCTCTCTCACCTTGCCCTTGGCCAATAATTCCTCTACTTGGTGTTGGATCTCTTTGGTCTCCTCGAGATTTGCCCTATAGGTAGGTATATTAGGAAATATAGCACCGGGTACAAAATCTATTTGGTGCTCTATCACGCACAAAGGTGCAAACCAGCAGGTTTCTTCTCAGGGGACGAATCCGAAAACTCTTCAAGCAAAGACACAACTCCACTAGGTAAATTGGAGGGGTAAGTCACTCATAGAAAACAATGATTCTTCGTAAGGTATCATATAAAAAGTCTTATGATCATATAAGCATGTGAAACCTCAGAATGCTAACAAAGAAGGCGTGCTTCTTTTCTTGCTTGATTAAGTTTGGTGCTCTGATACCAAACTGATGCGTAGTTGTCATGCCTCGTATGGATCGTCTACTTTAGCACTTGGATCCTTAACGCTTATAGGAAAGAGTTTAATTCCCTCCTATCCGTTGATCACCAAAGTTTTTGTTTGAGCCTTCATCCTTCAAAAGCTATCCATTTCCCAAATAAGTTTGCACCATCTTGGACGGCCACACCTGTGATCTTTGAAAAACTTTCCTTTATAATGAAAAATTAATTAATAATTGATGACAACTCTAAATGATCTAAAATTCTGATGCGATCTCCCTTAAGATGTCTAGTTTAATGAGTTGAAACATTTTTTTAAAATTCCTTTGGAAAGTATATAAACCATGTTGATGTTCTCAACCTTAACCAATCAGAAAATCAGATTGCACTATTCACAGAACTTTGAACATTTGGATGACTTATACTTATCAAAATTCAATGAAACTTGTCATAAATGAAACTTTGAACGACTTCTCAGTCGTTTTAAAAACATTGGAAAAACAAAACTGAAAGCAAAAGTGCAGAAAAATAAGAACACATAGATTTTTATACTGGTTCGGTAAATGTGACTTACTCCAGTCTTCGAGGACACCTTTCTCAGTATTCACCAATCACCAAAGTCACCTTATAACAAGGGTGTCTGGATTTAAACACCAACTCGTTCAATGTCCAACCCATTTACAATAAATCACAACAACAATCAACAAAATCACCACCACCGCACTAATGAAGGTTGTCACACCTTGATCAACCTTTTACAAATATGGAACGTGTATGGGTGGTCTATATGAAGCCTATACAGAATATGGAATATATGTTTGATTGGCTTAATGCTTTGTGCAAGAGAAGAAGATAAGAGATTAAGAGAATTCTTGCTTTGCACTTGATAGTGTAGGATATGAGTCTTGTCGTGTTTGATCATCTTGCTCCCATTTGTAACATATTGCACGCCCCTAGGGCTGAGAAGGGTCTTGAAGAAATGTCTTGAATGCCCATGGAAGAAGTCTTGCATAGCCTTGTGACATACATTTGTTTATTTGGCGAGATATGATTGGAAAAGTGATGTGTCTTCGTCTTGTTGTTACTATATGATTGGGTCTTCATTAAGCCACATTGGTACATAATATATGACATGCATAATTACCAAAAAAAATCTGAAAACTATGTGAATTTCAAATATCTTGATTGGCAATCAATCACAAGTATGATAGCTTCTCATTTTTAGAATGATTTTGAGCCTTGAAGACTTGCCACAAACTCGGACACACATGCTGAAAACTTCAGAATTTCTTTTGAATTTTGAAACATTACCTTGTGTGTCTTGATCTTCATCAATACTTGCATTCTTTTGTGGATCATTCTCCACCAATCATAGTGCAAGATGAGCTCCACCCAGGCTTTAAATCAGCCCAAATCAGCAGCCCACCTCAGCATACATGAGGTGAAAATAGTCTTTGAAATTTTGAATGATATAATGTAGTATCTTCATAAACATGACAAATTTAAATCACAATTTAAGTTTGTGTTCTAGAGTACTCCAAGATACGTCTTAAATGTGTAAGACATGTCTCGGCACATGTCACACCATGTCCAAACATTACCCTTAAGTATAGTGTGGAATTGTGAATTTTTGAATTCCGTCGATTGCGCGATTTTTCTCCAATTGATCACGAACCCTTTAGAAATGTAAAATGTGATATACACCATATAATATACATAAAAAATGTATAGTCTCATCCCAAGGTGTAGAAAATTCAGCCAAATGGGTGTAACATTTTTGAATTTTAATTTCCAAGAGAATAAGAAAAATGATGGATAATTGATATATGTAATTATGGTATGACTTTGGTATTGAATTTTCCATGTAGTGCACGAAATTTTGAGGTGCTTGGAGTGTATATGGTAAGTATATGATGTGTCGGGGACAGTTCAGTAGTCATTTAATGTAGCTATTTTTGGTTTAAGAACTTTCAATGTGTCGATATATTTTTGGAAGATTGATAACATGGAATACATGCCTTGGAATATCTTGGATATATATATACTCAAAAGATGATGTGTATATACTTTTTGACATTGATGTACGTTGATGACGTGTCGATGAAATGTAGGATAGAAAAATATAGCTTGTCATCTTGAGAAAAGAAGTATTTTTTTTGTAAAAGGAAATTTTATTACAAATTAAACCTCACTTATGGCGGAGGAAAACCTTATTACATAGTTGGGTCAATGAAAGTGAGCAGCGAATGTAAAAAGGTGATAATTTGCAGTCTCCAATCATATATGATATGCCGTATTAAAACCTTGCTAAGTAAAACCACCCGTGTGGATAAAAGCTTGGCGAAGGAAAAAACGTACATATTTATATAATTGGAGTGTCTATATGAAATACAATACATTGAAGATTCACATGATAGGCATATATACAAAAGAGTATGTCGCGCATGATCCACCATAAAAGAAGCCAATGTCAAAGTCGATTGTAGAACACGCTTATAAGTTGCCTCAGCCACGATGAACATAAAAATGATCATGATAGGGTTTCCAGTCCATGCACATGTGAAGAAAAAGGATAAGTTAAGCAGGGAGTTAATGCATAACGAAAACAGTATGACCAATAGAGCGTAAGGCATACCGAATCTGCCTGCACCCCACAAGGTACAGGCAGAATGATGAGATGAAAGCCAATCCATATGGAAGACGTGAAAAGATCAGGGGAAGCGCAAGCTTGCAGATGAGAGATCTAATGAGATAGCGCCACGAACTAATGATCGAAGAGTTGGGAAGTGTAAGATTGTGTACAAGGATTCAACATAGCCTGCTGAGCCAAGTAGTGAACCGCCATCTTTTCCTCTCTATAAATATGATGAAAGTCCAGTCGATGTAAATGTATTAATGTCTGTAGTAACCGCAGATGGCAGTTCCCAAATACTGACTGTGGCCGTGACAAACGGGTGAAAATCTGAGCACAATCTGATTCAATGATAAGGGATCGATGTAGTGGAAGAAAATATAATAAGCCGAAAACCGCTGCCTATATTTCAGCAGTGAAAGGAGTACTTGGTGGCAAGCGAAAAGAAATTGCCCCTCACACAGAAACTAGCGTGATCTCGCAAAATGGCGCCCCCTACTGCATAACCGCCGCATCGATATTTAACTTTAATCTTCCTGAAGGCGGAGTACGCCAACGCACTAATTGAGGACGCGGAGGATGAAGTTTGGGAAACCACGAAATCTGTCGCAGCGAACCTGCTGCTAGTTTCTTGCCTTCTATGGTTTTGCTCCACATAGCAATCTCATAATGAATGGAGGCCCGAAGAGAAATCATAACAAAAGTGTGCTTCTCACCATATACTAACGATGTATATGCTCGCCAGATGCTATACAAAATAATAGCTGGGACGAAAATTTTTAAAACCCCAAAGAGAGACGAAAACGTAGAACGATACCACCAAGATAGTATATATTGTCGAAGATGTAGCGATGAAGGGGGTGGACAGTGTAACTCGTGTGCAAAGAAATCCCATAAGGGTCAAACGCCAGCACAGAACAAAAATACGTGATCCACCGTGGCCGATGCTTGCTTACAAAATGGACATTGCGTTGGGTGAGAAGAAATATACTTACCAATGTAGTCCTCAAATGGTAAGAAAGAACGGAAAAGCCGCCATAAGAATAGTTGAATAACTTGCGAGTGGCGCTTATACCAAATAAATTTCGTCGAGAGTTGCATCGGACGTGTGGAGCGATAGATATCATAGGCCGACCGCAAAGTAAATTCCCCTGAGGGCGAAGGTGTCCAACTGAGGTATGTGCCTTGACCTTCAGTCTGAGAAAGACAGATAGCATGAATTCTACAAATAAGCTTCCAAACTGGTGAATCTGTCAGCCTAGGAAGATAATCCCCACGACAACCATATTTTATATGCATGTATTTACTCCAAAGAGTATTATTCTGCTGATAGGACCACCAAATACGACAATGATAAGCCTGCTGCAACTTGCTGAGATCACGAAGTCCCAAACCACCTTTCTCACAAGGCGTGGTGATAGAAGTCCATGCAAAAAACTGCTTTGGCTCGATGATACTCCACACGAGTGGCTTCGGTGGGATCGGCTTCCCAAATAGACTCAACACGAGTGAGATTACCTCAGCTTGCTTAACATTAGAGAATATATTACCAAAAATATCTTTGTTCCACCGTTGAATGTCTTTCTTTAGACGAAGTAGCTTTGAGTAGAAACCATACATACCTCCTGTGGTGGGATAAGATGTCCAGGCATTCTGTACATAAGTGTGAAAGTCTGGATGTAACAACCATGAGTCCATGAAACGAAAAGATCGACGGCCCTCAGCCGTACAGAATCGACATATGAATATTAATGGAGTATGATCTGAGGTAACTCGCGGCAGGTGAGTGAGTTGTATGTCGTCAAACACATCTTGAAAGGATGAATTAAGAAATAACCAATCCAATCGCCTGCGGACACGTTCAAGCCCTCTGCCATCTTTCCATGTATAACGCGACCCATGAAAGGGTGGAGCCATCAGAGAGCAAGTTTCAATTCAGTCTTTAAAATCTTCTAATGCAGTGAGAGAGGGGTTGGAGCGGCCATCATGATCATCAAGAGTACGCAAAGTATTAAAATCCCTGCCAACCACCCATGGCAAAGTAGAATTCTCAGAGAAATCACATAAAGAGTGCCATGAGGAACGACGTAAGAATGGAGTGTGCCTGGCATATACCACCGATAAAACAAAAGACAGCTGAAGCGGACGAAATAGTATAGTGAAATGAACCACTTGATCCTGATCATGCGTCGTCAACATACTAAATTCTGAGTCACGCCAGAAAAACCATATATGCTCTGAATGAGAAGAATAATGATGCGAAAAACCGAGGTCCAAAGCAAAACGAGCAATACTAGAAGGTGCATGTTTCGGCTCAATCAATGCTAGTAAATTTAAATGATGTTCATGTATCAAATGATGCAACTTAGGCATAGAGGCATGCATGCCTCTTATATTCCATATTAGGACATTCATTGAGAAAGAGTAGTGTCACTTCCCTGAGAGACGTGCGAAGCACTGCGCGTGAGGATGGTGGAGGGCGGTAAGGGAGGTAAATCTTTCCTTGCATGACGTTTCCGATGAAGTACTACCGGTATAAATTCTACATCCGCCGTTGGTTCTTCTAACCGGGATATCAAGACCTCCACTTCAGGCAACGGCGGGATCAACTGCATTCGTTGTACCACGTCATCGGGTACACTTGGTATGTCCGAGGTCTGATCTTCGATGGGCAATTCAGTGTCCGAAGAATGACCCATATCACACTGATCTGACACATCATGCAACGGTGGTTCCTTTGTCGCACTCAATAAGTCTTCATGGCCACTGACGTGATCAAGAGGGGGGTCAATGGTGTGGGCAGCAGGCGAAGGAACATCAGGCTATGGTTCAGGAGAATGATCATTTTGAGGTTCTGACGGTGGTTTCTTTTTGACAGGCATCCATCTCTGTGTTGCCGGGCAAGGTGGCGGAGGCGGTGGAGGAGGTGGCACAGATGGAGAAGCTTTCGGGGGGCGTGAGCCCGTTGCATGCCAGAACCGACGACATGAAGCACAGAACAAAGGTAGATCTTCATAAACCACTGACTGCAGGATTAATCTATTCTTGAATTGCAAATAAATTTTCTGTGGCAACTCTTGGGAGACGTCAACCTCAACGCATACTCTAGCGACAGACAGCCGAAGACCGTCTGTTGTAGCCACATCCAATTTTATGGGGGAACCAATCGGACGCACTATTTCAAATAAGGCTTCCCGGCAATGAAGGTGAATTGGCAACCCTGGGAACGCAATCCATACCAGAACAATGGAAACATCAGCTGAGGGATCAAAATCAACAGTCCATTTTGTTATACACATATGACAGCCAGATATATGCCATGAGCGTCAATAAAAGCAGTGTAAATAACCAGCTTCATTACAGAAATTCAAAAGAATGTGTGTTTGATCGATAAGTGTGATACGTAGATCATGATGGAATCCTATTTTTTCAAATACTTCACGTATAACTTTCAATGGAGGACGACTATACCGGAAAGTGTCCACCAATGAGTATCTGAATGGCGCAGCAAGGGCATCAATTTCAGAATCCAGGAATGAGATCATAGGAATACCTTTGTATCACGAAATGGTTTTAGGCGAGATGGAGATTTTCTGTGATGAAGTTTCGCCGGAAACAATCGCCGCAAAGGACGCGGTGGCGTGGTCGGCATTATGGATGCGACGGATTAGACCAGAATTCGCTGTCCAGATTGATCAATAAAGGAAGGAAGGCAGTAGCGAATGGAAACGAAGAACAAACGATGGAGATGACCGGGTGAATGACAGCGGCGGCGGCTATCGCCTTGATCGCCAGAGCATGGTCGTCCGTCAAAGGTATATATGCATGTATGTGTATCTACACACACACAAACACACACACACATATATATGTGTGTGTGTGTACTATGGTTTTGCTCCGCCATCAGTGAGGCAACATATTAATAATACATGCGGCTTTATAAAAAAACATATATATATATAATAAAGGAGAACCGTGTCTCCAGTTTTATTACGATGACTCCCTTACTTATGGCGGAGGAATATCATTATTACAAATAAAGTCATAACATAACATAATGAAAGAACATGAAGGCCGAAATATATGAATACATGTGTTGGCTCAATAGAAAAAGTTGTGTTCAAATAGAGTATGATATGCCTCATTAAAACCTCGGCAAGCAAAACCACCCTTGTGGATAAAATCTTGCACGAAGGAAAAAGAGTACATATTTACCCCATTTGAAGCATACAACATATCGGATATGCATCGGCCGAAAGCTAGCAATCAGTAGAATGTGTCTCGAGCAAACCCATCCATGATCATCCATGCAAAGGCAAACATAAAGCCAGTGAGCATCCATATATACCAAGCAAAGCCAAAGCAGATGCAATTCAACTATAATAGAAACATACCCTGTTTGCACATATGGAAGATAGTCTGATATGCAGGCATTTTATTATACATGTCGAAGATGTCCTGTGGTAACAACAAGCTTGACACTACTTCGAACCAAGGCCGGAAGAGTAGACTGCGTGAAATAACTCGCCTGAGGTGCTTGTAAACCATGATGTACTAAATAATGAGCTGCCACGTTAGCTTCACGAAATGTATGCTAGAGAATGACATTCGACTGGTGCAACAAAGAACATAGCATTCGAAAGTGAAAATGTCCCGTAGCATGAGGATGTTGAGTAATATCACGAACCAATTGAAGCCAATCAGTTTCTAAAATAATGTCATGATGGAGGTGGCAAAAAACATAAAAGTGCAAAGAATGCTGCCTGTATTTCCGCTCAAAATGGTGAACTTATGGGTATGCGAAAGGAAAGTGCTCCAACACATGCACCTGTACTATTCTGTAAAATAGCTCCCCCAGCTGCAAAGGATCTCCCGACCGCGGCATCAGTGTTCTGCTTCAATCGGCCTACATGAGGGACAATCTATCGAACAACTTGCCGTTTGAGATGAAGTGGTAGGATTATACACAAATGCTGCACCGAGTGATATCCTGACGCAAGTTTTGTGTTGTCTGTGGATTTTGCCCACAAATAAATCTCAGAGCGAATAACGGTCATCATTGATTCCACTGTGCGAATGGTGTTATCACCACCATAGACAAGGGAGGCATAAGCTCGCCAAACCTAATATAGAATAATTTCCAGACTGACTATCCGTAAAACACCTAAAAGAGTAGCAGAAGACCCATGGAACCACCAAGATAGTAAATAAGGCCACAACTGTTGCACGACTCGAGAAGGGCCGTCCACTGCCGGTGAATAAAATACCCACAGAGGCCGAATTCGAGGACATTGTAGAAAAATATGATCTACCTCTGTAGACGCCTGTTGACAAAAGGGACATCTAGTAGGTCTCGCAAGTAAGTACTGACCGATATAATCCTCTAAAGGGAGGGCACGATGATATGCGCCAAAGAAAATTGCAAATAATCTGACGGTGATGCTTATGCCAGATAAACTATGAGGAAATAATCGTCGGATGTGATACGCGACATAAATCATAAGCGGAGCCTAAGGTAAACACCCCCTGTACAGTAGGCTTCTAGATCAAATATAACCCATCATACTGAGCATGTTCGTGGCAAAACGCATGATGCCGACAATAAGTTTCCAAATAGACGAGTCTGGCAACCGAGAGCGATAATCTCCCCATAGACCATATTTAGCATACAGAACCTTACACCAAAGTGTATTATCCTGCTGATACTGCCACCAGATATGATAGAAATAAGCTTCCTGCAAAACTCTAAGATCTATAAGTCCCAATCCTCCCTCCAAACAAGGGGTTTGAATGGTCGCCCATGAGACCCAATGCCGCTTCTGTCCCGAGTAAAAATGAGCCATTTTCTATTCTATAATTTTAATCACTGCCTTTGGCAGCTCACCAGCTGCCATAATATGCAATAGAAGGGAAGAAATAACATACCGTAATAAAACCAGTCTGTCTGCCGGAGAAAGAAGTTTATTGTGCCAACCATGCAGGCGGCGGTCGATGTGATGCAAGAGGGATGTACAACGATGACCTCGAGTGATGCCTTTATGAAACATAGATCCAAGATAACGGAAAGGTAAATTTGTCAGATTCATATCCAGTATACCTTAAAAGCATGTCTGACACTGCATGGATATGTTGGATGAAGGGAGATAAATCTGATTTTGCTATAATCAAACTTTTGGCATGAGGCTGTCTCATAAGATGTTAAGAAGGTTATGAATGCACGTAAGATCCCAATAGTGCCCCTCAGGAATATCAATAAGTCATCAGCATATGTAAGATAGATAATGTGAAATGGCATTCGGCCTACTCGAAAAGGCTACAATACATTTGACTCCACAAGGGCTTTTAGACCTCTACTGAAGCCCTCCGACGAAAGTATAAATAATAACGGGGAGAGAGGATCACCTTGTTTCACACCCTGATAAGGGCGAAAGTAGCCAGATGGAACGTCGTTGATCAAAACCAAGTGCTGATCAAGTGATTTAAGATTATCCGGACAAGAAAGGAGAAAAGCCAAATTTTATTAGCAGGAACTCTAAGTATTCCCAACTGACACGATCGAAATCTTTCATCATATCCAATTTAAGACATAGTTGACTGCCCCCTTATCCAGTAGATGTATCATTTCCCTAGCTAACAAGACTTGAGAAGAAATATCATATCCCTTTAAAAAACCAGTTTGTTCTGGCGAAATCAATTTTGAAAGGAAAGAACTCAACCGTGTCGCTATTATACAAGTACATACCTTACTCAGAAATTTGGTCAAATATATCGGCCTGAAATCACTGAAGGTATAGGGTGACTCAACTTTCGGAAGCAATGTAATCATAGCGGTAGCCATAATAGAAGGCTTCGGAATGCCAAGGAAAAAATCCTGCAAGCTAAAATCACATCCATGTGTATGATAGACCAACAACAACGAAAGAAATTACCATGAAATCCATCAGGTCATGCTGCACTCTGAGGATATAGATGCTAGAAAGCCTCTTTAACCTCCGTAGCTTGCGGTATACGGCTAAGCAATATATTATCATCTGCATAGACTAGCTGAGGAATGTATTGTAAGATAGAGTCATAATCTCCGGTTGGCTCCTTCGCAAATAAAGCCGTGTAGAAGGAAACTGCTTCATTATGAATAGAATCATGAGTATCACATAACACGTCAGAGGACGTAAAAATTTGTTGAATTCGAAATTGTGTCCTGCGACCCTTAACCACCGAATGAAAATAACATGTATTAGCATTGCCATCTTAAAGCCAACAGACTCGAGCTTTCTTCTTCCAGAATTGAAATTCATATTTTGCCGCCTGGATCATCCGTGGGCTCCTGGTCCCATGCGGTCTCCGCCCGTCTTACTTGATTCTCAGTCTGCTCTACCTGACTAAAGATCTTTCTGAAAATACTTTTATTCCAGTGTTGTATATACTGTTTTAGCCGTGACAGTTTCTTGTAAAACTCATACATGCCACCAGTTGTTGGATAGGATAACCATGCTTCCTTTATATAAGAATGAAAATCCAGAAGAGATAACCAAGCATCCAAAAACCAAAAGGGGCGTCTGCTTACACCGAGTGATATACCACATATGAATAATAAAGGAGTATGATCTGAAGTAATATGTGGTAAATGGGTAAGACATAAATCATCAAAAACATCCTAAAAGGAAGACTTTAGGAAGACCCAATCAAGCTGACGCTGAACTTGGCCTAAACCCCAGTCGTCAACCCAAGTATATCGTGAACCATGAAACAAAGGGCTCGTTAATGCACAGTCCTCGATACAGTCATTAAAATCCTGTAAAGCTGATAACTGGGGCTGAGATTGCCCTCGATGATCTTCTAGTGACCGAAAAGTGTTAAAGTCACCATATACTAACCACGGAGTTGTCGTCTGCTGTGAATAAGTTCTTAATGATTCCCAAAGATGCCGCCGAAACATAATTGTATGGCGTGCATAAACAATTTGAACATGCGAATAAGAAATTTAATGGAATATAACAAAACTGAAGATGTAAGACTTGATCATCATTCTGAACGGCTACAAGTCAGAAAATAGCATGACGCCAGAAAACTCACACTTTACCCGATGAAGAGGTATGTGTATTTGAGAAACCGAGATCCAGGCCATATCGAGTGATGCAGTCAGATGATTGTTTTGGTTCAATAATGGCTAAAAGATTCAGCTTATGTATATGTACCAAATGATGTAAACGAGCAAAAAAGGTTCTGAGACCTCGAATATTCCATACCATTATATTCATTGAGAATGGATTGCGGCACTCCCTTGTGAAGAACAAACAGCACTACGAGTTAGAATAGTAGAGGGTGGCAGAGGTGGAAACTCATTGCGTGCTCGCCGTCAGCGGCGTGGAACCACTGTTATAAATCCTTCCTCGGTCGTAGGCTCCAGAAGGCGGGATAACAAAATCTCTTTCTGATGTTGAAGGTGGCAGTAATCCTATTTTGCATGTAATGTCGTCTGAGACAGGTGGCAATAATCCTATTTCGCATGTAATGTCGTCTAAGACAGGTGGCAGATTG
Organism: Eustoma russellianum; assembly: GCA_036186865.1. Classification (NCBI taxonomy): domain Eukaryota; kingdom Viridiplantae; phylum Streptophyta; class Magnoliopsida; order Gentianales; family Gentianaceae; genus Eustoma; species Eustoma russellianum. Next base: position 20,659,431 of record AP025071.1, on the reverse strand, counting down.
GGTGGAAGATCCTCAACATGCAACTCCGTATCCGGAGAGTGACCAAGCTCTCCTGTACACTTAAATTCTTGCACCGGTGGTTACTCAGCATCCGAACCCAATCGTGATATATCCTGCACATGGCTGGGGGCAGTAATGGTGCATCTTGAGAGGGGGTGCGGCTGGCAAGGGCTCAGCTTCCTCTGTCCAGTTCAAAATGATATGCGGAACATTCGTATCATCCGAATTGCAAGGAGGCGCATTTTTCTTAGGTGTCCATCGAGTTTGTGCTCGTTGTGATGGGGCTGGAAGTGGCGAGGATTTGCCAGTCTCCGGTTGCATGGCCCAGGCAGCGGCAGGTGGAGCAAAATAATGGAAAATCTTCATAAACAACATGCTGCAAAATCATTTTTTGCTTTGCCTGCAAATATATTTTCTTGGGCAGCTCCTGAAAAACGTTGATTTCAACGCATACACGTGCCACTGAAGGACGCAAGCCATGTGACGTTGCAATATCCAACTTTATCAGAGTCTCAATTGGACAAACAATCTCAAAAAGTGCTGCCTTTTGATAAAGATGAATTGGTAATCCAGGAAACGCAACACAAACTGGGACTATTTGGGAACATCAGCGGATGGATCAAAATCAGTAGTCCATTTAGTAACCCTCATATGACACACTAAAATACTCTTAGAACGGCAATAAAAACAGCGAATGTAATCTGGCTCATGCGGAAAATTAAGAAGAATATGAGATTGATCAATCAACGTGATACGTAAATCACTACGAAAACCAATTTTTTCAAACACGTCCCGAATGACTTTCAGCGGAGGGCGGTCATACTAGAAGGTTCCCACCAACAAGAAACGAAACGGGCTTGATAATGATTCAATTTCTTCATCGGAGAATGAGATCATAGGAATACCTTTATATCGTGAGACCGTTTTGGGGGAGATAGTAATCGTAGTGGCGTTGGAGACCACAGCCGCAAACGAAGGCGCGACTGATGTCATTGTTGTGATCGGAAAATGCAGGGGAATGGAACAGAATGGAGATGAGCAGCAAAATGGCAGCCGTGGCTATTGTCACACGCATCGATCGCCAGGGAGAAAGGTCGACGGCGCCATTATGTATATGTGATTTATATATACATACATATACATATATACACACACACACACACACACACACACACACATATATATATATATATATATATATATATATATATATATATATATATATATATGTATCCATGAGGTGTAAAGAAGAACTTTCCAAGTTGAGATTTATTGAGGAATAGGCATTTTCAAATATCTCCTTAAGCATTTCATTTAATGAACTAGTTTAGTTCATCTCCTTAATCACTTCATTTAATGAACTAGTTTAGTTCATTTAACTTGGCACCTGAAAATAGTATAGACACAACAAATGTTTGCCATATGATTTAAGCCTTAACACTTCATGGCACGTTCGTACAACACTGATATATATAAACATAAAAGACATATTTATCGTGCACGCACATCATATAACACTTAAATCATGCATTTTGAAATCAAGTAACATTTAAATCATGAATTTTGAAATCATTCAAACTCCGATTTCTCAACAATCTCCCCCTTTTGATGATTTGCAAAATAACTTCTAGTCATGATTTAAATGTGTCATAATCACTCCTCCTACAATCATGCATTCATAACTTGTATTTCAAAATTTGAATTTCAAAACTTCCCCTTAATTTATGCTCCGCCTTAACTTAATCTCCACCTTAAATTATGCTTTTCTGCCCCTTTATTTTGTAAATCACATCAGAAAATGCAATTAGAAACAAAAGCAATAAATAGCAATTCATACAAAGAATCATGCATCAATCTAAGAAGAATCATTTAAAGCATCATGCACATTCTTTGGTTCTATTTCAGAAATCATAGCATGGAATTGATTAATTTCATCTTGATCTATTCTTCTCCGTGGTCGTATACCTTGAGATATGGCATCTATTAAGAGGTCGCGTGGGTGATGTATATGCCATCTTTGTTGATTAATATCTAAGTTTTTATGCGGTTCTAAGTGTTCATGCATTTCTAGTTTGTCATGCTCTTCATGTATGCTAGTTTCTTATATGTCATAAATTCACATTCAGTCCATTTGACATAAGACGGTTTACTTTTGCATCTACATATCATCCATAGATAATGTAAAAATGTTTCCTTCTCTTTTTCCTCTTAATACTATTTCTCCATTGTTATGAACAATATTGAAGTGTGGGTGAGAAAAATTCACATCAATACCACCATCAAAAAAATTTTGAAATACTAAGCAAGTTATGGGATGAATTGCTGACCAAGAATACATTGGAAATCTGAAGTGTACTTGGATTTCTGATTGTGTCCTTTCCAATTATTTTACCTTTGTTGTTATCTCCACGGGTTACATATCCTCCTTTTGTAACCTTGTTTAATTTCAAGAATAGGGTTGGATAACCCATCATGTGCCTTGAACAACCACTGTCAAGAAACCAATTTTTTGCTGCATCTTTTGTTTTATATGATCCCTGTAAAGTGTAACAATCATGTAGGTATTCTTTATTTTTGGGTCCTTAAGGGTTAGTGATTCAACCCTTCACAAGAGTACATTTAGGTACCCAAACTTGGGTAACCTTTATTGGTCTTACAAAAGATGAGAGAAAAGATGAAGAAAGAATATAGAACATATCGTGATCACTTCTATTTGGTCTATAATGGCCGAACATATCATTGTAGAAAGAAGATGATTTTCGGCTTTGACATGCATTTCGGTTTGCATGCAAGGTGCGTGATCTAGATGCATTAGTATGATATTAATGTCGAGTATACACTAATGGCTTTCTTTCATATTTATATGGCACATGATTATACTTTCCATATGATGAAAAAGAAATAGTACAATGAGATACAATAATTGTGGTTTTACAATCATTTTAAATACATGTGGTTGCTTAGATGAAGATAAAACAAAATTTGCAGATTTGCTTTGTACCCGATTATCTTCAATGTACCCTTATCTGGTTTTGTCAGTTTCATGCTTTTGAGAAGAGATGAGATGATCTAACATGCAAGTTTCTATATCGAATTGTTTTACCGTCTTTTCTAGATCTATGTTTCTTGATCTCAAATCTGAGATCTCGGCTTCCATTACAGCATTTTTGGTTGTCAAAGATTCAATTTTAGATCTCGATGAGTTAATCATGCTAGGATACTCCTCTTTTCAATCATTTAATTGAGATATAAGATTTGTGTTAGAAGATTCTAACTGTAGCGCCTAGGTTCTCGGCATAGTGCACCTGCCGTACTCTGTTACAAGAAGTACAAGGCGTCGATAACATTCACGTGTACATCGACATAACATGTATCGAAATCATGGAAGCAATATAAAATGTACAAAGCATAATCGACATGCATAAAACAGAATAATTAAATCCGAGTAAATCTGAAGTGTCGCCAGTATAATATCAAAATACAAATCTGAATTAACAGTAGGAGCTACATAATCAGGTCTGTATATCCATTACTGATGATCTATCTCTGGCTCATCTCTCCTTGCATCAGAACTGGCTCCTGGCCCTGCGATGTGGTAAATGATGGGGTGAGCGATAACAAATCGTTCGCCTAGGTTCGTCATGTTGATTATGCATGGTGAACAAGACATGCAACATGAAGAGCAGCATAACATAACATGAACTAACAGATAAAATAAAGTAACAATGACACATAAAACCGGCAAACTGTAGAAAGAACATCCAAGATTTAATTATTCGTTTAGAATTTCATATTCCCTTATTCTTACGAAGTGGTATAGTCTTTTACATATGCTTCGTAGTCAATGTCTTTCCCTAAGTCTATGCCCAGCTCTACACTATATCATCATTCTTGTCCGCTAAGGGTCTATGCTTATATATGGTAGGGTGACACAGGCAGCATGCGTATGCTCATGTGATCAAAACATCATGCATCTTTTTTGGAGAAATCTGTCAAGTCGTAATTATGTCAGAAACCGTCTATGAATCTCAATGCTCCAACCACGGTGTTATCTCATACATACGTAGACTAATGGTGGCTCTCCGAGTAGTCGTCTACCGTCTATGAATCCCAAGGTCCACCATCGGTGTTACATCATTCGTATAAAACTAACGGGAACACGTTGGCAAAGATCCCAGGTTCCAGACATGGTGTTACACTCCGCCGAAACGCAAACAAAAACTCGCCACATGACGCCAACATCTCACCTAGGTTCCAGCGTCATAGGATGACAGGCAAAAAAACACCCAACGTAGGGTGTATCAGAACAGATGTTGCCCTTGACATCCTCACTACTACACTTGATGTCAGGTGCCTCCATACATACATATGAGCTATCAAAATAGCATAACGTGTATCATACGGAGTCAGTCGTTGAAAGGTACAGTTCGTTAAAAATCATTTCAAAGCCTTTCATGTGATAAGATCGTCCTTGAAAACATGTCGTATAAAACTCATTTAAAAAAATTTGCGTGATAGATATTGTCGTAAATATGCATCCTGTGATAATACATGTTGGTTTTGAAAATAACTCTTTCATATGCATAGAAGTAGACTCGGTATAGGCTGATGTATACCTCTAATGATTTCCATAACTTAAGATTGATGATTGACTCTTGTATCATATTATTTCCTAGCTAAAATTACCATGTTGTCCCTTAGTGGTGTTCACGGCCCACTCCATACGAATAAGTCTTCCTTAGACTTTAGTTATCACCATCTTGTTTTAAATGGTCCTTTTCCTATTTTACTTTATAGTCTTTATGAAAACAACCCAATTTTCTTGTCTCTGATAAAGTGTTGAGATTACTGTTTTGTCCTTGCTAATTACTTTAATTTAAATAGCCAACACAGCTTGTCTTCAATCCGGCAACCTATTTTTATTTATTAGTTTGTGCTTTTGCAACTTTACCATGTGTATCTTGTACCGTATTCAACTCTTTACATAATACATGTAAACACTAATAATGAATCAATCATCATACGTGGTCATCAAAAATGGCCACTTGGCCGTTAATTACCACATACTCACATCAGCTTTTATACGCTTTGCAACTTGTTTGTTTCATGCAAGACATATACATTTACTCACTATACAATTTACATACTGTGAGACACGCCTAACTCATCATCACAGCACACTTTTAGGGCCCCTTGGCCGAAACATTTACATACCCACACCATGCAAATATATATTCCCCTTTTCATAAACCACTTTGCTAATACTCACATCCCTAAATAAACCGAGAGGCGTGTATGGGTGCAAATACCTCATTTAACACTTTCTTAAAACATAAACATATACCTATATCAATATAGCCAAACAAACATCATTAGGAACTCCTATATTTTACCCCCTAACCGAAACCACTACACCCACACACATACATAATTTTTTTCCACTTTCAACTACATGCAAGATGACCAAATATATGCTCATATACACAATGTTCATTCCCTCACATTATAAAATATGCATGTTGATGATGACTATATGGATGAGGATGATGGTCATTATTATGATAATAGTCATAATGGACTTTCAAGCAACCAGATAGGAGTCTTCCATTTTCTTCAATTCTATATGCAAGACATTTCTTTCTACCACCATAATCATAATCATGCACATTTATGAAGACCATGCCAAGAATATCATAAAAATGACATGCAAGCCTCCTTTCTTTAAGTCTATATTAAACATCATACTAAACCTTTTACATGCATGATCCAATCTTTTGATATAACATAAAAGACTCAATCTTTACAACAAACATGAAGAGACTAGGTAGAATACTTGCATCTTCCTTGATTTTAACTTAAAAATGGTAAAAGATGGTTTTTTTTCTCCTTGCTTTAGTGTCTCTCAGCCTGAATGGTCAAGATGAAAGGTTAGTTGGTCATTTTGAGGAAAAATTCTTAAGAAAATTTTGACATTCAACCTTACGGAGGCTTACCCTTGAATCACTTTGAAGATCCCTTCTTTCCAACTTTTGAAACCTCCTTACCCTTGCCTCTTGTCACCCACAGCCTAGGTGGGGAAGGAAAGTAAAGAAAATTTTAGCTTTAGGTAGAATGGGAGGGGAAAGGTGTTTGGGATTAAAAGTGGCACACTTACCTTGTTAATTCTTGTACATGCAAGCTTGATGTTTTTTTCTTTACTTGATTGTGGTAGATGTTTCTTTTCTTACCTTTGAAGAGGGGCATGGTTTGTGACCTTGAACGGGTGGAAATGATCATATTTCTTGTTTTGATCGAAAAGAGGAGGTGGTTCTTGTCTCTGGTATTGAATTTAGAATGGAAGAGGAGTGAGTAGAAAAAGTGAGATTGGTTGACCTCTCACGATTTATGAAGGAGGGAGAGAAAGGTGGAGAACTCTTGAGAGCTTGGAAGAAGAGAAAGGAGTTATTGGAGATGAAGGAGATGAAAAGAAGGTAAAGGAAATGGATTTAGAAAGGATATAGAAGTGGAGTGAATTGGAAAAAATAGATGAAGCCTTCTTCCCCTTCTCTTTCTTGGTAATCTCAGATGGATGAAGAAAGAAGGAAGAGAGAGGGTTTGGTTGAGGGAGAGGAAGTGGAATGAAAAGAATTCTAGAGAGAAAGTTGTGTTTGAGTAAAATGGGAGTTTGAGATTAGAATGGATGAAAGGAAAAGGATCTTTTTTGTCCCCTTTCTGCATTTAGCCGACATAGTGGGATGTGGAGGGGAAAATAATTATTTAGGGTTGCTTGGGAAGAGGAAAGAATAAAACAAAAACAATGTAATGCCATGCATGACTTGTTATTGGTGAGAGGGAATAATGATGTAAGCATCAACTTGTCTTCAATTATAAGGGTAACCGTAACCCTTAGAAAGCTTAGGAAAAAGAAGAGTTTAGTGGGGTAATGTAAGAAAATGATGACACGTAAGAAAAGTAGTCTCTTTTTCCTACTTTATGCATGCCTTCCTTGCATGCACATACATTTATCACTATCTTCTTACACCATATGCCACTTTTACAAGATAGGACAAGAAGGAAGACTTTTCTCTTTCCCATGTGCATGGCCGCCCCCTACCCTTGTCTTTCTTTCTTTTATATATATATATATATATATATATATATATATATATATATATATATATGTGTGTGTGTGTGTGTGTGTGTGTGTGTGTGTGTGTATATATGTATATATATATATATATTTATTTATTTATTTCCCTTCTCTTCTGATGCATAATAAATTATTCCATGTCTTGTTTTATTTTTATTTTTCTTTAATTGAAATAAAGACATGTGTATTGGTTATCTTTTTCTTTTTCTTAATTCCTAAATAAAAGATGTACTAGGCCTTTTATGTGCCTATTTAATTATTCTTATACCTATTAAGGCAATTTAATAGCTCTTAAATTTTATTTAGGGTACACTTATACACATATTATACTAAGTGCGTTTCAATGATCACACTCTAATTCCATCGAGATTCCTTTTTGTTCTCTTTTCAACTTGCTCGTGGGTGCAGGTCATAACATTCCTTCCCCCTTTTAAAAAGTTTCGTCCTCAAAACTTGCAAATTTAATCGAAATCAACTGCTTAAGATTATTCTACTGATTCCACCTATATCACATGCCTCAAACATTTTCCAATGTGTTGAATTGGCGTTCAAACACACTTTTCTAAAGTCATGCTTATGCTCTGACCAAAACTTTTGGTTATCCAACTAACTTGTCCTTATCCGATGTTGAGAGCCTACAAAACAAATCTCTTAGTGTATTCTAACTTCTGAGCTTCTGCTGCGTCAATTGATCAATCTTTCTTCTTTTACTTGATATGTTACTGAATTTGTGGAAATATTCTTTAAAGATACTTGTCTTACTGAACTAGATTGTCTCTTTATCGTTACGATTCACACCAGGTTAACATGCAAGATTTATAATACTTGTACCACTAGTCACAGTTACGTGGCGTAATTATGCGTACCTATTTCTGCATTCAGGGCCTCATGAATCTCAAGGACAGGCATGTTCTGATCTGGGTTGTGAGTTGATGATTGCCCTTCTTGTTGTTGCATTTCCTCTGGCAACCCATTTTTCTTTTTTGAACAGTTTCTGGCCAGATGTCAGAGCTTGCCACATATGAATTATATGTCGATCCTTCTTTGGCACTCACCAGTGTGTTGTCGCTCGCAAGTTTGACATATCAGAATAGCCTGCTGAGGTAAGCGTAGTTGTCGTAGTTAACGCTGAGGGTCGGATTGACATTGGTTCTCTTGCTGACGCGATGACTGTGACTGACGCTGGGGATGGAGTCGTCTAGTTGGCCTCTATAGGAACTTGTCCCACTGCTCAAATTGATCATTTGAGACATCTCGAACTCTCTTATCCCTAACTGTCTGGTCTCATGGCTGTGTAATGATCTCCACCCGATAACAAGCAAGCAACAGCTCCTCAAAGTTCCTCGGGTTTATCTTTGCAATCCAGGTCCGAATCTGAGGATGTAAGCCGTTTTTAAACTTGCATATCTTAAGTTTTTCATCCATCATAGTTGCTGGGACGTACCGACCCAAGATAATGGATCGACTGATATACCTAGAGACTGTGTCTCCCGACCGCTGTCTCAACATCTTGAATTCTTCTATTCTCTAACTAATCACTGAAGGGGGCATGAAATATTGGTGGAACTCATCTAAGAAATGCGTCCACACCACAGGTTGGGATAGTGGCTAGATACACGCTTTTCACCACTGTCTGGCTTCTACAATTAGGAATAGTAGGGTAATCTGTGTCTTTATTTCTTCCAGTACTTGCACTAGTTCGAATCCGTTTTCAATTTCTTCCAACCATTTCTCAGCTTTATCCGAACCAGGTCCTCTGTCAAATTTTGGGATTTGTACCCTCTGGAGTTCCCCATAATAGAACCCAATACTCATCTAAGACTGTGGTGGTGCAGTCTGTACAGCCTCAGCAGTCTGACCAAGATGCGTCGGTGCACCGAGAAATGCTTCAATGGCATCTCCTGAAACATGTACCTATGGTGGAACATGCTCCAAAGGTAGTGGTGTCTGTTGTGGGGAAAGTATCTCGATATGTCCCATAGTTTGTGACATCATCCAATCAGAAACAATTGTTTTGACATACTTAGTTCACATATCATTATATTGAAATTCCAAATGTTTTATTCATGTTATGAGGAAAACATGTTAAATGTTAAGGCTCCATGTCAATTCTATCTGAGACTAAGTAAGGTCAGGTTATCCTCTAAACCATTCTAAGGGATCTATACTAAGGCTGTCGCACTCAGTCTAGAATCATCTACTTAGACTCTACAATCTCTGCTTAATTTCTGCAATTATAACCTGGGTTCTTCTAAAGTAACACCATCAACAGTGGATATTTTAGATGGAACAAAGGGACCATCTTCTATGATAAACCATATATCTATATCAATAGCCATTAGAAAAAGTTTCATGCAAAGTTTCCATTGAATAAACGATTCACCATAAAAAAGGAGAGGTTTTTGGCTTGACATACCTTATTGCTCGGCTAGTGGATGTCATCTCACAAAGATTGTTAGATCTTCTTGTTGTGAGTGAACTTGCTCTGATCGCACTTGTTGGACCTATATAGCACCACTAGAGGGGGGAGGGGTTTGAATAGTGAGTGCGGAAAATTAGGTTTTAAAAATATTTAGTGACCAATACTCACTTCTGAAAACAAATTTTATTTTCAGATCCTTATTTTGTTTAATCGAATGACTAGGTTTTGGACCTCCAAAATTTGTGACATTTCGTGGTAGTGTACTTTAAGATGTTATCTATATGTCATAAAAATTTCAGATCAAAATTCAAAGTCTAAAGCCCTGAAAAAATGTTTTTGACTGAACCCTGTCAATCTGTGAAAAACTTTCCCTTATAATGAAAAATTAATTTTTAATTAATGACACTCCAAATGATCTAAACTTTTGATGAGATGTCCCTTAAGATGTCTAGTTTAATGGGTTGAAAAAATGTTTCAAAATTCCTTTTGGAAACTATATCAACCACGTTGATGTTCTCAACCTTTGCCAATCTAAAAATTAGATTGCACCAGTCTCAGAACTTTGAATGTTTGGATGACATATACTTATCCAAATTTGATGAAACTTGTCTTAAATTAAACCTAAGACCTTTATCATTCTCTCTGTAAAAGTTTTTGATTTTTAAAAATATTTTGCTATTTTTCTCAGTCGTTTTAAAACGTTGCAAAAACAGAACTGAAAGAAAAAGTGCACAAATGTAAGAACACACAGATTTTTATACTGGTTCTGTCAATGTGACCTACTCCAGTCTTCAAGGACACTTTTATCGGTATTCAACAATCACCAAAGTCACCTTAGAACAAGGGTGTCTAGATTTAAACACCAACTCGTTTAATGTTCGACCTTTTTACAATGAATCACAACAACAATCAACAAAATCACCACCACCTCCCTAAGAAGGTTGGTCACACCTTGATCAACCTTTTACAAATCTGGAACATGTATGCGTGGTCTATATGAAGCCTATACAGAATATGGAATATATGTTTGATAGGCTTGAGGCTTTGTGCAAGAGAAGAAGATAAGAGATGAAGAGAATTCTTGCTTTGTACTGGATAGAATGTAGAATATGAGTCTTGTCTTGTGTTTGATCATCTTGCTCCCTTTTGTAACATATTGCATGCCCCTAGGGCTGAGAAGGGTCTTGAAGAAATGTCTTGAATGCTCTTGGAAGAAGTCTTGCAAAGCCTTGTGACATACATTTGCTTATTTGGCGAGATATGATTGGAAAAGTGATGTGTCTTCGTCTTGTTGTCAGTCTATGATTGGGTCTTCATTAAGCCACAGTGGCACATAATATATGACATGCATAATTACCAAAAAAATCTGAAAACAATGCGAATTTCAAATATCTTGATGGGCAATCAATCATAAGTGTGATAGCTTCTCATTTTTAGAATGATTTTGAGCCTTGAATTCTTACCACAAACTCGGCCACATATGCTGAAACTTCAGCATTTCTTTTGAATTTTGAAACATTACCTTGTGTGTCTTGATCTTCATCAATACTTGCATTCTTTTGTGGATCATTCTCCACCAATCATAGTGCAAGATGAGCTCCAGCTAGGCTTTAAATCAGCTCAAATCAGCCACCCACCTCAGCATGCATGTGCTTAAAATAGTTTTTGAAATTTTGAATGATAATAATGTATTATCTTCATAAACATGGTAAATTTCAATCACCATTTAACTTTGTCTTCTAGAATACTCTAAGATATATCTTGGATGTTTAAGACATGTCTAGGTACATGTTGCACCATGTCCAAAATGTGACCCTTAAGTATAATATAGAAATGTGAATTTTCAAATTCCGTCGATTGTACGTTTTTTCTCCAATTGATCACAAACTCTTTAAACATGTAAAATGTGATATACACCATACAACATAAACAAAAAATGTATAATCTTAGCTCCAAAAGGTGTAGAAAATTCGTCCAAGAAGGTGTAACATTTTTGAATTTGAATTTCCAAGAGAATATGGAAAATGATGGATAATTGATATATGTAATTATGATATGAATTTGGTATTGAATTTTCCATGTAGTGCACGAAATTCTGAGGTGCTTGGAGTGTATATTGGCTGGCCATCTTTGTATGGTAAGTATATGACATGACGGTGACAGTTCGGTATGATTTTCGGTTTACGAACATTTGACGTGTCGATATATTTTTGGAAGATTGATGACATAGAATATATGAATTGGAATATCTTGGATATGTATATACTCAAAAGATGATGTGTATATGCTTTCTTGACGTTAACGTACGTTGATGACGTGTCGATGAAATGCAAGGTTAGAAGAATATCGCTTGTCGTCTTGAGAAAAGAAATATATATACATACATATATATATATATATATATATATATATATATATATATATATATATATATATATTTATAGATGCCGTGTATGTATCTTTGAGGTGTAAAGAAGAACTTTCCAAGTTGAGATTTGTTGAAGAATAGGCATTTTCAAATATCTCCTTAAGCACTTCATTTTATGATGTAGTTTAGTTCATCTCCTTAAACACTTTATTTAGTGAACTAGTTTAGTTCATTTAACCGGGCAATTGAAAATAGTTTAAACACAACAAATGTTTGCCATATGGTTAAGCCTTAATGCTTCATGGCACATTAGTACAACAGTGATATATATAAACATATAAGACATATTTATCATGCACGCATATCATATCACACTTAAATCATGCATTTTAAAATCACATAACATTTAAATCATGCATTTTGAAATCATTCAAACTCTGATTTCTCAACAATTTGGACTCGGGATGAGTTAGATATGGGCCTCCAAAATTTGAGTGTCCATAATGTTTTCAATATAGGCTCTTGAAAACTTGTCTTATTTATGGCCTGTTTTCGGATCATTTGCAGCTCAAACTAGGCCTTGATTACTCTTAAGGAATTGTAGCCCATTGAGATTAGAAAATAAATCATATAAATTTCTCGGAAATTGGCCCAACCATTGAAGAGATGAGATCAAATTACTAAAAGTTTGTCACAGAATTTGTCAAAACAGTACTTGTACTTCAATTCTGTTGCTTGGCAATCAAAACGACTAATCTTGGAAATCTGCGAAATAGTAAAGTTTTAGATTTTTGTGTTATATTTCCAGCTCAACTTGAATCATCTGATTTGACATTGTCATTGGAGAGATACGGCCAGTTTGCAAAAACTGGTCCTACCGGAAAATCACATTCTGAAATGGGTTTGCTTCTCTTCAACTCCTTTGGCCTTCAAACATCTCCAACAACCTTATGCGACCTTAAAACAACTCTAATAAACATATATACATACTAAAAAAACTCTAAAGACCTATCAAGTTAAAAGACTCAAGATTTGGTCATGTAAGACCGAAACAACAACGTTTACAAACAAGAACTTAAACAATCGACTCAAGCAATAAAAGAAATAATACAAATGACTCATATATGTTACAAACACATAAAAGCTATAAATTGGGCTCGAGTAGGTGAACCCAACGTTCCTCTTGGTTCTTCTACTGGTCTTGTACATGTCTGAACAAGAATGCATCAACTTCTTGGCTCAAACTCTTTGTCATGCTTTTTGTCACTAGACCTCGACTTGCGTCACCTTCGTCGCCGCATGGCACCTGTACCTCATGACAAGTACTACAAGGTCCTCTTAGATTCTTTGCCAAAAGAAAGTACTTCAGGGTTTGATGTTCCTATTGCCAAAAAATCACTTTATTGCCCAACATTTCGTCTCATGAAAAATGAAATTTATAGACATTTTTCTTATTTGAATAAACGAAAACGCTAATACCTCTAGTTTTAAAAGAGAGTAGAACAGTAAATTATGTTTAAAATATATAATAAAAACCCAAACTGATGGAAAATATCAAATCCAAGATTCAGTCTAATTATATCACAATCATATCCAGAATCTAATAATATCAATTGCAATTATTGTAATTGGCAATGTACCATAGATGGTGACTAGAATTCAACTATAAATAGGACCTATTGTATCTTGTTCAAATCAATGAAAAACGGCTTCTTCACGTTATACTTGTCTAACATAGTATCATAGCATTGTTTTTGATCCTAAAATCAAAAAGAGAGCAATTCTCTCTGCTAAAAAAGAGATGCCGGCATCCATCAGAGCTCCGCCGACTTCTCTCTCTGCTAAAGAGCCACCGGTAGCCATCAGTGCTCCAGCGACTGTCTTCTCCAACCGCCGTCAATACCCTTCGAACCACCGGCTGAGTTCGTTGCAACACTGACGGCAGAAGTACTGACAGCAAAGGCACCAGATGAGGAAGAGCACCTAGCCGTAGTAGAAAAAGTGGAGGTACATGGGTTAAGGATATTTATCCCCAACCTCAACCTTTTAAAATTACAAATTCAGTCCTTGATGTTTCTGAAATTATAGGTTTGCCTTATGAGTTTTATGAGAATACAGACATACTCCACAACTTTAATGAAATATCAAAAATGACCCCAGAGCCTAGAAACTTTTTACAAGCACATCACATGAACTCTACCTATACGTTCAGATAGAAGCCATGAGTGGATCTTCGACTGTGGAGCCACTAACATTATGATCAATGACCCTAACGACTTTTTATACCTCTATAAACCCTCGAACACACTTATTGAAACTGCGAGCAGTGAATTAGTTTCTTTACAAGGTGAAGGTCCCATTATGGTTTCTCCACACATGCGGCTCAATAACTGTCGCTATGTTTCGGCGTTATCTTTTAGCATGCCACGAAAAAGCTCAACTGTGTGGTTCTCATGTATCCTCATTTTTGCGTCATGCCGGACATACATATGAAGGAGATAATTGAGTGTCGGTTTGAGTGAAGAGGCTTGTACTACGCTGACAAGGTCGCTCAACAGGGTCGATCTATGCTCCTGATTTATATCCTCAACACATGATTCTTAGAGCTGGAGCGATGGGAGCCACGGAATGAGAGATTTCACTTTTTGCTCCAAGAGATGAAATAGTCAATAAGATTTAGTCTAAGAGATTAAAGCTGCGGCACAGGTTGCATTTTAATGCTCTATAAATGCAGCAGTTTCCATAGTGACGAATATTTTTCATGCTGATAGTACTACATGGTGACATTAATCACAAAAATATAGTGATAAAATAGTCTACAATTAACTAGAGACTAGATAATTTTTATGTCAAGTGTGTTATAACCGTGTGTTTCAAAAAAAAAAAAAAGAGAAAGAGATAAATAAGAAATAATAGAAAAAAATATCTAAATTAACAAATCTTATCCCTTCTCCCTTAATTAAACCATCACTCCCTATAATCCCTCATTCCCAATTTGACTAACCCTAAACCTTCTCTCTCTCTCTAGCGGCTGCCTCCCCCTTCCCCTCTCCCAATCAATTTCGGCCATAAGAAGAAAAAGAGGAAAAAGAAGGATCTTTGATCCAAAGTTCAAGAGAAGGGAGATCACACCGCCAACGTCATCACACTCTCGTATATCAATCACTTTTTGCTAGGATCGAGGTAGGTGCATCCTAATTACTCCCTCAAAACGGTACGAAGGTTGCATAGGCAAAAAGGGTATTTTTAGGTGTTGTTGTTGTCGTTAATTGTTGATCGGATCTTGATTATATGCCCCAATGTGTTTATTTCTCGTTATACGTTTTGACTTCATTGTGATCTTGTTGTGGTACGTTTCTTTGTGGGGTTGAGATGTCGTTATGCGTGTATGGATATGCGGGATGGGGTGAAAGGTTGAATGAGATTGAATGAATGGACTGCAGAAATTTCAGAATGAGAATTCTGAAATTCGGGGACATCGATCGATCGACGTCCCGGAGGTGAGGGTTCGATGTATCCCAGAACTACATCGATCGATCGACGTCAACTGAGCGAGGGTTCGACGTGCCTCAGTTGGACATCGATCGATCGACGTCAGTGGGTGACATCCAACTGTTTTCTTTCCCTTTCTCTTGCATTCATGGCACGTGCATTGCATGAGGTACCCATTGTCTGAGGGCGTGCGTGTTCGGAGGATACGTAGCGTCTATAGGGCGTGGGGGCCGTGATGATACGTAGCGTCGGTCGGGCGTGGGTGTCATGTGATACGCAGCGTCTATAGGGCGTGGGTGCCGTGCGAATACGCAGCGTCTATAGGGCGTGGGTGTCTGAAGATACGCAGCGTCTATATGGCGTGGGTGTCGTACGATACACAGCGTCTATAGGGCGTGGGTGTCCAGAACAGCAAGTGTTGGCTAGAGACCATGACGCTGGAGTTAGGTCCCGGGAGCATGCATTGCATATAGGCCCAGGAGCATTTTGCTTGACATGTTTCTAGTTGCGTATGACACGTTATGTGAGCATGCATCACGTACTTGCACCTACATCTTGTGTGGATTGTTTACTTTCCGTATAAGTCATGTCGGGTTGTTTTATGTCGGTTACATGGAGTGTCTTACTTTTCGGTGGCATGCTATCTGTCTTATGTGGCTACGTGGTGATATCTTTTTGGGTATGTAAGTTTTGTATTGTTTTGAGAGGCACC
Organism: Eustoma russellianum; assembly: GCA_036186865.1. Classification (NCBI taxonomy): domain Eukaryota; kingdom Viridiplantae; phylum Streptophyta; class Magnoliopsida; order Gentianales; family Gentianaceae; genus Eustoma; species Eustoma russellianum. The sequence continues at coordinate 20,643,308 of AP025071.1, read as the reverse complement.
TACTGGGTGATTACCATCACTCACCCCTACTATTCCATATGTAGCCGAGACGGAGTATGATTACATCTACGTTGAGGATGGGTCTGATACCGTGGAATGGGCTGAGTGACTCGTAGATACGTGTGCGGCAAGGATGGAGACGGGCTTTTGGTGATGCCAGGGGATGACACAGACATTTTAATATTCAGTATTACTTTTAAAAACAATTTCATGCTTTTAAATTTAGACATTTGACCTTGACTTGTAAGGCCTGGTCAGCCTAGAATTACTGTCGTTACTTCCTTAAAGTTCATTAATTTCAATTAGTGTTGCGACTTATCGTTTCCGCAGAAAGAAAAGGAAAACTTTTCTGTGTCAGCACTGACGTGTAGCAGGTTGATGTGACGCCTTGTATTCTCCTGAGTGAGATACGGCGGGTGCACCGTTACCGAGGATGGAGCTCGGGAGCAGGGCGCTACAGGTGGTATCAGAGCCCAGGCTTCAGATACGCCTTGGGAACGTGATAGATCAGTTAATTACCCTAAGATAAGTGAAGATCTGTTTTCAAATGATTTTTCCTTAAATTTGAATAAAACGAAATAGACATAAGCTGTGACTGGGGTTTTGGTTGGTGAGTGCCGTTAGTAAGTAGACGGGATAGGTTATCTTTTCCTTTGACCTCCATACCGGTACCTCTTTCCAATACTCTTAAATCAATTTTGCCTAACGTGTTTTTAAATTGTCCACGGACAATGCCTCCACGACATGAACCATCAGGAAATGGTGGACAGGACAGAGACGAACGACATGGGCAAGGGGCGATCCCCCAAAACCTTACGGACACACTGGCCAATCTGACGGCCTTAATAGCCCATCAGCAGACGCAGATGGCACAGCAGTATACACAGACGACATAGCAACAGGCACAGATTGCCCAAATACTTCAGCACACTCAGCAGCAACAGCAACAACAACCGCCACCACCACCTCCACCACAGCAGGGCTTGAGGTTCTATTACAGGGAGATGCATAACTCCCGAATACCGATGTTCAGGGGTACCACTCGGCCTGAGGAAGCTGAGATTTGGCTCAAAAACATAACTGAACAGATAAGACTGATACAAGTACCCGTGGATCTGAAAGTGGAGGTGACTACCCCGTTCTTGGAAGGGGAAGCTGAGAGGTGGTGGAACGGGGTGAAACGCAAATTGACCCCACCAGTGACTTGGGAGCAATTTGTTGAGGAATATAAGAAGCACTATGTTCCGGGTAGTGCGATACAGAGAAGGATGGCAGAATTCCAGCTGTTGACACAAGGGTCCATGACGGTTGATCAATACTCTGAGAAATTTCATGAGCTGGGCCAATATATGCCATGCATCATGGACAACGAGGAGGCCAAGATGCTAAAGTTCCATACAGGGTTGAGTTTTCGCATCCAGCAGGCGATTGTTTGTGCAGAGACCACCACATTTGAAGGATTGCTGGAGGTATGTCGACGGGTCGAGAGAAATTTGGAAAGGGCAGCTGCACTAGAAAGACTGAAGAGGCCCCGTGAGGAGCTGCAGACGGGCAGGTCAGGGAGATGGCTGAAAGTACCTCGGCGCCCTCAGTCCGGGCAGCCATTCCGGCCAGAACGACAGCAGAGGGCAGCGATTCAGACCCCGATGATTGAGGGTCCGACACCGACTGATGCACAACCAGTAAGGGCTGCGGCACCTATCCCACGGTGTACACTGTGCGGACGTTTTCATCCGGGACCATGTCGGAAGGATCAGAGAGTGTGCTATAACTGCGGGAAACAAGGACATATTGCTAAGGAATGCTCAGCACCGGCTCAGGTGAACTCACAGACACAGGCTCAGCAGGGAGGACGAGGCCGGACCAATGCCTGGGTACACGCGATGACGGATGCCGAAGTCGAGGAGTCGGGCGACGTGGTGACGGGTACATTTATTTAAGTACTTAAATTTGAAGTTGGATTAAATTCTAGTTGCTATTGATGCATGTTGTGTGCTAAACCTTGAATATGGTAGGTGTGATTTTAGTTAACAAAGTGCCAGCAAATGTTCTATTCGATAGTGGAGCGAGTCACTCGTTCATGGCAAAGAGATTTGCCAAGAATCTGGATATTCTTCCCGAATGGATTGAGACTCCATATCGTATACAAGCCGCTGGCGACCAAGTACTCGTGTCTCATCATCGATACAATGGATGTGAATTGGAGATTAATGGTTTGCAGTTCTCTGCGACTTTAATACCGATTCAGATGTTCGACTTCGACGTTATTCTGGGCATGGACTTCTTGGCGGAGTATCATGCAAATATTGATTGCCGGCAACTCCAAGTGAGCATGAAGACACCAGAATTGGGGGAAATTATCTTTCAAGGGAATCCTAAATTAAAGAAGGTGCCCCAGAAGCTTTATTTGACTGCAGCTCAGGCATTTAGAGCGCTAAAGAAAGGAGGAGAAGGATTCTTGATTTACTCAATGGGTGCTGAACAAGAGGTTCCGCAGATCGACCAAATCCCTGTGGTAAAGGAATTTACAGATGTCTTTCCCGAGGAGTTACCAGGACTGCCACCAGAAAGAGAGGTAGAGTTCGAGATCAATCTCATACCCGGTGCAGAACCCATATCCAGGGCACCCTACCGCATGGCTCCAGCAGAGCTCAAGGAGTTGAAGGAGCAGTTACAAGAATTGCTGGACCGTAAGTTTATTCGACCCAGTGTATCACCCTGGGGTGCTCCAGTCCTGTTCGTGAAGAAGAAGGATGGGAGCATGAGACTATGTATAGACTACCGGGAACTCAACAAGATCACTATCAAGAACAAGTATCCGTTACCTAGAATTGAGGATCTATTTGATCAGCTACGGGGGGCTAGAGTATTCTCCAAAATCGATTTGCGATCCGGTTATCACCAGTTGAGGATCAAATCAGGACATACAGCCAAGACCGCCTTCAGAACACGCTATGGCCATTATGAATTCTTGGTTATGCCTTTTGGGCTAACCAACGCCCCAGCTGCCTTTATGGATCTAATGAACACAGTATTTCGGAAACAACTGGACAAGTTCGTAGTTGTGTTCATAGACGATATCCTTATATACTCCCCTGACGAGGATACTCATGCGGAGCATTTGAGGGAGGTTCTAGAGACCCTTCGGAGAAGCAAATTGTACGCCAAGTTCAGTAAGTGTGAGTTCTGGTTGAAAAGCGTAGCCTTCTTGGGTCATGTGGTCTCTGAAGAGGGAATTTCTGTGGACCCAAAGAAAGTGGAGGCGATCACCGAATGGCCTAGGCCTACTAATGTGACAGAGGTAAGAAGTTTTCTTGGACTGGCTGGGTACTATAGGAAGTTTGTCGAGGGCTTCTCATCGATTGCAGTGCCTCTAAGCCGATTGACACAGAAGAAGTCAAAGTTCAAATGGACCACCGAGTGTGAGCAGAGCTTCGCCGAGCTAAAAAGGAGACTGACCACAGCCCCTGTTCTTGCTCAGCCCTCCGCGTCAGAGGGATTTGTCATTTATAGTGACACATCGAAGAACGGGCTAGGTAGATGTATATAATTTCAAGTTGATTTTGTATACAACTAGAGATGTGGTCTAACTTTTGTATTTCAGGATGCGTACTAATGCAAAACTGCAAGGTCATTGCGTATGCTTCGAGACAGCTAAAGCCCTATGAGCTGAATTATCCGACGCATGATTTGGAACTTGCAGCGGTGGTGTTCGCACTGAAAATCTGGCGCCACTATCTATATGGAGTGAAGTGCGAGGTGTTCACTGATCACAAAAGCCTTAAGTATCTGTTCACGCAAAACGAGCTGAACATGCGCCAAAGGAGATGGTTGGAATTATTGAAAGATTATGATTTAACCATCAGCTATCATCCAGGGAAGGCCAATCGAGTAGCTGATGCCTTAAGTAGGAAATCAAGCCATGCACGGCAGGCTACTCTAGAAAAGGAAATGGCAGAATTTGATTTGGATCTTGTGGATTCTACCGCAGATATTCTGGCCACGCTAATTATCACTCCAACATTGGTAGATCAGATTAAGGAAGCACAGAAGGACGATACAACAATTAGAGAAACGCGAGAAAGAATGCTAACCAGCCGAGTGGATGAATTTCAGGTTCATGATGACGGCAGTATGTGGTACCAAGGAAGGTTGTGCGTACCGGATGTTGACGATCTTAGGAGGGAGTTGTTGAAGGAGGCACATAATTCGAGACTGTCTATTCACCCTGGTGCTACGAAAATGTACAATGACCTGAAGAGACACTATTGGTGGAGTGGCATGAAGAGGCACATTGCTGAGTTTGTGGAAAGGTGCCTCGTTTGCCAGCAAGTTAAGGCGGAACACCAAAGACCGGGTGGACTGATGCAACCTCTAGAGATACCCGAATGGAAGTGGGAGCATGTGACAATGGACTTTGTGGTTGGACTCCCGAAGACAAGGAATGGGAATGATGTGATATGGGTAATTGTGGATCGATTGACTAAGTCCGCTCATTTCTTGCCTATTCCCACCGGGCTTACTATGGAAAGGTTGGTAACTATGTACATTGATAACATTATTTGCCTCCATGGAGTGCCAGTCAGCATAGTGTCTGATTGTGATCCGAAGTTCACATCTCAGTTCTGGGCAGCTTGTCAGAAGAAGATGGGGACTGAGTTGCGACTGAGTACTGCTTTTCACCCTCAGACGGACGGTCAATCTGAGAGGACCATTCAGACCTTGGAGGACATGTTGAGGGCATGTGCATTGGATTTCAAAGGGAACTGGGACAGCATGCTTAAGTTAATAGAGTTCTCCTACAACAACAGCCATCACAGTACCATAGGTATGGCACCATTTGAGGCCTTATATGGACGAAAGTGTAGGTCACATGTGCATTGGGACGAAGTTGGTGAACGTAGGTTGACGGCTCCAGAAATAATCGAGCAAACTAAAGAACAGGTGAAACTAATTCGTGAACGTCTTAAGACGGCTCAAGATAGAAGCAAGAGTTGGGCCGACACGAAGAGACGACCTTTAGAGTTCAAGGAGGGAGAAAAAGTTTATCTTAAAGTGTCACCCATGAAGGGTGTGACACGGTTTGGAGTTAAAGGAAGTTGAAACCGCGATATATTGGACCATATGAGATACTTGAAAGGGTTGGAGATTTAGCTTACAAAGTGGCATTACCTCCGATGTTGGCTCAGGTGCACAACGTGTTCCACGTCTCGCAGTTAAGGAAGTACGTACCTGACCCGAGTCATGTGTTGGATGCGCAACCGCTTAAGATCAGGCCTGATGCGTCATATGAAGAGGTACCGATACGAATTCTGGACCGGAAGGACCAAGAACTCAGAAGAAGGATTATTCCTTACGTAAAAGTTCAATGGAGCAACCACCGAGAGAATGAAGCGACATGGGAACTAGAAGAGCAAATGCGCAACCGATATCCCCACCTATTCGAGTAAGGTACGGCAAGTTTCGGGGACGAAACTTTTTGTAAGGGGGGTAGGATGTTATAACCGTGTGTTTCAAAAAAAAAAAGAGAAAGAGATAAATAAGAAATAATAGAAAAAAATATCTAAATTAACAAATCTTATCCCTTCTCCCTTAATTAAACCATCACTCCCTATAATCCCTCATTCCCAATTTGACTAACCCTAAACCTTCTCTCTCTCTCTAGCGGCTGCCTCCCCCTTCCCCTCTCCCAATCAATTTCGGCCATAAGAAGAAAAAGAGGAAAAAGAAGGATCTTTGATCCAAAGTTCAAGAGAAGGGAGATCACACCGCCAACGTCATCACACTCTCGTATATCAATCACTTTTTGCTAGGATCGAGGTAGGTGCATCCTAATTACTCCCTCAAAACGGTACGAAGGTTGCATAGGCAAAAAGGGTATTTTTAGGTGTTGTTGTTGTCGTTAATTGTTGATCGGATCTTGATTATATGCCCCAATGTGTTTATTTCTCGTTATACGTTTTGACTTCATTGTGATCTTGTTGTGGTACGTTTCTTTGTGGGGTTGAGATGTCGTCATGCGTGTATGGATATGCGGAATGGGGTGAAAGGTTGAATGAGATTGAATGAATGGACTGCAGAAATTTCAGAATGAGAATTCTAAAATTCGGGGACATCGATCGATCGACGTCCCGGAGGTGAGGGTTCGATGTATCCCAGAACTACATCGATCGATCGACGTCAACTGAGTGAGGGTTCGACGTGCCTCAGTTGGACATCGATCGATCGACATCAGTGGGTGACATCCAACTGTTTTCTTTCCCTTTCTCTTGCATTCATGGCACGTGCATTGCATGAGGTACCCATTGTCTGAGGGCGTGCGTGTTCGGAGGATACGTAGCGTCTATAGGGCGTGGGGGCCGTGATGATACGCAGCGTCGGTCGGGCGTGGGTGTCATGTGATACGCAGCGTCTATAGGGCGTGGGTGCCGTGCGAATACGCAGCGTCTATAGGGCGTGGGTGTCTGAAGATACGCAGCGTCTATAGGGCGTGGGTGTCGTACGATACACAACGTCTATAGGGCGTGGGTGTCCAGAACAGCAAGTGGTGGCTAGAGACCATGACGCTGGAGTTAGGTCCCGGGAGCATGCATTGCATATAGGCCCAGGAGCATTTTGCCTGACATGTTTCTAGTTGCGTATGATACGTTATGTGAGCATGCATCACGTACTTGCACCTACATCTTGTGTGGATTGTTTACTTTCCGTATAAGTCATGTCGGGTTGTTTTATGTCGGTTACATGGAGTGTCTTACTTTCCGGTGGCATGCTATCTGTCTTATGTGGCTACGTGGTGATATCTTTTTGGGTATGTAAGTTTTGTATTGTTTTGAGAGGCACCTACTGGGTGATTACCATCACTCACCCCTACTATTCCATATGTAGCCGAGACGGAGTATGATTACATCTACATTGAGGATGGGTCCGATACCGTGGAATGGGCTGAGTGACTCGTAGATACGTGTGCGGCAAGGATGGAGACGGGCTTTTGGTGATGCCAGGGGATGACACAGACATTTTAATATTCAGTATTACTTTTGAAAACAATTTCATGCTTTTAAATTTAGACATTTGACCTTGACTTGTAAGGCCTGGTCAGCCTAGAATTACTGTCGTTACTTCCTTAAAGTTCATTAATTTCAATTAGTGTTGCGACTTATCGTTTCCGCAGAAAGAAAAGGAAAACTTTTCTGTGTCAGCACTGACGTGTAGCAGGTTGATGTGACGCCTTGTATTCTCCTGAGTGAGATACGGCGGGTGCACCGTTACCGAGGATGGAGCTCGGGAGCGGGGCGCTACAAAGTGACAATCTGTCACTTTCTCTAAGTTATATAGTTATATCATGGCCTCTCTTTTAAAATACAAGCGACTTGTCAGCTTTTAAATCATGACGTAACTGAATTCAAGTTAAATATATTTCTAAAACAAAAGAAATATCTTTTTTGATGTTGATACAACCTGTCAATACTAATCTAGATATTGACTCGAAAAAATATGATCACATATAATTTTCTTAGATTTTTTTTTTTTGCTTATCACAATTTCTTTTGTCCACCTTGTTCGTTATATAGACTTGTAAGGACGTACTACGTGTTTGGAAATCTGAAAGACCACATACATTAACATGAATACCTACGCGAAAAAATTAATTAGATAATTAATTAATTAAAAAGTGGACTGGCTATTGCAATATTGAGTATCGAATTTGAATAATGAAAATTAAAGGTTTACTTTGATTAATGAATCAAAGCCTTTGTTTATTTAAAAAGCGAAACTGACAATTCCCCAAAGTTGAATTTAAATCCTCTTCACCCCTGAAGTAAAAAAGGAAATCCCATCATTTCAATAAATTATATGACAAACATAAATTACAACAACAATAACCATTAATGGATAGAGAACCAACCTACATTATAAAAATCTGCTGAGCAAAGAACACAAAGCTACTTGAACAATGAAAGACGAGGTTACCCTACTAAAACATATGACAAATAAACTAAACTAGGAGACAATGCGTAGATAATCTTTAGTATCCTGACGCGGATTCACCAATGAAGAGAATTTATGATTATTAGGAACTTTTTGTCTTTGAATACATAAATTGAAACTGAACAATTTATACTATTATCTGTCTCAAAATACAAATTCTTTTTAACTTTTAAACATACTCTAAGTGTAAATTACATTATCTTGAAAAACTAAAATGGACTTATATTTTATGCAGTATCAATAAAATTTTATGATAAAAAGGCTTAGAGTTCAATAGCTGCTGTCAAAGTTATAATTCTCACGTTAAATAGTTCTCATGGTTTTCCCCCCACTTAAATACAAACCGCAAATGCTTCTGGATCATATTGCTCTATGATAACCGTTAACATCTGAAACATGCATGCATGTATATACTAGTCTCGGGACATCATAAAACAACAATTTTACATATCCACTTGTTTGATATTGAAGGGAAACCCTTCTTTCTTACTTTGATAATCGCGCTGTTCATCAGCTTAAACAGTACATTGAGGGGCTATGTATTTAGAAATTTGAGATAATTATGTAATAAGTACATTATCAATCACAATAAGTACAATATAAATCACATTATCTTCTTTTCTTATTTGTGATATTCTGACACTCTCCCTCAAGTTAAATCAACGGATCCTCGATGCTTGACTTGTCCAGAATTCATGAAATCTTCCAGCTGGTATGACCTTAGTAAGTATGTCTGTCAGTTGGTCTTTTGATCTCACGAACGGAAAACAAATTATTTGCTCATCGATTTTCTCTTTTATGAAGTGTCTATCTACTTCGATCTTCGTATGATCGTGTTATACTGGATTCTCTGAGATTCTTGTTGCAGCTTTATTGTCGCACATTATTCTTGGCACGGTTCATGGAGGATATTCTATCTCTGTCAGCATCTTTTTGAGTCATAGTACTTCAGCCAGTCCTCGAGCTGTCCCATGCAATTCAGTCTTGGCACTGGACAACGCTACCACCTTCTGTTTATTGTTCTTCCATAAGACCAAATTCCTGCCAACTAACGCGAAGTAGCCTGATGTCGACCTTCTATCATTTGGGTTTCTGGCCCATTCAGTATATGTGTATGCCAGTAACTTTAAATTCCCATGTTTTTGAAACATTATTCCTTTGGCAGGTGATCTCTTCAGATATCGAAGGACCCTCAACACTGCCTCCATATGCTCCTTTTGTGGTTGATATATGAACTGACATATTATGCCAACAGAGTAAGCTATGTCTGGCCTTGTATGAGAGAGATATATCAGTTTTTCCACCGGACGTGTGTATTGCCCCTTATCCACTGTTTCTGTTACATGTGATATCTTTAATCCATGATTCACCATTATGGGTGTATCGGTTGGTTTACAGTTCACTAACCAAGTTTCTTCTAAGAGATCGAGCACATATTTTCTCTGAGATATGAATATCCCTTTCTTCGACCTGAGCACCTCAATTTCCACAAAATACCGTAGCATTCTCAAGTCATTCATCTCAAACTCTCTGGACAATTGTTGTTTTAGGGTTGTGATATCCTTTTTATCATTCACAGTGAAAATCATATCATCTACATAAATGACAAGGCGTGTGATAACATTTTTTTTTATTACAGGAACAGTGTGTGGTCTGAATTACTCTAACAATATCTACATTTCTTCATGGCCATAGTAAATCTCCCAAATCATACCCTAGGTGATTGTTTTAAGCCATGCAAAGCTTTACGCAGCCTAGACACTTTTCCATCTCTAGATTCGCCAGTAAACCAGGAGGAGGCTCCACGTACACTTCCTCTTGTAGATCTCCATGAAGGAAGGCATTCTTAATATCCATCTTGCACAAAGGCCACTCGAGATTTGCTGCAGCTGAGAACAACACTCTGATTGTATCTATTTGAGCCACTGCGGAGAACATTTCTTAATAGTCAGTGCCATAGATCTGTATGCATCCTTTTGCAACCAATCTTGTCTTACGTCTCTATATCGTTCCATCTGATTGGTGCTTTAGTGTAAAAATCCATCTGGATCCAGTAGGTTTCTTTCTTGGACTCACGAGACTCTTTTCCCACGTTCCATTCCTTTTAACGGCGTCCATCTTGTCTTGCAGTGCCTCTCTCCATTCAGTGTATTTTTGGGCTTCTTCTACTATTCTGGGAGTTTGTATTGTGTAAAAGGACATAAGAAAGGATTTAGCTGTCTCAGATTTTCCTCTAACTGCTTTTGCCACTAGATATCTCGAGTTTCTTAGTGCATATGATGGTTCATATCTAGCTGGTGGAACTCTCCGGTTTTTTCTTGGATGAAGGACATACATGTGATCTGTGGATTCTGATTCGGCAATGATTTTGTTAGAAAAATCAATGTATGGTATTTGAGATATGGATTCACTTACCCCAGGGCACTCGTCCGAGGTTGACAAAGGATCATGGTCTGCCGTGAAGGCTTCTCCTTGTTATCAGAGGTTGGTTTGGTGGCTTGGCCTAACAGTTTCTGGCAATACAGGTTTATGTAGCTATTCGAGTGAGTCACCCCGAGAAATCTCCCATGACTACGAGGTTGGTTCTGGAAATAATACTTTGTTTTGAGGAAATCACAGTCCATGGTTGTGTACAGACGACACATTTGTGGGTCAAAGCATCTGTATCCCTTTTTATTGATCCCATAACTAACAAAAACACATCGGAGTGCATACAAGTCAAACTTTGATCGTTGAGTCTTAGGTATATGAACATAGACTATGCATCCAAAGACTTGTGGAGGAAATGACAGATGGAGAGGGCCCAAATGGTGCTGAGAAGGTGAGTCAATAGGTGTCTGGTGCTTGAGGATTTTCGTTGGTAATTTGTTGATGAGGTAATTGGCAGTGGGAATAGCTTCTGTCATGCAGTGGTTGGGTGATTTAGACCCAATCATAAGAGAACATGTAATTTCAAGTAGTATACGATTTTTTCCTTCCGCTACCCTATTTTGTTGAGGAGTATCTAGACAGGTAGTCTAGTGTACAAGCTCGTATTTATAAACGAAGTCTTGTAATGGTTTGTTCACATATTCTGTCTCGTTATCACTACGGATAATGTGTATTTTTGTTTGGTATTGTGTTTCAATCATGTGGTAGAAGGTAAAAAATTTATCAAAGACATCAGCTTGTGCTTAATAAAACAAACCCAGGTCATTCTGGTACAGTCATCAACAAATTGTAAGAAATAAAAAACCATTCAGGCTCGGAGTCGGAGAAGGACCCCAAACATTCGAGTGAATGAGGGAAAATGGACTCAATGTCTTGGTATTGTTTTGAGGGTATTATGTTTGTGACTCTTTGCTAAAATACATGTATCACATGGCAACTGAGAATACTTATCAAACAGTTAGGGAAATAGTATCTTTAAGTACCTCAAGGACGGATGACCCAGTCGGCGGTGCCACAACCCGTCCTATCTGTCGACCAACCCATGAGTGAGCCATACCGTACCATGTCGGTACACTTCATCTACAAAGTAGAGACCATCACGTTCATAGCCACACCCACTTATCTTTTCCGTCCCAATATCGTGCAGAAGACAAAAGTGTTAGTGTATGTGCCCTAGGCCATGATTTGGATATTTATGTTATGCATTTATTATTAATAAAAGAGGTTTTATTATCATTATTGTTGGTTAGTATGTTACACAATTTTGATATATGTCCCTGATTCATTATTGTTATGGAGATAAAATAATTTATAATCAGTATGAGTATTGATTTGATAATCATGAGATGATTATGTGTATGGTGATACGAATCAATCTCATATATACTTGTTAGAGAACAGTGTATTGGATACACCCATCATGAGATTGCTACATGGATTAGCGTCATAAGTAAATCTCATGATAGTCATGTTTTAATCCTTTGACTTGAGATTGTCATAGTTTCCAACATAAGGACTATTATATTTTGACATGATCAATCGTTATCCGTAACTGGATAATAATAAAGGTCATGATTGAATGTGATAGAAATTATGTAGAGGATATTGAACAATCAAGATAGAATTTGTCCCTCTCTTTTGAGAGAGATATCTTTGGGCCCCTCGATTAGTGAGACTGTGAAATGCATGGCCGTGCTCAAATGAATTGATAGTGTGATCAATATCATTTGTTTTATCAGTCTACTTAGAGATCGAGTAATCATATGTTTGAACTATATAAGTATGATGCTGACCATGACTTATGTTCAAACTAGATATCGTGTGACAAAGGGATTAATGCATGTACTATTATTAGGCTAGTTGGACTTTACTCGTATTAATTGGGTAGTTGTAATGCCTTGCTAGAGGCCAATTACGACTTGTTGGTTTAATAGAGATTTAATCAACTGCCAATTAATATGGGCCTATCGGGTCACACACAAGAATGCGTAAGGCTGAGATTAATAATATTAATAATATTAATATTGGATATTAATTATTATTATTATTATCGTTTTAATATTAATAATATTAATATTGGATATTAATTATTATTAATATTATTATTTTCATTTTTGTGGTTATATGTATATAGATATATATATGCTGTCAGATAATAATGAGAGAATCCATATCTGATATGGATTTTGAATATCCTGACAGAATCCATGTCTGATATGGATTTTGATTGGCATCAACGAAACCGATTAGGACTCGGTTTTTAATGTCCATAAATGCGTATATATATATCTATGTATCTCGTACATAGTGACGCACGAAATACACACGAAAACAACAGAAACCCTAGAATCGTTTTTGTAAAAAACGAGTTCTTCAGCCGCGCCGTTTGAAGAGCTAGCACTCCGGGCGGAAGCGTTCATATCTTCAAAGAGAACTAAGCCAAATGAACTAAACCCTGCATATTTATGGCATTGTCGCCTTAGCCATATAAATGAGAAGCGCGTATCTAAACTCCACCAAGATGGATTATTAGATTCATTTGATTTTGAATCATTTGAAAATTGCGAGTCTTGTTTGCTTGGAAAGATGACAAAGACTCCTTTTACTGGACATAGTGAAAGGGCTAATGACTTATTGGGCTTGGTACATACAGATGTATGCGGCCCAATCAGCATTAGTGCCAGGGGAGGATTTCAGTATTTCATTACTTTTACTGATGATTTCAGCAGGTATGGCTATGTCTACCTAATGAAACATAAGCATGAGTCTTTTGAAATGTTTAGAACTTTTCAAAATGAAGTACAAAATCAACTTGGTAAGACAATTAAAACCCTTCGATCAGATCGAGGTGGTGAATATTTGAGCCAAGAATTTGACCAACATCTAAGAAATTGTAGAATCGTTTCACAGTTGACTCCTCCAGGAACTCCACAATGGAATGGTGTTTCTGAAAGGAGAAATCGGACTTTATTGGATATGGTTCGATCTATGATGGGTCAAGTAGATCTTCCTTTATCCTTTTGGGGTTATGCCTTGGAGACAGCTGCATTCATTTTGAACCGTGTACCATCTAAAGCGGTTGAAAAGACACCATATGAGATGTGGACTGGTAAGAGACCCAGTTTGTCTTTTCTTAAGATTTGGGGTTGTGAAGCTTATGTGAAAAGATTAATGTCAGATAAACTAGCTCCAAAATCTATCAAATGTATTTTTGTGGGGTATCCTAAAGAAACTAAAGGGTACTATTTCTATATTCCCTCAGAGAACAAAGTGTTTGTTGCTCGAAATGGAGTCTTTTTGGAAAAGGAGTTTCTCTCCAAGAGAACAAGTGGGAGTATAGTACAACTTGAGGAAACTCAAGTTCCACAAGATATCGTTGAACCGTCTTTAGAGACGATTTCAGAACCACAAACAGTTGTGGAGCCTGAAAATGTAACACAAGTCCAACGCAGATCTGATAGGATACATCGTCAGCAGATAGATATGGATTTCTTGTGACTGATGATAGTCAAGTTATGCTCATATATCAAGATGAGCCTACTACCTATCAGGAAGCTGTGTCAGGTCCAGATTCAGATAAATGGCTTGGAGCCATGAATTCTGAGATGCAATCCATGTTTGATAACCAAGTTTGGTCTTTAATTGATCCTCCAGAGGGTATTAAGACTATTGGTTGCAAATGGGTTTTCAAGAAGAAAACTGACATGGATGGAAATGTGCAAACCTACAAAGCAAGGCTTGTGGCTAAAGGTTTCAAGCAAACTCATGGTATAGACTATGATGAAACCTTTTTACCAGTAGCTATGCTTAAGTCTATTCGAATTCTCCTTGCCATTGCAGCATACTATGATTATGAGATACGGCAAATGGATGTCAAAACTGCTTTCCTTAATGGAAATTTACTCGAGGATGTGTACATGACACAACCTGAGGGTTTTGTAAATCCTGAGAATTCAAAGAAGGTTTGCAAGCTTCAAAGGTCCATCTATGGATTGAAGCAAGCATCTCGAAGCTGGAATCTTCGTTTTGATGAAACAGTTAAGAACTTTGGTTTCATCAAGAATGAAGATGAACCTTGTGTTTACAAGATGGTTAGTGGGAGTGCAGTAGTGTTTCTGGTCTTATATGTGGATGACATATTACTTATTGGGAATGATATCCCTACCTTGCAAAAGGTTAAAGCTTGGTTAGAGAATTCATTTTCAATGAAGGACTTGGGTGAGGCTACCTATATCCTTGGTATCAATATCTATAGAGATAGATCTAAAAGGATAATAGGCTTGAGTCAGAGTACATACATAGATAAAATGTTGAAAAGGTTCAACATGCAAGAGTCCAAGAAAGGATTCCTGCCTATGTCTCATGGCATTCATCTTAGCAAGAATCAATGTCCTCAGACATCTGATGAGCGAGATCAAATGAATAAAATTCCTTATGCTTCTGCTATAGGATCGATCATGTATGCTATGTTATGTACTAGACCAGATGTCTCATATCCATTGAGCACAACAAGTAGATATCAAGCTGACCCTGGTGAAGGTCACTGGACAGCTGTCAAGAATATTCTTAAGTACCTCAGAAGGACTAAAGATGTATTCTTGGTTTATGGAGGTTTGAATGACGAGTTAGTTGTAAATGGTTACACAGATGCTAGCTTCCAAACCGACATAGATGATTTCAGGTCGCAGTCCGGTTTTGTATTCACATTGAATGGTGGAGCTGTTAGTTGGAAGAGTTCAAAACAAAGCACTGTGGCTGATTCTACAACAGAGGCTGAGTATATAGCAGCATCAGATGCAGCTAAAGAAGCAGTTTGGTTGAAGAAGTTCATCACTGAGCTAGGAGTGGTACCTAGCATTGCAAATCCTGTGGACATTTATTGTGACAACAATGGTGCCATAGCACAAGCAAAAGAGCCTAGGTCTCATCAGAGATCTAAACATATACTCAGACGCTACCATCTCATTCGAGACATCATCGATAGAGGAGATGTCAAGATATGCAAAGTTGACACAAACGATAACATAGCAGATCCATTGACTAAGCCTCTCTCACGGGTCAAGCATGATCAGCACACTAGATCTATGGGTCTCAGATATTTGTAGGCCTAGTGCAAGTGGGAGATTGTTAGTGTATGTGCCCTAGGCCATGATTTGGATATTTATGTTATGCATTTATTATTAATAAAAGAGGTTTTATTATCATTATTGTTGGTTAGTATGTTACACAATTTTGATATATGTTCCTGATTCATTATTGTTATGGAAATAAAATAATTTATAATCAGTATGAGTATTGATTTGATAATCATGAGATGATTATGTGTATGGTGATACGAATCAATCTCATAGATACTTGTTAGAGAACAGTGTATTGGATAGACCCATCATGAGATTGCTACATGGATTAGCGTCATAAGTAAATCTCATGATAGTCATTTTTAATCCTTTGACTTGAGATTGTCATAGTTTCCAACATAAGGACTATTATATTTTGACATGATCAAACGTTATTCGTAACTGGATAATAATAAAGGTCATGATTGAATGTGATAGAAATTATGTAGAGGATATTGAACAATCAAGATAGAATTTGTCCCTCTCTTTTGAGAGAGATATCTTTGGGCCCCTCGATTAGTGAGACTGTGAAATGCATGGCCGTGCTCAAATGAATTGATAGTGTGATCAATATCATTTGTTTTATCAGTCTACTTAGAGGTCGAGTAATCATATGTTTGAACTATATAAGTATGACGCTGACCATGACTTATGTTCAAACTAGATATCGTGTGACAAAGGGATTAATGCATGTACTATTATTAGGCTAGTTGGACTTTACTCGTATTAATTGGGTAGTTGTAATGCCTTGCTAGAGGCCAATTACGACTTGTTAGTTTAATAGAGATTTAATCAACTGCCAATTAATATGGGCCTATCGGGTCACACACAAGAATGCGTAAGGCTGAGATTAATAATATTAATAATATTAATATTGGATATTTATTATTATTATTATTATTATCGTTTTAATATTAATAATATTAATATTGGATATTAATTATTATTAATATTATTATTTTCGTTTTTGTGGTTATATGTATATAGATATATATATGCTGTCAGATAATAATGAGAGAATCCATATCTGATATGGATTTTGAATATCCTGACAGAATCCATATCTGATATGGATTTTGATTGGCATCAACGAAACCGATTAGGACTCGGTTTTTAATGTCCATAAATGCGTATATATATATATCTATGTATCTCGTACATAGTGACGCACGAAATACACACGAAAACAACAGAAACCCTAGAATCGTTTTTATGAAAAACGAGTTCTTCAGCCGCGTCGTTTGAAGTGCTAGCACTCCGGGCGGAAGCGTTCGTGTGGATACCGACAGAGGGTGTTCGTGATTTCGCACCTCTTCCATCTGCAGACTTCGAATCTACGGAGGTAGTTTTTGATTTCTTTTGTCGAATTAAACGAACAACATGGATCCTTGGTAGGAAATCGAAGATCAAGTTTTGTTTTCCGCTACGCGTTTGGCAGTGATCTCGGTTGATTTCCTAACAAAAAGGTCAGGTGCACTAGGGTAGTACAATTCAACTTTTTTGTAATATGTCTTATAGATAACAACTTAGGGATAAGGTAGGGACATAAAAGAAGTTTTTGGGTTTTAGAGACGGTGAAATATGACTACTGTCTGTCCCTTCTACGGAGAAACATTCGTCATTGGCAGTCCGAATAAATTCTTCTTGGGATGGGTGCGATAGTGGAAATCATGAAAATCATATGATATGGTGTCGGTGGCGCCACAGCCAAATAACCAGACGGGGTTTTCATCCGTTTCTATTGTTTTTCTCAAGTTTGCAGTGGGGGACTGGCTTTATTTTTTTAGTGGGGTTCAGGTTTTTAAATTCTTTTATTGGAGAACTTGCAACCTCAGATTATCTAGTATTTTTCGAATCACTTCCTCTATTACCACTCACTCCCCCACGTAAATATATATAATTAGGAAGGGAAAGGCTTGGGTGTAATTTTGCCCGAAGCCCTCTACCTCTAAAAGTTTCATTACACTCTTCTGGAGACCTCGGTGATTTGGGACCGTCGTCCTCCCTTAATACCCCTCTTAAGCTTAACTGCTCTTCGCCATCACTGGCAGCCCGCTGGTTGCCTGTGGCTGAGCCTGTAACTCCTCTTCTCTTTCCTCTTTTTCTCGTGTCTGGCCACCATTCAAGGAATCGAATCAATTAGAAGCACCCATCTGATGTGTGCCTGCTGCTGCCGTAATGTGTACATCAAAGGTGAGATTTCTTATCTTCCTTGCAGGATGATTATCTTGGTGGATCCATTCTCGCCTTGTCTGACCTCCCCCTCTCTTTCCTAGTAATTTGATCGATTTTTATAGGGTTTGGCCTTCCTGTCTGCGACAGTAGGCCACTCCCGGTTTCTGGGGAATACTCCCCGGTGATGGTTCCCTGCCGTCTTTCATAATGCCTCTTCTGTGTGCTTCCCCCTTCGAATTTGTGCGCATGCTTCCTCTATTGTGGGTAGAGGGTCAATTTTTAGTATGTCCCTCTTTTCCCCCATCATATTCTTCACTTATGGCTTGCAGAAATTGGTACAATTTATTTTGTTGTTGGAGTTGATTATACACTGTCATGTCTCTCGGATAGTGCATTAGATCTGGGAGTCTCATGTCTATGTCTTTCCAAACCGTCTGCAATTGGCTATAGATTCATTCTAGTAGCTATGCTCCTTGTTTTGGACTGTTAGCTTTAACAGTCAAGTCAGAGATTTGTAGAGTATCCTTGCCACTGCTATATATGGACTCAATGCCCTTCCAAAGATCCCACGATGTAGGGTAATCTATGAACTGGTTGACAATGTATGGCTCTATGTTCTCCAATATCCATGTTAGAACATTGGAGTCTGACTGCCTCCACTGTTCACACATCGTGTCTTCTTTCCTGGGAGGCGGGCCGTGATGTGTCTGAGCCTCCCCCTAGATGGCTAGGCTGATCTTTCTTGCCCACACATAGTAATTGTGGTCATTTAGTTTGTATGTCAAACTTAGTGGTTAGCTGGATGAACTTTCTGCTAGACTCTGTATTGGTGCCCATTTTTGCAGTAGTTCCAAAACTTGGAACAAGTTCATGGTTTCAGTCATTGGGTTGGTTGCCCCCTCAGACTGGAATGTACTTGACTGGAGTGTTTGGTCAGCCATGGGAACAGTGTTATTACAGGCAATTTTCTAGGTAAGTGATGAGCTTTTTTTATTTTATCACTTCAAGGATGGAATGTTAGTTCCGATATCATGCTTGATATTGAAGAAAAAACTTTCTTTCTTACTTTTGATAATCAGGCTGTTCATCAGCTTAAATAATACATTGAGGTGCTACAGTTTAAATATTTGAGATAACTATGTAATAAGTACATTATCAATCACAATATTTGTGATATCCTGACACCACTTGTTTTATACAAAATCAACATTCCATGACAGCATACAGAACTAATGTTACTTTCTCCTGGGATGAGGGTCCCGAGGGACAGCTGTAGCGCCCCGTCCCGAACCCTAGGGTCAGAACCGGTACGCCCGCCGTATTCCACTAAGGGATATACAAGGCGTCTGTACAAATCCTTGCACTTATCAAAACGACAAAGTATTCGATTGCAGAAGCGAAATAAATCAATTCAAAACCCTAAATCGAAAGTAAAATCCCCAAAATCATGTATAGTCAACATTAAGTCAAAATCCCCTAAACGACATTGTAAAGTGCGTAAAATGAAACCCCTAAGCTAAATCCTCAAATGAAATAATAAATAAAATAAAACAACCTCAATTCCTGTTCCTCAATCTCCCGACAGTCTCTACGAGTCCCACTGAGCCCACTCGGAATCTTCTCCAACCCATATGTAATCATACCCTGAATCGTCTGCAAGAAAACAAAACAAACGGTGTGAGCGACAAAAACGTCACTCAGTAGGTACCCTGCCTGCATCGGCCCTGTGAGATCATACATGCTAGGACAGTAGTGAAATACATATAGATACGTCGATACGAAAATAGACTGTCCACGTTTTCGCAAACACGTATAACGGCCAGAACTTTTTAAACAACGTATAACGGTCATATCTTTTTAAAACAACGTATAACGGTCATAACTTCTTATGACAATCAAGCACATAACCATGCAGAATGAGCGTGGAATGCAATGCCACATACGTGATGCATGATAAACCTACCTTCTCAGAAACATTCATCTAATCGTGCAATGCATGACCCCGGGTCCTAACAGAACGGAACAGAACGGAACGGAACGGAACAGATCAGATATGCGACTTACGTCTCGCATATCCTAACAGAACAGAACGGAACAGAACAGAACATATCATATATGCAATGTCTCGTGATGCATGAACGCACAGAAATCATACACGGAATCTTTCCTTTACTTTCCATTTTCTTTTCCTTTTCCTTTTCTTTTCCCTTTTTCTTTTTTTCTTTTCTTCCTTAGCTTCCAGCGACTCCCTCCATTCCCTGCAATTCCCAACCTTAACCTTTCGTGCATTCCTCTTCCATTTTCAATTTCGTTCCCCAGCCCCCCTGCGGTCCCTCCCTCTCCCCCACCCCCACCCCCCTCTTCACCCGGCTTCCCACCCCCAGTGCACCACAGCCCCCCTCCAGCTGCACCCCCGCCCCTCTCCAACCGCACCCACCCTCAACCCTAACCCCCTCACCTGACCAGGCCCGCCCCCCTCACCCTGAACAGCCCCCCCTCACTCCAGGCAGCGGCACCAACCCCCCCTTCAGCAACCCTCTTAGCCGCTTCCCCACCCTTATTCTTCCATCCGGCAACACGTGGTCATAGCCCACCACCACCGGCCACGCGCCACCGGTGCAAACACTCATTCCTACGATTCCGGTATTCACACGCAAATCAAAAATCAAATCTTTTTTCCGAGTTTCATACGAAAATAGCATCGTACATATATACGGACATACAATTCATCACATATACGTATAATCAATAATCAAACATCTATACAATCACAAATACTAATGCACGATCTCGTTTTCATAAAGAAATTAAGGATTACTGCTATTACATTCAACGGATGTTAAGGAAGCACCTACTTGGTAATTGATACGCGTTGAAGAGCGTGATCGAGCGGTGGTTCTCCCTCCTTAAAACTGGCGGCTTGGTTTGAAAGCAAAAAAGAAAGTCGTTCTTTCCTCTCTCTCTGTGAAGAAGGCGACGGTATGTCTAATGTGGAGAGGGAGAGGGATCTACGTGATTAAATAGAAATTTGATTAGGGTTTAGGGAAAATTTTCCTAATCAAATTAGGTTTAATAATTAATTAGGCCTAATTTCCATTCTTGCCCCTATTAAAAAAAATGGGATATAACATTCTCCCCTCCTTACAAAAAGTTTCGTCCTCGAAACTTGTGTTTTACGTAATCGGTAACTTAGTATAGTCCCACATAATTCATTTACCTAGATCATGATCGAACTTAGCATCCCTTCGTATTCTGATATGTTACCCATTTTACTTCCTCGATACACGACTAAGTCCTCAAATCATTCAGTGTGTATGCATACAATGTAATCTTTAAATCCATTGTCCTCCGTCTAATAGATCGTAACCTATTCTTTCTATAGTTCTCGAATCAACCTTAAGGGTATCATCATTATACTGGCTTCATAACTTAATCGTCGGTCTATATCGTACTTATATTTAATATCATGACCAACCCTCTAAGATCAGTTCTTAGGTGTATTACAATCTTTAACTTAACGTCTTGCTCACGAGACTCGTCCCTGAAGTTGTATGTAATTTTTTTTTCGGAATACGTTGTACTCTAGTACGATTTAATTTAATCATCGCCAGCATTCCCCAAGATGATCTAGTCCTTATAAGGTTCAATCCTTACTTAATTCTCTATAATTAGTGCTTACAAACTTCCATTTATACCACTTGACGTGTATCATTCAACTTACTGCAATCTACAATACCAGATTCTTAAATTTATCACATCTGATCCATTCTCTAGATAAGTAACCATACTAACATCTCTTGTGCATGCCAATATGGTAACCGTTACCCTTCCTTAACACAACCAAGTCTTCAAAATCAGCTCTTATATACTTACAAACTAGCTCTATGATCATGCTCTTAATTTCTCAGAGATATCGTCAGCAGCCTAGTATACGAAATATGTGTATGGACATATTTATCTTCAAGTTAAAAGAAATGTAGCATACGTAGCTATAATTTTGAATATAGCTTTAACTATTTAAAATATTGAACCTTCTAATTTTTGTAATCACAAAACCCAAAGTATCATAGATTTGTTTTCGCAACGTGATATCTCAAATGATCATTTTAAAAACGATGACATAACTTGTTCGCAAGACATTTTGGTAAATTGCGTCAAAACAGTTGAAAACTTAATAATGTAAGGCTTTATGAAACGATTTGAATATGGTACCTTCCGTTTAAAAAAAAAGGTATATATTTTGAAAGTTACCTTTTTTTTCAAAAGTTAAGTAAGTTCATAGCAAGCGGGTAAATACCTTTGAAAACATTTCAACGGTTAAACTGCTTGCGATATCGATAGTCGTCAAATTAAATTAATTTTGACTAAAAAAATATGTAGCAAAAACAGAAAGTTGAATTATTCTGTAAGAATATATATATGCACATCATTTTTTTGCAAGAACATCAATATTTTAAAAGTTTTTCCCCTTTCAAGGTCGTCAAAAGAATTGAAAATTTTATTCTAATGATTTACAAGTACGGAAAAGAATTAGTCTTGTAAAGTTTAATATACTATATAAAGAAATGTGACTTAATAAGGTATTTTCAAAAATAAAATGTCTTTTGAAGTCCCTGTAAAATATAGGCATAATTTGGTGTGCGTGCTTAGATAAAATATTTATCTTCTAGAGAAATAATAGTCCAATATTTCGTATAATTTCTATAATCTATCCTTATTTTCAAAAGAACTACCCGTCTACGTATCGTTTCTTATAAGTCTCACCTTCGCCTACAATGATAAAATCTCTCACTTAAATTGTCCAATCCTAGCATCATGACACACTAACTATTTATCGACTTAAGGTATTCTAGTTCACCATGCTTCCGCGTGCCATGCTGATCCAATGTATCTCTTTACTTGGTTATTTAAACCTCTAATTATCCTAGTTAAATCTCAACTGAACAGGCAACCACGACTGGTTCATGCTTACTCTATTTCAATTCAAGCCTACTAGATTCAAACCAAATGTTCCGATGTCAATATTTAACCCACAATTCTGTAATGATATGGTATTCCAAGGCACATACTATAGTCGATTCTCGCATGCCGCTATTGTTCAATACCTCTAATAAGACTAATATCGTCGACCTATTTTGATTACCATACATTCAGCATCTTAACCATAGACTATAAACTCCCTTGTACAATATTATTAACTAAGCTCTACTGATTATAACGCTAATCGTTATTTAGTTTATATCATTCTACTATAAATCATCTCTTAGTATTTACTATACTACTATAATTCATTTCTTAGTAGCTATGGTCCCAACTTAGGCCTAAGCCTGCTATGATGTTCTCGTCAAAGTAGGGATATGGACCCGCTTTACTTTACCCTAATGGTACCGAGTACCATGTTGCAGTTATGGTAAGGCAGCCCGAGTTACTGCCTGACCCATTACCATGTCAACTAACGTTTGTAGTAGGGTATTCTGGTTAACATTGTAATTCATTCAGATCAATTATATAGTATTCAACTAGTGTTACTAAGATCACGGCTTAGAGTGTTATGATCAACCTTAGATAAAGGAGAACTGCATGGGATATCCTAGGTATACGTGTTTCAAAACCGATCGACTTCTTAAGTTTTAGGACCACAACTTATTTCTAGGATCGTTCTTAACATCATCATTTCTTAAATCCAAGATCACGTCTTATTTCCAAATCATAATTAGTACATAATCAACACTTATTACTAAATCAGTACTTATGTCTAAAGTCAACTCTTAATCGAGATTGTTACTTATGTCTAAGATCGTAACTTATGTTCAGGATCATCGCCTATAACTGAGATTAGTACCTATGTTCATGATCATCGCCTATAACTGAGATTAGTACCTATGTTCATGATCATCGCTTATGTTCAAATCATCACTTATGTCTAATATTGTGACTTAGAGGCAAAATCGTAACTTATTTTCTAGTATCATGGCCTAATTCTACATTTCCGCCGTGGATCTAGAGTCATGCTCTGAAGATTGTACTATCGGCACGTAATACGTCTTGAACTCATTCTGAAATTAGATCCAAGTAATCGGCGATGTCAGTTGTGCTGCGCCACACTCCTCCGCATCAGAAGAATCTCAAGTCTGAGTGCGGTGGTGGTGGAGCATGTGGCTGCTGATGTTGTTGCGCCACAGCTTGGCCCATGACTTGTAGTGAGTCGGTCGGGGCCTGGGGAAGCACGACCTGCAGTGGGGCCCCATTCTCAGAGTGGTTCCCATTGCCGTTCTTACCGTTCTCTTCTCAACGGCGTATTTGCTACGACAAGGAAATTTCAGTTTTTCTTGTCAAGGGCATTTTAGGAAATATATAAATTTAAGATATAGAAAACAGTCAAATACAGACAAATAAAAACAAAAATGAAAACCAACCGTGCCCCCAGTCCGATCATCACTTAGTCTAAATTAAACCTATTCTAAAATCAAACTTAGTCTCGGATCATAGCTTACGTCTAGAATCAAACTTAGTCTAAGATCAACTTACATCTACGATCGAAACTTAAGTCTATAGTCATCTCTTACGTCTAAGATCATCTCTTAATTCTATGTTTTCCGCAGTAGATCTAGAGCCTGGCTCTGATACCACCTGTAGCGCCCCGTCCCGAACCCTAGGGTCAGAACCGGTACGCCCGCCGTATTCCACTAAGGGATATACAAGGCGTCTGTACAAATCCTTGCACTTATCAAAACGACAAAGTATTCGATTGCAGAAGCGAAATAAATCAATTCAAAACCCTAAATCGAAAGTAAAATCCCCAAAATCATGTATAGTCAACATTAAGTCAAAATCCCCTAAACGACATTGTAAAGTGCGTAAAATGAAACCCCTAAGCTAAATCCTCAAATGAAATAATAAATAAAATAAAACAACCTCAATTCCTGTTCCTCAATCTCCCGACAGTCTCTACGAGTCCCACTGAGCCCACTCGGAATCTTCTCCAACCCATATGTAATCATACCCTGAATCGTCTGCAAGAAAACAAAACAAACGGTGTGAGCGACAAAAACGTCACTCAGTAGGTACCCTGCCTGCATCGGCCCTGTGAGATCATACATGCTAGGACAGTAGTGAAATACATATAGATACGTCGATACGAAAATAGACTGTCCACGTTTTCGCAAACACGTATAACGGCCAGAACTTTTTAAACAACGTATAACGGTCATATCTTTTTAAAACAACGTATAACGGTCATAACTTCTTATGACAATCAAGCACATAACCATGCAGAATGAGCGTGGAATGCAATGCCACATACGTGATGCATGATAAACCTACCTTCTCAGAAACATTCATCTAATCGTGCAATGCATGACCCCGGGTCCTAACAGAACGGAACAGAACGGAACGGAACGGAACAGATCAGATATGCGACTTACGTCTCGCATATCCTAACAGAACAGAACGGAACAGAACAGAACATATCATATATGCAATGTCTCGTGATGCATGAACGCACAGAAATCATACACGGAATCTTTCCTTTACTTTCCATTTTCTTTTCCTTTTCCTTTTCTTTTCCCTTTTTCTTTTTTTCTTTTCTTCCTTAGCTTCCAGCGACTCCCTCCATTCCCTGCAATTCCCAACCTTAACCTTTCGTGCATTCCTCTTCCATTTTCAATTTCGTTCCCCAGCCCCCCTGCGGTCCCTCCCTCTCCCCCACCCCACCCCCCTCTTCACCCGGCTTCCCACCCCCAGTGCACCACAGCCCCCCTCCAGCTGCACCCCCGCCCCTCTCCAACCGCACCCACCCTCAACCCTAACCCCCTCACCTGACCAGGCCCGCCCCCCTCACCCTGAACAGCCCCCCCTCACTCCAGGCAGCGGCACCAACCCCCCCCTCAGCAACCCTCTTAGCCGCTTCCCCACCCTTATTCTTCCATCCGGCAACACGTGGTCATAGCCCACCACCACCGGCCACGCGCCACCGGTGCAAACACTCATTCCTACGATTCCGGTATTCACACGCAAATCAAAAATCAAATCTTTTTTCCGAGTTTCATACGAAAATAGCATCGTACATATATACGGACATACAATTCATCACATATACGTATAATCAATAATCAAACATCTATACAATCACAAATACTAATGCACGATCTCGTTTTCATAAAGAAATTAAGGATTACTGCTATTACATTCAACGGATGTTAAGGAAGCACCTACTTGGTAATTGATACGCGTTGAAGAGCGTGATCGAGCGGTGGTTCTCCCTCCTTAAAACTGGCGGCTTGGTTTGAAAGCAAAAAAGAAAGTCGTTCTTTCCTCTCTCTCTGTGAAGAAGGCGACGGTATGTCTAATGTGGAGAGGGAGAGGGATCTACGTGATTAAATAGAAATTTGATTAGGGTTTAGGGAAAATTTTCCTAATCAAATTAGGTTTAATAATTAATTAGGCCTAATTTCCATTCTTGCCCCTATTAAAAAAAATGGGATATAACAACAGCAGTGTTAAGGGAGAACTTGGCAACGTCCATGGCATCAGTCTTTGGCTTTTTGTTGATATACAAAGCCAAGTAAAAGGTGGCACCGAAATAACAAATCCAGCAAGCGTCATAGTGCAAGGATAAAAGGCAATATCCACCTCTGATGCAAAATCTCCCCCGGGTTCTTTCCTGGAGGCCTACTGGAGCCTTCCAAACCGGCTGTCCTGGAGTCCTCCTGATCCATCCTGTGAGCCTCTGCATTTTTTCTCAACTATTCTTCTCCAGTCATCTCTTGCAAAATGAAAATCTCTATCAACTTTTGCCACACGTCTCTGTTTTTTGTTCTATTGTTTTTTGTGTAGGCTTTATGAGGTTTCTCAAGTTTGAAAAGTTATGTATTTTCTCTATCTTAAAAGTTAATCGAAGTAGTAAAACTAATATAAAGCTTAAAAAAGTTAATCGAAGTAGTGATTTAAATTTTGTATTCTAAAATTTATTATTCAAAAGCAACTTTTAGTTTCGAAATATACATAATTAACGAGAACAAATTTAATAATTTAACTTTTTTTAGTATTTACAAAATAGGAATAAATATTTTAAAAGGGTCAAACATATAAATGAACAGTATTTTTGGGATCAAGGAAGTGCTTAACTTTTGCCATCGCCACCGCCAGGTCGGGACTCCCCCTCCATTGCCGTTTGAAGTTTGACCTATTACGTGGATTTTCGCTTCATGTTTGCTTATGGTCCAACATCTGGCGTTTCATCTGGTGGATATGGCGTCTGGTGACATATGTTACCAATGTTATAAACTCAAACGAGTATAGTTAAGAGAAAAGAGAAACAAGAGAAGTTTGTATCTCAATGGTGTGTATTTCATATAAGACATAAGGCCCTATTTATAGGACTCAATGGAGTGAAGATAAACATGGACAAACCCTTTTGAATATCTACATCTAATCTGATATACAAAAGAGATTCAAACACTTTGGATATCCACATCTACTATAATGTCTATCTCTACAATGTATATCAACATTATGATTATCCTTGAGATTCCAGTATATCCATAACACTCCCCCTTGGATATCCAATCTTTATAGAATATGCCTCGTTAAAACCTTGCCAAGAAAAACCCAGTGGGATAAAAACTTGGTCGAAGGAAAAAGGGTACACATTCGTAAAAATCGGTAAGTGTGATACACTGCCTCGTTAAAACCTTGCCAAGAAAAACCCTGTGGGATAAAAAACTTGGACAAAGGAAAAAGAGTACAGTGTGCATGTAGTAATCACACTCCCCCTGAAGCTGGCAAGAGATCTTTGAGTCGACGCAATCCAATGTTGTAGATCATCTCTTTAAATGTAGCGCTTTTGTGAACAATTCATCAAGAATCTGGCTTAATTGTATCTGCTGGATATTAATATCATCATTCTTCTCGAGGTCATAAGTGTAGAAGAACTCTGGTGATATATGATTCATTCTTCTTGGATGTAGCCATTTTCAATTTGAACAATACATCTTCCATGATCCTCAAACAGTGTTGTGAGTGTCTTCAATATGCTGAATCGTCGACTTCAAGCAAATGCATTCACAGCTTTCTTCATGCAATACCAAAATCTTATAATGATGAATACATGGTTGTGAATGTCTGTTTCACTCATCTCTATAATATGACTGCACCAAAACATATCTATTCTGTGGTATTCCCTTATGCGAGTCAGATAGCCAGCATCAGCATAATCCACTAATTATGATGATACCTTCCTTGAGTAGTATAAACACCCGTATGGTGTTCCAAGAAGATAAAAATGTGTTTAACATTATTTCAATGTCTTCGTATAGGTGTTGAACTATACATTCTCAATAAATTCACTGAAAATGCTATATATAGTATCGAAATTCGCAAGATACTTTAAAACACCAATAACACTAAGATATGGTACTTCAGGACCTAATAATTCTTCGTTATCTTCTGGTGGTCGAAATGAGTCTTTCGATCGTACCATGCTATGACTACTCAAGGCTCGATCTGCAGGTCGAGAGAACATTTGATCTTCTCAAAATTTTTCATCTCAAACTCTTTTATGATACAACTAGAGGTTTTAGCAAGCTCTTCAGGAGTTCCAACAAGATTTAGATGATCGACATGCACATCCTGCCAGATTGTTTTAATCCATACAATGGTTTCTATAATTTGATTGAGTATAGTTCATTCATCTTTTGATTACATGCTGCAGGCAATCTAAATCCTTCTGGGATTTTATATCATCGTTTTATAATTCATATGAGTAAGCGGTAACCTCATTCATTAACCGCATATCAAGATTTGAGTGACTACTAGGCTGACTAAATATTGTAATGTTATGGCATCAATTATCGGGGAATATGTTTCATCATAGTCAAGCCTATTTCTTTGTGAGAAACCCATTTATATCCAATATGTTTGATCCCTTCAAGGGTTTGACTACAGGTTAAATAATTTGCGAATGCGGCTTTCTCTTCAAAGGTTTTGGACTACGGGTCCAAATGCTTTGCAACTTTCCCTTCAGGGGTTTGGATTGCATAATTTTAGCCAATGATTTATGTGTCGACATTTTTCAGTTAACATTGGTTCAGGATCCTGATTCTTAACTTCACATGCAATCCCTCAATCAATAATGACCAATAATGATCATTTGTCTATCCCAATTTTCTCTTATAATTTAAAGAGATCTTTTCAAAATTGTGTTCACTTGCTTCTTCAGGAGCAACTTGTCTATTGACTTTTAGACTGATCAGTTCTTATTTCTATAGCGCTTTCAAGTTGTGAACATCTAATCTCTAGTTGAGTATTCTCTTCTGGAGTATTATTTGTACCACTCTCTTTCGAGGGCTTTTATCTTTTACACCAACTGGGCGTCCACGCTTTAGACTTGTTTTTGGTATACCATTATCATGTCCTTCAGAGACATCAAGTCGAATCGGTGTATTCATCGCCAAAACGTGGGATTTTGTTATCATTTTACTTCTTGCTCGCATTAATTTGTTCATATGTTAAGGTGAGATAGTGAAGGAACGTTCCATGTAATTTCACGCCGTTCTTCAGGAACCGGCACTTTCTCTCCCCCTAACGGCGGGAAGACTAACTCACCAAACCAATGCTGATGCATGTATAGTTGCATATCCCCAAGCTCATATGGGTAAATTGAACCTTAAAATCAAACATCTAGCAATCAGTTGTAAACGTTTAATAAATGACACTGCTGGGCCATTTTAAGTGTACACACTTGCAACTGAATGCTCAACGCCAATCTCATGACATACAATAATCATTGAAAGCTTGGGATATAAATTCACATGTACTATCAATACTTAATAAATTTAATCGGATAATTATATAATCTGAGCAAGAAGCTTGGCAAAAGGTACTAGTCTTTTCGAAAGCAAACTCACATGAACAAGCAACACACACAAAATCATGTAATCTTTTTATTCATGAAAGAGTTTCTAGAATCTTCTGGTTCTTTAAAGAGTACACATGTGAGTGTTGTACAATTGTACACATCATTATTTTATCTGGGTGACCAAGTCGATTAAGTCATAAATAACTTTGATTGTCGAACTTCTGGTTCATCACGATATTATATTCGACTAGATGTATAGTCTCATAATACAATCCATAGAGAAAATTGGGAGTTTTCTTTGACAAGCTTCTGGCTTGAATCATTGTCGATAAAAATTTCATATTCCCCTCATCATTGTTCAATATGAATGCCATTAAGGCGTATATCTTTTAAACTCAATAGTTTCCTTTCGACTTGGTGGGAAATGATGCCATATTAACCAATATATGTGTATCACCCGTTGATAAAATGGTCGCTCTTTTGGAGCCCTCAATCGATGCCATAGTACTCGAAGTGGTACTAACATTTGCATTCTTATAATAGAAAAACAAAACTTATTCATAATAATTTTTAAAAAAATAGAATTTATCTAGACAATCATTCTTGATTCTTCTGTTTTGCAAAATCATCCATTAACAGGATCCCTTGAGTATTAGTTAGCTGATTTACTAGTACACACGTAGGAAGAGTAAGTGATCTAGCTTTCAGGGAGATAAGTTATCCCACTTTGGTTCGAAACTACCATAAAACACTATTCTTTTAGCTTACTATGCAACACTTGAACAGCTGCCACCAAAAAAAACCGAATGCTGTAAGCATTGAGGCACTGGAAAAGATAAATCATTAGAAAGGAAAACTCGAACTCGTAACCATAATATACGCAGAAGAAGTATACCTAAAGAGACTTGACAGCAAGCTCTTGAAAGAGCACTTAGCATTATTCTGCAAACTAAATTCAGGATATATTACTAACAAAAAGAAAATCCAGGATATATTGAACATCAAGTCACCTAGCAAAAGAAAGAAAAACAAAACACACAGATCGCTATGTTTTGTTGTAGTTCTTATGTAAGCATATCCCCAGTATTCCTTATTTCATTGTCTTTTTCCCCCTGGTTCCAAAAAGACAAACACTAATCTTCATTTCAAAAAACAAACAACACGGGAAGCATAATGAAATCCCTGTAAAGTCCACAATTCATCGGAATATATACGCGAATGGCCCAGATACGAAGGCAACAATATATTCATCATAAATATTTGAACTCCAATACTATATTACTTCCTCGCATAAACTATCCATCGTATGAATTCATCCATAGCTTTATTTTATTCTACCTTCCGAAGTCCTAAAACAAGCAAATTAAGGGCCCTAAGTTCCATGTAATAACGACAACATATTTCCTCGACTTCGAAGACGATCTCGTTCATAGATTAATCTGAAAAGAAATGGAATATATATGCACACACAATGCCTACCATATATAGAAAAGAAATTACCAAAAAGAACAGCCACGCCTAAAGCAAAGGTAGAAACCGAAGTCAAAATCAATGCAAAACAAGCTGGTTTGCCCGAGAGGTTTAAGGGGGAAGACTTAAGATCTTCTGCACATAAGTGCGCATGGTTTCGAACCCCATAGCCAGCATTATATTTATATTAAATAGTCCAGAATTCCAGAAAAGTGAAAAAAAAAAGTTCCTCAAATTTCGGCTGCAAGAATTGAACAAGAGACCTCTCCTTTGCAGGCAGAGGCGCTGGCCACATCGTCGAACATGCTTCAAACATGTTGACTATTCATGCTTCTGGCATGTCTATTATTTATGCTTCAGGCATGTCGACTACTTATGCTTCTGGCATGTCGATTACACATACGTATGGTATTTCGACTATCAATACTGCGGGTATATCAATTATTCATGTGTCCTGACAACTATTCATATTGCGGACATGTCATCCATTCATGCTTTGATCATGACAATTATTTATGCTTCAGGCATAACAATGATCCATGCCTTGGTCATATGCTAACAATTCATTCTTCGGGTATATCAATAATATATAATTCGGACACGTCAATAATTCATGCTTCGAGCATGATAACAATTAATGCTTTGAGTATGATAATTTCATTCTTCGGGCATGACTACAATCCATGCTTCAGGCATGTTAACAATTCGTGCTTTGGACATGGCGGCTATGATCATGCTTCGGGCATGATAAAAATTTATCCATATGGCTGCAAGCCATATTATTTTTTTTTACCTTCAAAACAAATCTAGACTTCAGGCTAGATTAGTTATTTCATGAGTATTTATAATATAGAAGTATATAACGCAAATGATGTACAAAACATAAACCGTAAAATTTTCAACAGAAAAACAGCCTCGAAAATTACCTTTTCGGTCCCTCAAAGGGTCTGCAAAACACATCTCCACCGTTCAAAACATACCTTTATGTGTTACGAATAATTTGACAAAATTTGGTGATGATCCAACGGTGGATGACTCAAAAAAAATTCAGTTTTTCTGGACCTACGTAAAGCTGTCTGCACCTCATCCCAACTTCTGGAAAGTATTGAACAGGATACCATCCATTTTGTCATGTTAACGACTGACCAATCACCACCTCCTTGATTAACACGAAAACCTCGAAATTAGGCAAGTCTCGATGATACTACATCCTTCATGGAACTTCTTTAAAGTCCCTTGAAATATATGGTAATACACTTTTCAGCAACGTTTCAAACTAATGGCACATAATAGATTGCCAAAAACACACAGCGCAGATGAAGAGGCCGGAAGAAGCGATCAGCGCGACAAACGATTGAAATGCTTTGTTTATTCTCTGCTCTTCGTACTGATTCAAACAGCCGTAATATTAGTCTTTGCACTTGTCATTATCAAATTCAGAGCACTTAAATTTCGCTTAAGCTCCGCCAGGTTCGAGTACTTTCAGGTTTCAACATTGAACACAAATGCTTCTTTCAACATCATGATGAAGGCTGAATTTGGTGTCAAGAACACAAATTTTTGCGGCTTCAATCCACAAGGAAGTTTAATGTTGTGGTGAACTTGTCATCTGCTAGTGTTCCAGGAGATGAACTTGGAAATGATTTTCTTTGGCATGCTTGGATTCCTCTAAGAGTAGCCAATCCACCATTTGCTTAGGCGCAGTGGTTTGCTAGTAACTTTAGAATTCAAGAAATGGTATCCCATTTGCAATATTCGCCTTAGCAAGAACGATGGATCATTTTTGCAAAAGAAAAAGGGAGAGGAGACGTAGGAGAAGAAAAAGAGACGGAGGCCGTGGTTGACGTGGGGTGGTGGAGCTATCGTGCTGATAACGTGTTATAAACTCAAGCGAGTATAGTTAAGAGAAAAGAGAAAAAAGAGAAGTTTGTATCTCAATGGTGTGTATTTCATATAAGACATAAGGCCCTATTTATATGACTCAATGGAGTGAAGATAAACATGGACAAACCCTTTTGAATATCTACATCTAATCTGATATACAAAAGAGATTCAAACACTTTGGATATCCACATCTACTATAATGTCTATCTCTACAATGTATATCAACATTATGTTTATCCTTGAGATTCCAGTATATCCATAACAACCAACTGTATATTATTTTTATTATTTTTGAACTTTGGTTGCCTATTAGCCGTTGGATAGTTTATTGTTTGAGGAAATTTCTACATAATGAAAGAAGAGAGTATTTCGTCCTAAATTTCTACCAAGTGCAATAAGAGATAATCCAATAATCATTAAGCACTTCTACTTACTTTTTTATTAAGAGGCACTCCAAGATTTCATTTATAATATATCTGCCATGAAGGCCTGTACAATGTCAATTGGAGGAGAAGAAAAGTTTATGGATGGTTCTATTAAGGATCTGGCCGTGGCAGCTAACTTATGGACAACCCATTTGCTTCCTCTCTAACCATTGTATCTTCCAACGACAAGAAGCATCCATAATCTCTTGCTTCTTCAATAAACATGGCCATATGATATCTATCTTCACTAAGATTTCTAGCAAAGGAAACTACATTTGAGGAATCCCCTTTGATGAAGCCAAAAACTGCACTAGTAATAATGACGTGTTCTCACATCGGCTAGTAACAGTCAACGTTGCTGAACTCCACCACCAACATTAGTCGGGTAATCAGTCTTGGCTAGCTTCTACCCAGTGCAGCTCATGAGACACAGGTCACCACTACTTATTCAGCTCAGCTCGAGTAGCGGCTGCCACACTCAGTACCAAGCACCTCGTCTCTCCCACATCAGACTAGCCGAGCAAGGACTTAATCTCTGCACTAGATGGCAGTACCTGCAATTCCAACACCGAACGATGCTACGACCTCTCTACCTTGCTGGTCGGACTCTCAGGCCTCCTACTCGGCTCAGCTGCCCACTCCGAGCTGTCTCGGATTACACCCCGACTTCGCTACTCGGCCATGCAGCTGAGGTGGCAGGCCTCAGCTCATCTCGGCCCCAAAAGCCAGAGTAGACACGTACCAGCAAGCAGTCTAAGCCATGCAACGTGACACATGGCCCCACGTGGCGACCAGGCACGTGAAGCCAGCCAGCGGGGCAGCATATGTCATCGCTCTATAGCCCTTCAGCATGAACTGGTTGGCCCCAAACGCATAAAAGGGAAGTCATCCTTAATTAGAAGGAAGGAAGAATCAAAGAAACAAAAAACACAGAAAAGGTCAAAACACAATAGTAAGAAAGCCACAATCCACAGAATAAACCTTGAGACAGGTTACTCTGTGCTTTCTTAAATTCTTCACTATGCCACACTCGTAACTGACTTGAGCATCGGAGGGTTCTCCCCGAGCGATGCTCTAGGACCTTTAACATCGTTTACCCCACGCAGGTTTCTAGGAATGTTATATCTAGTGACCAGCTACGTCTCCACGATGCGTCGATGGCATTACTATTCGGATCATCTATGGTCTTGGCAAAAATTTGGCTTCACCGTTTGGCGCAGAAGGAGGGCGTGAACCTCCATATTTACCCATTTATTCAAAAAGCATGTATCCCGTCTCTTCAAGATGGAAAAGAATGCTCAGCATGGGGCGAAGAAACTTCCAACCCCTAGAGACATGAAGACAGTCCATGTTGCCCATTGGAGTAGGACTTCGATGGCAAAGGGGAATCCTTCAATGTTGCTACTGGATTGACTTATGATGAAGACGTTGAAGCCATACAATACGTGGCTCAAAACCCATGTGTGTTCTAGGATGTCGTAAGAGAGATGTATGCAAAGATGCCATACGCCGCATATAGTGGAGAAGTTTCTTCCTATGACACCTGAAAGAATCGTGCATACCTAGAATATTCCCCCACATGCCCGAGATACCTCCTAGAGATACGAGGCAGATTTATGGATGAAGCGAGATGCCAAGGAGAACGACCTCAAGGAAAGCCGTCATCCTCAATGACAGAACCACTGGGGGCCTTGGCGCACCACCTAAAATGCACCCGAAAAGCTTTGCAACCACTTCGGCATTGAGGAGAAGGTGGTAAGAATGCTAAGAACGAATCACGGGGGAGATGTGCTACCCTGAACTGGCTAGGAGGCCGTGGTAAAGAGGGCTGTCAACCTGTCCCGAGTCCTAGTACTTGAAACGACTCATCCGCCGTATTTTGCTAAGAAAAATACAAGGCGTCCAAACGATACAATTATACGTCAGCAAAGTGGTGCGCAAATCGATGTGAGCAGAAGTCATAAAATAAAAGATTCGAAATAATAACCATCATCATTATTACAAATGTCTAGGTAAATTTTATTCTCTACAAATCTGGTGATATTATCGACATCGGTAGGATATGTGACGTTTTTCGATGTCACATTCTATTAATTTCTTGAAGACTTTTATGCATATATTATTGGAGGTTCTTACTCATTTTTTCAGACAATTTGAGGGCATTATTGATATTAAATTCACCGCAACTTACAAGGAGAAAAATTTTGGAATTTCGAATTATTGGTCGACAAAGTCTGATCAACTTTTATCTATGGATTTGTGTTCAAAAATTCTGAGGTTGTACACTTATATTTAGCTCAAAAACGTGTATACACATGTGGCAAAGGTGTTTTAATCATTTTATGACTTGTGTACAAGTGGACCAACCAATACAAGCTAGTTGGCGAAATTGCCAACTTGGAAAAATTCAAAAGGGTGCAACGGCTATATATAAAGATAAAATCCGCCATTTGAAGTTCCAAGGTAGACCAATCATGTTGCTTGAAGTTGCCAAGTGTACAAGGTGTTTAGGTGGCCAACCAATGATGTGAAGACACGTAAGCTTTGATAATAAAGACAATAACACATTGGCATTCTTATTTTCAAGGCTTATTTCACGCTATAAATAAGAGACAAAGTGAAGAAGAGAAGACACAAACTTGAAAGCAAAAGTTTAAGTTCATAGTCTTGCTATTCTCTCTTCTCTTATTTCTTGTTCATACTTTGTGTAGCTAAGGTGTTTCATTGATAGTTGTTCTATAGCTACATCATACACCTCTTATTTCATATTGTGTAAGATTGATTAACTAATTTTATAAGGCTATACCAATAGATGTTTGAGGTGTTGCAACCAAAGTTGTATAGAGGTGCTTTGACAAGTCTTGAACAGAGTTGGTGTGCAACCCAAGGATCAAGCTCGGCTCTTCTTGCTGTATTGGTGTCATTTCATAGTGAAATCCAAGGAAAGGTGTTCCTTGGGACTGGAGTATGTCACATTCACCGAACCAGGATAAATTCTTAGCGTTCTTGTCTTGTTTCTTCTTTTCTGCATTCTGTCTGTTTTTACAGCAGTTTTCACCCAACTTCACATGACTTAAAAAATAGAAAAACATCTTTGAAATTTGTAATTTTTTGGTGGAGTATACTTCAGACTGTTAGCTTTCATTTGCAATAAGAATCACTCGATTTGAGCAAAGGAAAGTTAGTCTTTTAGTCTTTGAAAAATAACTGCTCCATTCTGGCTGTAAACTGACCAGTTTATAAGAAACATACATTCTGATTTTATTCAGCACAGTTTCAGGTCAGGGCCTTATGAAAAATTAAACTAGACACCTTAAGGAGTATTTTGCAGTAAAGATCAACCTTTTTGACGAGGTAATTAAAGAGATATAAGCTTTCAAATTTGTGCAACACTATAGTCAAAATTGTCCAGATTGACCACTGGAAATTTTTGATTTTTTTGTAGAGTCAAAAAAATTTTATTTTTAGCTCATTTTTGGATAGATTATAGTCAAGATCTTGAAATTGATTTGTAAAAAATTTTATAATTTTTGGAGTTATGTACAGTGACTTATGAATTTTCAAAAAGGCGTACTGAATCTGAGTAGCTCTCACATTCTGTTTTGAAGGAATTTTTAAGGGTAGTAGTGTAATTTCTGCTAACCATTATTCACCCCCTCTAGTGGTGTTTATTGCAAGTGTTACGGTCCATCATCTTTGCACCCTGTACCAGACTAGGTAGTTATGCTCAGGCACAAATATGCATGCAGAAGCCTTGTCCTAGATGAGGTAGTTATATCTGCAGCAATCAATAACAAATACGCATACAGAAACCCTGTTCCCGACAAGGTAGTTAGATGTGCAGCGCTCGATAACAATATAGGAATCAACCTGGCTTACCGAGATATTTTCCTTTTAAGGGTGAATTTCAAAAAGTGCATAATTTCAAATGATTTTCAAATGTTTGATGTTCTAAATATTTTCCAAAACAATTCCAAAATGTTTGATATTTCAAATACTTTCAAAAAAATTAATTTCGATCAAGTCAAATATCAATAAATTCCAATCACATCCAAATACAAATATTCGATGCCAAATACGTCCAAATATCAAATTCTGATTTCTGAAGTCTTAATAACCACCACTCATATGTATGTATATACATATACATGTCCACACGCATACATGTGCATATACACGTATATACATACACGCACCTCCTCTGACCCACTTTCCCCCCAAACCACTACCCAACTCACCTCACCTCTCACCCCAACACCCTAGACCCACAATAACCAGATCCACTAGATTCCTCCACTCCCTCAGCCCAGCCCCTCCTCACTCCTCCCAAAGCCCTAATTCCACTCAACCCACTTCCTATCCCTTATATTTCCTCCAAAACGCACACCACCCACATTTTATCACATCTAACATCTCTGGCAGCAAGCATTATTCATGTCTAACAAACTACAACAAAAATCTCAATCAAATGGGCCCGCACACACCCACACGTGCCGTCGACGCGCACCCATGTGTGGCCACTCGCACACGCGCCGTCTTTGTCTGCTTGTGCCGAGCACCAAAATTCATCTTTTTTTTTCTAACCTATTGCCACTATCAAATCATACAAATTTTCTTCTTACACCACTATCTAATTCTTCCAACAATGATACCAATTTACCAATTTATTTCACATAAAATCATACCTTATAATTCATATCTTATCAAATTATATGACAAAAATTCCCAAAAACTGCCTTGGCCGTATGTATACATATCGCTGCAAACATATTTTTATTCTCAGCCTCCATTCATATATGTACCACACACACTTCACAAATCTTATACATATCAATATATATATGGATACGGCATACACATAAATGTCATAATACACAAATCACCTATGTTTGGAAATTACATAATTTCTTATACCAAAAGTAGGGGCTGGCCGAACACTCTCCATGACCCAATACATATATAATATCGGCCCTATGACATATATACCACACCAAAAATTACATCTTTATACCAATACATATAAAATTGGTTATACACATGTATATACACATTCAATTATGCAATCAAATATACTTAAGCATGATCCATATTTTATACAAAAATAAAATTATGGATTTCAAAAATTCATAATAAATACAGGAAGGATATTTACGTGATTCGTAATTACTATACCAAAATGCAAATTAGGGTTTTCACAGGAAAACTTCTCTCCTTCTCCTCTTCTTATGGTCAGCCGGTTGTTTAGTGTGGGTATGAGGGTGGCTTGACCGATTTTAGTGTGTTATAAGTGTAGGTTAAATTTTTGGCTAAGTGTAGGTATATATATTTTTGGCTCAGTGTAGGTATATACATATATATATACATATATATACATATATATATATATACATATATATACATATATATACATATATATACATATATATATACATATATATACATATATATATATATATATATATATATTACATGGAAACAAATTTTATTGATAATCCTCACTTATGGTGGACGAAACCATATTACATCAACTGAAATGTCATCTTAAGAAAAAAAAATGAATGAAGAGATTCAAGTATGTGCAACCTCCAGTCATATATGATATGCTGCATAAAAACATTGTCAAGTAAAACCACCCTTGTGGATAAAACCTTGACGAAGGAAAAACCGTACATATTTATATGACTAAATGGTTGATCAAAAAGCGAATATAAAATTGCATGATAAGAAATAAACGAAAGTAACAGCACAGCCTTAAACATTTGAGCCTCCTTGGTGCAGATAAATTTGAATGCATCGACAATCAGCTGTGTGCACTGGCAGAGATCTTCCGTCGTCCTCCATCGCAGTTCCAAGTCAGTACCTCGCGCACAAATTAAAACATTTAACACAGCTACCATTTTTGTCCATAAGGAAAACTTTACGAGTAGAAGAAAACCATACCCAAGTTGCCCATAGTCAAACGACCACGGACAACCTCCAACTGATTTTGTGGCAGTGACGAGTCCAAATTGACATCAACATGCATTTTGGCCGTTCCTCAGAGAACGGGAAAAAAGAAAGATGTTACCCACGGACACAGTGAAAATAGTAACAAAAGTAATGTATGCACACATAAGGCATAAAGAAAAGGAGACATACCAAGGATGCCTACACCAACTATATATATATATATATATATATATATATATATATATATATATATATATAGATAGATGGTTTCTTTATTTTTTTCCTTCTGCTTCCTTCTCTAATGCTGTCGGTTCGCTGGTTCCTCGGTGTGGGAAGGATGCTGCAAGTTGGTTATTACTATGGGGAGTTGGCCGTTTTTTTCTAGTATTTGGTGTAGGGTTTGATTTTGGGTTGTGATATATATATATATATATATATATATATATATATATATATATATATATATATATATATATATATATCTATGTATGTATGTAATTTCCTAGTAGATTTAGAAAATACATATATAAGCTTAATCACACTTGAAGTTCAGCTCTATCATATGTTTCCTATACTTAAGATAACTATCACCTACAGTTTTATTTTGTAGAACTTTTCCTTTTAAGTATTTTTCTTTATTTTCCTTTTCCTTTTTATTTCTTTGGTTACTCCCACTTTCCCGGGGTGTAATAGGGGCTGCCCTTGTTAACCTGCACAACATCTATCTTGGCGGTTATGAAGGAAGAGGGGTTAAGAAGGAATTGAAGGACATGTATAACACCACTAGAAGGGGAGTTGGATAGTGAGTGCGGAAAAATTGTTTTTTAAAACTTTTTGTACCCAATAATTCACTTCTGCAGATTTTGTTTTCAAATCCTGATTTGGGTTATTTAGATGACCAGATTGTAGACTTACAAAAATTGTGAAATTTGGTGAAACCTGTCCCAAAAATAACAGCTAAGACTTGTGGCTCATCTTCATGAAGGATGACGACTGATTTGATTGCTCTCTACTCAATGGATTGAATCTAGTTGCGTGAAGCAGCATAAGCGTTAACCTGATCTAAGGAAAGAAAAAGAAACCCTTACTGGAGGCAGAGTTGCTAAACCACAAAGACTGGCACATGTAGTTCTTTATTCATTTTAGAGTTGGCAAGAGAGCTTTATGTTGCTACAAAATTTGGTAATTTTTTGAAAACATTTGCTATTTTTACTGTGAGTATAAAAACGATGCAGAAAACTGAAATTGAAATTGAAAGTGCTAAAAAGTAATAACACCGAGATTTTTATAATGGTTCTGTCAAATCGACCTACTTCAAACTTTAAGGACACCTTCCTCGGTATTCACTAAACACAAACAACACCTTGACACAAGGGTGACTGGAGTTATACACCAACTCCATCCTTTTACAACAAACAAAAACAACAACACAAGTACCACCACCAAACAAATTAAGGTATGATCACACCTTGATCAACCTTGTACAACAATGGGATGTATGTGGGTGGTATAATCAAATCCTATATAGTATATGGAAGATGAGAATGATAGGCTTGATGCTAAGAGTAAGAGAAAAGAATAAGAGAAGAAGAGAATAGTCTTTCTTAATCTTGATAGAATAAGAATTTTGGCTTGCTTTGTCTTGAACACCTTGCCTCCGTTTATAGAGGTGGAGGATGCCCCATGTGGATGAATTCTTCCTTCAAATTTTTCTTGAATACCTTGAAAGATTTCCTTGTATAACATTGTGACAGACCCTTTCTTGGCAAAATATGATTGGACGAACAATGTGTCTTTGCTTAGCTGTCACTTCATGAATGCCATCATTTTCCGCCTTGTCACTTCACAATATGACCTGGATTTTTAGAAAAAATCTGAAACACATATCCAAAATCAAGTATGTTAATTACCAATCAATCAAGATGTGATTGCTCCTCAATTTTGGAAGAAATTTGGAGCAAATTAGCATGCAAAATTTTGCCATAACAATCATGTGCTGAAAACTTCATCACTTTGTCTGATTTTGAAATTTTTCCTCGTGTGTCTTGCCTTCTTCAATGTCACCAATCACATGTGGCTTATCCTCCACCAATCAAAGTTCCAAAAAAGCTCCACTTAGACTCCAAAAGGATGGTAAATGGCGTGTCATCTTAGCTGCATCATGTCCTGAAATTGCTTTTGTAAACTTTGTCGAATAATGATGCACAATCTTCACACATACGGTAAATTTCAACCAACCCTTAATTTATTTTCCTAGAACACTCTATTATGTATTGGATGTGTAAAAAGTGTCTAGATACATGTTACATCAATGACAAAAACGTCCCATGTATGCATAAATGTATAAACCAACTTTTCGACTTTTGTCGATTAAGTGATTTTTCTCCGATTAATCTAAAACATCTTAGACATATAATATATTTTATTTCGCACATAATATACATAAAAAGTATATTTTCAGCTGCAATAGCTGAGGTTAAAAACGTCCTATGTGACAAAAATGTTTGAGTTTGAATTTTCAACAAATCACACAAAATTGTGGGTGATTGATGTGTATAAACATGGAATGACTTTGGGGCTGATTTTGCCATGTGGTGTACAAAATTTCTGATTATTCTGAGTGTATATAGGCGGGTCATCTTTATATGGTAAGTATATGACATGTCAGTGATGGTTCGGTAGTCACCTGATGCGACAATTTTTGGTTTATGTACTCGTGACATGCCGACATAATTTTGGTAACAATGTGACTTATAATGTATGATATGAGACCTTTGTATACTCACAAATGTGATGTGTATATGATGGTGTGATGTTGACGTACGTTTATGAAGTGTACGATGTGTCGGTGGAACGTCGGGATAGAAACGTATAATTCGTCTTATAAAGAAAATATGTATAATATATATATATAATATACATATAATATGTATATATAATATACAATATATAATATGCATATATAATATGTATATAATATATATATATATATATATTGATAAACGGGTCACGACCTAGACTTTTATTAACTAAGTTTTTCCTCATTTATGGCGGAGGAAGACCATATTACAAGGCAAGTCTCGACATAACAACAAATAACAACTGTGTGGCCGATAAGCTATAGCTATAAAAAGAACGACTGTCTGTTGTTCAGACTGAATATGATATGATAATATAT
Source organism: Eustoma russellianum (assembly GCA_036186865.1). Lineage (NCBI taxonomy): Eukaryota > Viridiplantae > Streptophyta > Magnoliopsida > Gentianales > Gentianaceae > Eustoma > Eustoma russellianum. Next base: position 20,600,834 of record AP025071.1, on the reverse strand, counting down.
ATACACACACACACACATTCATAGCATTTTATATCTTTATCGTTATTCTTATTTTTATTTCTCTTAGTTGAAGTAGCCTTAGGTTTATTCTTTAACGACTTTCTCATAATCTTTCTTAATCCTCTAGACAACGTGATTGATCTTCATTATCGGAATCTATTCCGCTATCATTTTCACCATTAGAAGAGGTAGAGACGTATTTATTTGATTTAAATGCTATAGCCTTATCTTTCTTAGAAGTCGATTCAGAATTTCTTACAGTGAGTTTGTTTTCATACACCTTTAGCTATCTGATTAACTCCTCCATCTTTATTGATTTGGTTTTCTTACACTCTTTGATTGCGGTGACTTTGGGATTCCATTCGGGTGGGAGGCTTCTTAATACCTTTTGCACCTTTTCCAGTGAAGAAAATCTTTTCCAAGAGACTCAAGAGAATTGTAGATGTTAGTCAATCTTAAATCTATATCAACACTAGATTCATTCGGTAATAATTTGAGGGATTCAATAGAGTCATAAGCATGTTTATCTTGGACTCTTTAACTTGACTAGTACCTTCATGTTTCATTTCAAGACATCTTCATATTTTTTGGGCACTAGAACACTTGGACACATAACTTGATTCACTTTTACTTAAACCATTTAGAGGAAATTGCATAGCCTTAGCATTCATGCTCAATCTCTTTTTATCTTCTATGGTATACTCTTGCTCAGGTTTTACAACTTCTAATGCAACGCCATCAATAGTATTTATCTTAGACGGAACAAAAGGACCCCGCCTTCTATGATGGACCATAAGCCTACATCAATAGCCATAAGGAAAAGTTTCATACGAAGTTTCAATTGTATAAAAAACTCACCATCAAAAGGAGGAGGCTTTTGGCTCGACATACCTTCTTGCTCGGTTTTATGGCTAATGGATGCCATCTCACAAAGCTCGTTGAATCTTCTTGTATTGAGTGTGTCGGGCTTTGATACCACTTGTAGGACCCGTATAGCACCACTAGAAGGGGGTGGAATAGTGAGTGCGGAAAAATTGGTTTTTAAACTTTTTTAAGCCCAATAACTCACTTCTGAAAACAGATTTTGTTTTCAAATCTTGATTTCGATTGTTTAGATGACCAGATTGTAGACTTTGAAAAATTGTAAAATTTGGTGACAATGTGCTCTCAGATGTTATGAATGTGTCACAAAATTTTCATATTAAAATTCTAAGTGTAACCCCTTGAAAAACCATTGTTGTTCAGATTATGTCAATATGCTAGAAACTGTACCTCAAAATAAAAATTTTATTCCTATTGATTGACAACTCTAAATGATCTGAAAATTTTAAGGTATGACCCTTAAGGTGTGTACTTTAATGGGTTGAAACAGGTTTTGAAATATATTTTGGTAAGTATGTCAATCACATTGATGTTCTCAGCCTTTGCAGATCTGAGAATCAGATTGCACCAGTATCAAAACTATGAACATTTGATTGACTTATACTTATCCAAACTTGATGAAGATTGTTCCAAATGAAAGATAAGATGTGTGGCTATGTTTCTGCAAAATTTGGAGAGTTTTGAAAAACGTTTGCTATGTTTATCTTGAGTATGAAAACAATGCAAAAAACTGAAACTGAAAGTAAAAAGACTGAAAAGTAATAACACCGAGATTTTTATACTGGTTCGGTCAAATCGACCTACTCCAGTCTTCGAGGACACCTTCTTCGATATTCACTAAACACAAACAACACCTTGAGTAAGAGTGGATGGACTTATACACCAACTCCACCCTTTTACAACGAACAAGCAAAAAACAACAACACAAGCAACACCACCAAACAAATGAAGGTATGCTCACACCTCGATCCGCCTTGTACAACAATGGGATGTATGTGAGTGGTATAATCAAAGCCTATATAGTATATGAAAGATAAGAATGATATGCTTGAGTCTAAGAGCAAGAGAAAAGAATAAGAGAAAAAGAGAATAGTCTTGCTTGTTCTTGATAGAATATGAACTTCGGCTTACTTTGTCTTGAACACATTGCCTCCTTTTATAGGCGTGGAGGACGCCTCATGTGGCTGGATTCTTCCTTCAAATTTGTCTTGAATACCTTGGAAGATTGCCTTGTCTAACATTGTGACACACCCTTGCTTACTTGGTGAAATATGATTGGACGGACGATGTGTCTTTTCTTAGTTGTCACTTTATAGTAGGCCATCATTTTTCACCTTGTCACTTCATTATATGACTTGGGTTTTTTTAAAAAAATCTGAAACACATGTCCAAAATCAAGTAGATTAATTACCAATCAATCAAGATGCGATTGATCCTCAATTTTGGAAGAAATTTGCAACAAATTAGCATGCAAAATTCGGCCATAGCAACCATGTGCTGAAAACTTCAGCACTTTGTTTGATTTGGAAATCTTTCCTTGTGTATCTTGCCTTCTTCAATTTCACCAATCACATGTGGCTTATCCTCCACCAATAAAAGTTCCAAACAAGATCCACTTAGACTCCAAAAGGATGGTAAATGGCCTGTCATCTCATCTGCACCATATGCTGAAATTGCTTTTGTAAACTTTGCCAAATCATGATGCATAATCTTCACACATTATGGTAAATTTCAATCAACCTTTAATTTGTTTTTCTAGAATATTGTAATATGTCTTGGATGTGTAAAAAGTGTTTAGATACATGTTACATCAATGACAGAAACGTCCCATGTATGCGTAAGTGTAGAAAACCGAATTTTTGACTTTCGTCGATTACGCGATTTTTCTCCAACTAATCTCAAACATATTAGACATGTAATATATGTTATGTTACATATAATATACATAAAATAAAGTGTATTTTCAGCTACAAAAATGTTAAGAACTTCCCATGTGACAAAAATGTTTGAGTTTGAAAATTCAACAAATCATGCCAAATTGTGGGTGATTGATGTGTGTAAACATGGTATGACTTTGGGGCTGATTTTGACATGTGGTGTACGAAATTTCTTAGTATATTCAGTGTATATAGGCTGGTCATCTTTATATGGCAAGTATATGACATGTCAATGATGTTTCGGTAGTCACCCAATGCGACAATTTTCGGTTTATGTACTCGTGGCATGTCGACATAATTTTGGTAATAGTATGACTTGTAATGTATGGTATCAGACCTGTATATACTCACAAATGTGATGTGTATATGGTGGTGTGATGTCGATGTACGTTTATGATGTGTACGACGTGTCGGTGGAACGTCGGGATAGGAATGTATAATTCATCTTTATAAAGAAAATATGCATATATGTATGTGTGTGTGTGTGTGTGGCTTGTGTATAGGTGTGAAGAGAAGACTTTCCATTTTAAGTTTGTTTCCAAATAGCTCTCTCCAAATATATCTCCATTTAATGAACTATTTAGTTCATCTCTCTAAGCACTTCATCAAATGAACTAGTTTAGTTCATTTATCATGGCACCTAAAAATAGTATAAAAGCAACAAATGTTTGCCATTTGATGTAAGCCTTAACGCATCATAGCATGTTAGTACGACAATACTATATAGTACGTCAACAATATTTATAAGCATGTAAAGCATATTTATCACATACATATGTCAAGTAACACTTAAATCAAGCATTTCGTAAATGTATAGCGTTTAAATCATGTATTTTCAAATCATTCAAACCCTAGTTTCTCAATAGGACCCCCCCACACTTGAGAGGGCCAAAGGTGAAGAGAGACCGAAAGTTATGCTGCGTCTTCCACTAGGATATCAGCCATGACACAGAGGATTGCAGTGAGCTAAAGAAAGAGATTAAGTGCCTGATCGGCTTGGGTTACTTGTAGAATTCTATAACCTGCAATCCAGGCTGCATAACATATTGAAGTTCAGCCCGACCCCTCCTGTCGGGAAGTGCCGACCAGACTACCCTCGTCATAGGGTATCCGATGAGGATATAGACCTGAGCACAGCTCTGCGGCAATAGTTCAGCACCGCGCATACACGGCTGACCCATGCTGCTGAGGACTGAAGAGGTGCCCAAGGTGATTGGGACCTAAACCACCTTGTCTAAGGTCAAAAACAATACGCACATCGCAAAATTAATCGCCTGAGGCAGGCCAAAGACTGGGGTAAAGCTACTTCGAGCGGACGTGCTAAGCTGAAAACTATTTTGCAGTTTGCCAAAAAATTGGTGTGTATCCTGCTTTATATTGTGTATATAATGCATGTGAATTCTTCAAAGAAAAAAGCATGTGCTGTAATTTATATTGTTTTAAAATACAAGCACATTAGATATGAAGCAAGTTTTTCTTAATCCCAAATGGGTGAGCCTAGGGATGCGAGTCACATTCTTCTAGGGTCAAACTCGAGCAACTCTTTTTTGTCCCGATGCAAGGAAGGGGCACGACAAGTGTTCTAGTGATAAAGACGTAATTTGTTGAACCAACTTCCCCTTGCTGCGCATTCCTAGAGAACATCCTGCTTATGATAAGATTATTGGAGAACCTCCTATTTAGGAGAAGATGATCGAAGAACCTCCTACTTAAGAGAATATTCTTGGAAAACCTGCTGCTTAGGAGAAGACAAGACAAGGGCGCAAATTTTGAGATTTTCTGCTTTTGCGGCGCTTACTATTCTTCCTCTGCCTTATTGTTTTAAGAGGATTCATTGTGGTCGAAAATGATGCGAAGACGCAAACTGTGGGATTAGCTTCTCCTTTGCTACTTACTATACTTCCTCTGCCTTATGGTTTTAAGGAGATTCAGTACGACCGAAAACGATGCAAAGACGCAAACTGTGGGTTTAACTTTGTTTGCGTCGCTTACTATGCTTCCTCTGTCTTATGGTTTTAAGGAGATTCACTGCAGCCGGAAACGATGCGAAGACACAAACTGTGGGATTAGCTTCTCTTTTGCACCGCGTACTATGCTTCGACTACCTAATGCTTTTAAGGGGATACACTATGGCTGAAAACAATGCGAAGGCACAAACTATGGGATTAACTTCTCCTTTTGCGCCGCTTCCTATGCTTCCTCCGCCTTATGGTTTTAAGGGAATTTACTGCGACCGAAAACGAAGCGAAGACGTAAACTGTGAGATTAAATTTTCTTTTTCCGCCGCTTACTGTGCTTCCTCTTCACTATAGCAAAAAAAACGATGCAAAGACGCAAACTGTGGGATTGACGTCTCTTTTTGTGCCGCGAGTTATGCTTCCTTACCCTTATGGTTCTAAGAAGATTCACCCTAGCCGACGACGATACGAAGATGCAGACTGTGAGATTAACTTCTCTTTTTGCATAGCCAACTATATATCCTTTGCCTCATAGTGTTAGGGTGATTTACTGCCCACGTGGCAAAAAGAAGGAGTAATCTTGGGAGCCAAATTCTCCTTTTACCCACATCCGCGCATGACCTTTGTCTCATAGTTTTAATGGGATTCACCACATGAGATTGCGTGAGCAGCCCGAGGTACAACCTCGGTGGCTCGGCCTAAAGCTTCTGGCATAAACCAAGGGCTTGAAGCTATATCCAGAAGAATTGCCAAAGACCACCTAGGCTGATCAGCCAACAAGGTCCCAGTCAGAACACAAGTCAACCAATGTATAGCTACCTCAATGATACAAAAATCTCTATGATCCGTGTTCTTTTACGCAATATAACATATAATCCATGCCTTATAGTTCTAATGGAATTCACCGCACAGGCTCTATGCACAACCGTATGGTGCATTCACCTTGGCGATATATTTGGGATAATATGGCATATATCTATCGACCCCAATACATGGCCCCAATAGTGGGGCTCAAGTGCGAATTTTTGCTTTGCCTAAACACGTACAAGCGATTGGCGTGATATTAAGTCTATCAACATGTCTAACACTCGACACCGCTAATTATCCTGCCAAAGGGGTTTACTCAGCACCCATGTGCTGCGCACCGCTCTGCTGTGTTTGACCTCGGTGTAATATCGCCTAGTCATTTTTAATCCATGGAGGGTTTCTCTAACATACGAAAATTACTATTCTAAATCTTGAACTCTAGGCCAAACATCTTCAAGGATCTGGACATGACGTGCTTGGCTATATTGTTGGATTTAATTTATTAAACCCCCGAATAGGACCGTTTAATCGAATCAATGGACAAAGTAACAAAATGCAGAAAATATACCTTGCTCCATTGCTGTTGTTAATCTGAACACGTACACTGCAACTGCTCCGGCTGATGAAGAATCTGGCGTGATCCAAGGATTCACGACCTCCCACCAATTGCTGATACACCCCTTGAACGGAATCAATAATTCACTGCTTTACCCGATGGAGAGGCTAGGCAGTGTGAGCTTTATAGAAAATTTGGCACACCTTCCCTCTAATATACTGTAATGGACACTATACTGTATGCGTCTGTTTGATTTTTGATGATCTGAGGAGGTGAAACCTCCTCCGTTATATAGAGGGATGGAAGGATCTGATAGGTTAGGATTTAAATTTAAACTTAAATTTAAACTTAAATTCAAACTTAAATTCAAATTTAAATCTGAATTCAAATTTAAATATGAATTTAAAACCCAACCTTATCTTCCTTAATATTTAATTATTGTGCCAATCAATTATCTACTAGCCACACGTGGGTTGTCGCCCCTCGGGGACCAGATGTCGTAACTTTATGGTCGTTGCACTTTGAGCCCATCCATCGCGGTCTCTGACCATATGACTGTCTACATATTCGGGGTTTCCATTTAGACCACACTATACATCCACGAGTATACCCGATGATCACTTAACATGTGGATGTTTTACGTAACAATTAATATTATTACGTGACATATGTGACATATAATATTATCATACATAACGTCCACCTTATGATTAATTCGTATAAACTTTATCAACGTGCTGCGTATCATACGTATCTCGAATTAATCCCAACAATCTCCCACTTGGACTATGTATGTATCTTAAAGATTATATGTCACCCTTTTGAGCTCATATACCTTATGTCCTTTAGTGTGTCTTTCCTTTTCTGGTCTATCAGCAAACGTTAGCAAAAGACTTAAGCCGCACGTCCCCACATTGAATTAGTGGCTAGTCCCTCTTAAATCATGATACTAACATTCTACTGAATGACATGGATACTGAAATGGATATGTAGCGTGGAATTAATATGCTAGGTGATCATACATATCTAATTCCAACTTGGCCCTCTTTAGCGAGATCAATAGAATTCAGAATGTATGCCGTAACTGCTTAATGTACATTACTTCTGCAGAAAAACTTTGATATAACCAGAATGTACATTATACTGTATGTCTGAAATAAACAACTTTATTGAACACAAGAAAAACCTCACAGACTCCCACTAGGATAAAACATCCTCAACTGGACTAAGACTTATACGGCTAACATACCTGTGAAACACAACCGGTTCCACGGCCTTAGTCAAATGGTCGGCCACCATAGATTCTGTACTGATGTGCTCAATACTGATCAGACCACTCAGAATTCTTTCTTTAACAGCCAGATACTTCATCTCTATGTATTTCGCTTTAGATGAACTCCGTTTGTTATTTGAACATAGCACTGCAGCTTTACTGTCACAGTAAATCCTCATTGGAGATGAGATAGTCTCCAATACCCGCAGCCCTGTGACAAAATTGCGAAGCTATATCGCCTGATTAGATGCGTGGAAGTAAGCTACGAATTCCGCCTCCATAGTGGAGAACGCCAATAAGGTCTGTTTCGTGCTTTTCCATGAGATCGCACCTCCGGCTAGTGTAAACACATAGCCTGAGGTCGATTTCATGCTATCATATCATCCAGCAAAATCGGAATCTGTATATCTAGTGATCTCTAACTTGTCAGATCTCCGATACGTCAGTACGTGTTGTTTCATTTCTTGTAAATATTTCAGCACCCTCTTTGCTGCAGTCCAGTGATCCTTACTCGGATCAGAGAGGTATCTGCCTAACATTCCCGTAATAAATGCCAAGTCTGGTCGTGTACATACTTGGGCATACATTATACTCCCTACTACCGAAGCATAGGGAGTATTCCTCATTTCTGAACGTTCAAACTCAGTCTGGGGACATTGTTTCAGACTAAACTTGTCTCCTCTTGCCACAGGGGTATTAAGTGGTTTACACTTATCCATGATATACCGCTTCAACACCTTTTCGATGTATGCCTGTTGTGAGAGACCTAAGATACCTTGGGTACGATTCCTCCGTATCTCAAGTCCCAACACATATGAGGTTTCACCAAGGTCTTTCATCTCGAAATGCTTTCTCCGAAAGGCTTTGGTGTCGCTCAATATGTTTATATCGTTTGTTGCAAGCAGTATATCATCTACGTACAAGATCATAAATATGAATTCGCTCCCACTAAACTTGTGATACAAACATTCGTCAATTTGGTTTGCCTCAAAACCGAAGGAGGCAACCACTTTGGTGAATTTGAAGTACCACTGTCGAGATGCTTGCTTGAGCCCATAGATGAATTTCTTTAGTCGACAAACCATGCCTTTTGGATCTCCCACCTCGAATTGAGGCGGTTGAACCATGTAAATGGTTTCGTCGAGTTCTCCGTTTAGAAACGCAGTCTTAACATCCATCTGATGTAGCTCAAGATCTAAGTGTGCCACTAAAGCCATGATTATCCTGAAGGAATCCTTTGTAGATACTGGAGAGAAGGTTTCTGTATAGTCTATGCCCTCCTTTTGGGTAAACCCTTTAGCAACAAGTCGAGCCTTATATCGTTCTACGTTGCCTTTTGAATCCCGTTTGGTTTTAAATATCCATTTGCAGCCAACGGGTTTCGAACCTTTAGGCAACGAGATGACATCCCATACCTTGTTGTCGTGCATAGGCTTTATTTCTTCTTCCATGGCTTTTATCCACTTTTCTTTATTTCGACATTGTACTGCTTGTTGGAAGTTTTCGGGGTCATCGTCCAACATACCAACATTGAATTCGTGTTCTTGGAGATACACCACATAGTTAATAGGTATGGGGTTTCTCCATTCACGAGTGGATCTCCTTAAGGGCACTTGTTCTTGTGATACTGTAGGTTCCTGAACTGCATCAGCCGGCAATTCATCGGGTTATTCAGTAACTTCCTCAGGAACATGAATTTGTTCCTGTGAAGCGTCACTACTGGGATGAGGTACCTCAGGTGCGGGTATCGCTAATGCTATCTCCCCAACAGATGATTCGATTTGCATTTCTGTCGCATCTGAGTGTGCCTCATCTAACTCGATGATCTGCTGATGCAAATCATTCCCCCCTGGAACCAAAGTATCCTCAAAGAACTTTACCGAATTTGTCTCGAAAAACACTTTACTTGTGGGATCGTAGAATTTATACCCTCGTGACCTTTCCGAGTAACCATCGAAATAGCAACTAACTGTTTTGGTGTCCATCTTTCTTTCATTTGGTCTGTAAGGCTTCGCCTCTGCTGGACAGCCCCAAACCCTTATGTGGTTAAGGCTAGGCTTACGCTTAGTCCATAACTCATAAGGGGTCCTTATCGTTGCTTTAGTTGGTACTCGGTTGAGGATGTAAGCTGCGGTTTTAAGCGCTTCTCCCCAGAGGAATAATGGTAGTGTAGTTTGACTCATCATACTACGTACCATATCCATAAGTGTACGGTTTCGTCTTTCAGCTACACCATTCATGCTTGGTGACCCAGGCATGGTGTACTGAGGGACAATTCCGTTTTCCTCTAGGTATTTAGCAAATGGTCCTGGACACTGTTCTCCTGATCCATCATATCGACCGTAGTATTCACCCCTACGGTCCGATCTGACGGCTTTAATCCTTTTGTTGAGTTATAACTCAACTTCAACTTTAAAGGATTTGAACATGTTTATTGCTTGCGCTTTTTCTTTAATCAAGAATATGTAGCCATATCGCGAATAGTCGTCAATAAAGGTGATAAAATAAGAGTGGCCATTTCGAGTAACCGGATGAAATGGGCCACTAATATCGGTATGAATCAACTCTAATGGACTATTTGCACGATTTGCTTCATATCTTTGGACTTTAGTTTGTTTTCCTTTAGCACAAAATACACACGACTCTAAGTCGGTTAAGTCTAAAGGATTGAGAATTTCTATTTTGACAAGACGTTCTATTCTGTTTTTGGACACGTGTCCTAAACGTCGATGCCAAAGTGATCCTGAATTCTCATGAGTTAATTTTGCTTTAACGTTTTGCGTTACAACATGCAAGGTTTCCTGATGTGAAGCAACATTTATTGAATAAAGTTTATCAATTTCGGACATTATACCGTGACCAATCAATCTAGAAGCATGATAAACTTGGAAATTTCCATTTCCAAAATAACCGTAATATCCACTTTTATCCAATCGATAAAACGAAATAAGATTTCGTTTAAACGATGGTACTACAAAGTGTCATGCAAATCTAGATAGAAACCGGATGTCAACAGCAATCTGAAATGCCCGATGGCTTCAACCTTTATGCCGCTACCATTTCCCCAATAGACGTATCTTTCATCGTCTCTCGGTTTTCTATGGCTTAGGCAACCTTGAATAGTCACAGATAAGTGAGTCGTGGCTCCCGTATCGACCCACCAAGTGGCTATATCCGAAACAAAATTAACTTCAGAACAAACTAAGAATGTACCCTTTTTCTTGAGACAAGATATATAACCGGTACAATTCTTCCTTAAATGTCCTTCCTTATTGCAAAAGAAACAAGTCATGCTTCTGGGTGTGTCAGTAGTAGGCAACCCCTTTTCCTTTTGACTTGCCTTTTGCACAGTAACCATTTCCGCAGCTTTGCGTTTCTTACCACCGAACTTGGTGGCGACAGCATTCATAACTTTATGCACCCTTATGCTATCGATTCCACGGTACTATTTCGAGCAAAGTTTCTTTAAGAGATTGCATGTCTCGGCTTTCTCAATCTTTACATATCTTTGCTCGAGATCGGCTAAAAATTCCTTAGCCATCGTGGACTCAGAAACGTGTCCCCTGAAGCATTTGGGGATAGTCTTTTGCATGATCATAAGACACATGCGATTTGATCGTAGCCAGCGTGCCATGTGAGATTTTTTCTCACTGGTACTTTCGTCTGTTAGCACAGCTGGATGATCTATCTGTAACGCATTGTCTAGATCAGCAATCCCAAGAAAGATCTCAAATTGATCTTTCCATTGCTTATAGTTTGAACCGTTCATTGTAGGAATATCCTTAATGTTAGACATTATTGCTGAAAAGCAAACAAGAAACAGACTTAAATACACAACACGTGTAATCTTTAAACTGCATAAAAACAAATATCAAAATAGAACCCCGATTCCATCTACCAATTGTCTTCCAATATTGGGGCTCTTTGGAGTCATCCCAATACCTTCCAACAATTGGGTGTAGTGGTCAATATGACGGCTCTCCAAGCACGGGTTAACCACCTTCCTTTGGGCCGATGAGTTAACCTATGCATTTAAAGCTTCGCCGCCGGGCCTATTTGGGTCCACTACCATGCTCATATGTGTTTTCGACAATCACACCTTCCTTTGGGCCGGTCAATGATTGCCTCCAACACATACATGCCCTTCAAGATCATAACAAATATAGTGGCGATGATATGATTGCCGCACTTTAAGGGGATCATATTAAAGCCCTACATTTGCTAAGTTGCGTAACTTTATGGTTCTACATGATCCGCAGTTTCCTGACTGACCCTTTTGCACGACCGGCATACTTAACACCTGCATCCGTTTTGTTTTACTTAAACCAATTCGACCCAGCTTGATTCCCTTACGGCTCAAATAAGAACCACCTTGAACCAAGCTGAGTTCTCCTTACGGTATAAGAAAACAATATCTTTATCAATCAATTTAACAAGTGATATAACCTTATGATGGGTCACATTGAGTGTGAAGGGAACCGATTCAGCAATACCCACTTGCCATAAGGGTGTATTACCATTCCACATAATTTCCAGGCCACCGGTGGAGTCACAATGGTCTCGCTTAAGTACCGGATTTCTTAGACAAAACTATGTGTACAGTGTTTTTATCACAAACTCAATGAGTCATCTATCACGAGTATAAACCGCATTGATTGATAAGTGTTGGTTAATTCAGTCAACTTAGCCCATCGAATTAACTTGGTTGAAACTCGGTCAACCGGGTCAAACAAGATTCGGATCCTTATTGGGTTAAGTTCCTTAACATTATTTGTTTATTTGTTAACATGCATAAACATAAGCATAAATAAATAAATAAACAAATAACTGCATGCATATAAACATAATAATGCAATACCGGAAATTAAACTAACACTTGATTATTATTATTTTGGATTTCTTTAAAATAATAATAATATAATAATAACAATAATAACAACAAAGAATTTATTATTATTATTACTATTTTCCGTATAAACTTTAAATAATAACAATAATAATGAAATTATTATCATTATTATTTACTTTATTTCCTTTAAAAGACACTTTAAAATAATAATAATAATTACTTATTATTATTACTATTTTCCTTTAATAATAATAACAATAATAATTAAATTATCATTATTATTATATTTTCTTAAAAGGAAACTTTAAAATAATAATAATAATAAAATTTATTATTAATTACTATTTTCCGTTTAAACAAATTCAAATAATAATAATAAAATATTATTATTATTTACTTTATCTAAAATAATAATAATATAAAATAAACAACAAAATGGAAAATTAGAGGTGGAGCACGGGTCGGGTCGGGTCAGGACCCGCCCCGGCCAGTTTCTGAATTTCCTTTCCTTTTCTTTTTTTTACTTAAATGCTAATTGGGCTAAAGCCCTTTTATTCTGAAACATGCCTGATCCAAGCCCCAAATCTGATAATGAATTTTTTTTATTATTATTACCTTTAGGGCCGAAGCCCCTTTTGATCTGGAATATGGCTGGACTGGCCAACAAGCAGAATCTGCCAGGGTCAGCCCAATTCTTCCAGAAAGCCTCCAGGATAAGCCCGCCAGCCTGGAGTCCAAAATGTTTAACACCCTTTTTTTTAATGAATCAACCTGTTGGGCCGAAGCCCTATCCGAAACAGGCCGTACCCGGATTGGCAGCCCCCAATCCGCCAGAACAGCGGTTGTCAGCGCGTGCAAGGAGCAAAAAAACTCCTAAATTTCAGTCTGCACGTTTCGACCCTGTGACCATGCGCTCCTTATACTGGCCAATGGCCACCCGGCCAGCAGTCATCTTGTGCTAAATTGAAGGAGCTTTTATATTTTAAATAAAAAACCACAAAATTTCAAGAAAAACAAAAGCTCCTAAAATTTCGGCAGCAAGGTTCGAAACATGCGACTCTGATTTCAGAATCTGAGGCGTTTGTCCACCAGCGCCAGAACATTTTTTCTGCTATAAAAGCCTCCACGGATCCAAATTATTTAATAAAGACAGAAGATTTTTCTTAACCAGAAAATCGTTTCGGGAAAAAAAAACGTTTTGACCCGAAAAAGAAAACGTTTTTTTTTAGCATGAACAGATTAACATAATGATTCGATTAGGCGTGCTCTGATACCACTTGTTGGATTTAATTTAATAAACCCCCGAATAGGACCGTTTAATCGAATCAATGGACAAAGTAACAAAATACGGAAAATATACCTTGCTCCATTGCTGTTGTTAATCTGAACATGTACACTGCAACTGCTCCGGCTGATAAAGAATCTGGCGTGATCCAAGGATTCACGACCTCCCACCAATTGCTGATACACCCCCTTGAACGGAATCAACAATTCACTGCTTTACCCGATGGAGAGGCTAGGCAGTGTGAGCTTTATAGAAAATTTGGCACACCTTCCCTCTAATATACTGTAATGGACACTATACTGTATGCGTCTGTTTTGATTTTTGATGATCTGAGGAGGGTGAAACCTCCTCCTTTATATAGAGGGGTGGAAGGATCTGATAGGTTAGGATTTTAAATTTAAACTTAAATTTAAACTTAAATTCAAAATTAAATTCAAATTTAAATCTGAATTCAAATTTAAATATGAATTTAAAACCCAACCTTATCTTCCTTAATATTTAATTATTGTGCCAATCAATTATCTACTAGCCACACGTGGGTTGTCGCCCCTAGGGGACCAGATGTCGTAACTTTATGGTCGTTGCACTTTGAGCCCATCCATCGCGGTCTCTGACCATATGACTGTCTATATATTCGGGGGTGTCCATTTAGACCACACTATACATCCACGAGTATACCCGATGATCACTTAACATTGGCTGTTTTACGTAACAATTAATTATTACGTGACATATGTGACATATAATATTATCATACATAACGTCCACCTTATGATTAATTCGTATAAACTTTATCAACGTGCTGCGCATCACACGTATCTCGAATTAATCCCAACATATATTACTTAGCTCATGAGTTATTTGGACAACATCCTCAGTCACAGGCTAAATGTTGCGCCAAGATTCTGACCAATCTCTTTAAGAACAAAGTGTTTGTGCTTATTTTATCACTCGTTAGCCTATTTTTAAAAGTCTTAAATACTCACGTTCGCGAGAATAGATTAATCGATAACATGGTTATTCCATCTAACTGGCTCCGCCTTAGGGCTGAGGGTAAGTACATCGATGGATAAGTGATTTACCTTAAAGGATTTTATACAGAACGGAAGGCGATTGCTAGACAAAGGGCTTTTCATTTGAACGGCAAAGATTGCATCAAGAGATTCTTCGCTCAAATAAATAGTACAACAAGAAACAAGAATATATACGCCGAACTACATTGCTTCCATTTCCAATTGAGTCAAGGACACACTCTTCTTTGACTTTGGAATATGATGGAATAAAGCAAATGACTCACTAAATTGGCAGCACTTCTTATATTGTGAAGTACCAGTTGATCGACATAGCTTGGACGCATCATTATGGGTCATCAGAAAACAACCTCTTTGTTTTTCTAACACATAGGTATGGTTGCGTATACCATACCCCGCCATAGGAGGGAGCCTCTAAGACAATGGGTAATGTTGTTGTATGCGCTGCACTACATCCTTCCTAAGGGCGGTGCCCTCGCTAAAAAGCCTACACTGCTCGTCGAATTCTTCCTTTGCATTTGGATTCTACAGCTCAGTAATGCGGGGATCATCCCAACTCAGTGAAGGGTCTACAGTGACGCAGACATCAATGGCTTCCATCTGCCCTGTCCCCATGGATAACTTTGAAGAAATGCCAGGTTTTTAGTCAAGAACGTGGACTTCTTGAACTTAGTAACGGTTTAATCATTGGCCTCCGACAGTCGCAGCGGAAATAGTGCGGCCTCATTTTTTAGTTCGACAGTTTGCGCTATGACTCGGTTCTGCCCTTACCAGCCTCGCCCAAGTCTTGCCTGCATGGCCCCATCTTCCGATTCTACCTGCTTCAAAGACTGCTCCAGCTAGTGACCTTGCTATGTAAGGCCGATAGTGGGGGAAGAAGACTTTAGGGTGGCCTTAACCTCCTCCCTCTCCTTTTTGACTTTACTAGCTCAACCGCAAGCTCAACAGCTCACTGGGTGTTACACCCGGAAATTTTGAACTAGTCGTTATGCGTTAGTTAAAAATTAGGTAGCCGATGGGTGTAACGACCATTGCGAAATTAAATGAACGGTAGCGTGTCGATCATGTCAAAGTAATGTTACAATTATATGAAGTCGTTTATATATGTATAGGGTAAGAGAAGAAAAAAAATATATATATATATAAATAATATATAAGAAATAATAACAAGACAATGAAATAAAAGGAAAAGAAATAAAAGAAATAAATAAATATATATAAAAAAAGAAAAGGAAGAAGTGACGGGAGGATAAGGAGCAAAAAAATAAAAGAAAGAATTTAAAAATAAAATTAAATCTAAAACCTAATGGGTGCAGTAGGATAAGAAATTTAAAAAAAAACAAAATAAAAAAGGGAAAAAGAACGTGATTTAGGGGGAGGAATAACTGCCCTCCCCCAAACTTGCTAAATGGAGGCAGTATATATGCGCTGGAGTGGAGGGAGTAAATAATAAAAAATAAAAAAAATTAAGAAGAATAGAACGCAGAGGGAGGCTGCCAGAGAAAGAAAAGAGAAAGGAGGGAAGGAGAAGAGAAGAAGGAGAAGAGAGAAGAAGACGAGAAAGAGAAAAGGCAAACGAGTTTATTTTCAATCACGTAGTTTGTCTTCAAATAGGTAGGTTTCCTTTTCCCCCTCCAATTGGTTACAAATTCCAGCATGCTTTGGTGATATATTATGTGTTTATTGTTTTTAATTGTTGAAATCTATATTATGTTGCTTGATCTGTGAAAAGCATGAGTTTTGATTACTGTGAATGCGTTTGATTACTGTGTTTGATGACTGTGAATGCGTATACTGTTTTGCATAGACTGGATTTGATTTTAGGGGAAAAATTTGATAATCAAAATAGTAAAACTGCTTTGGTTTTGATTTTAGGGAAAAAATTTGATAATCAAATAGTATAAGCCTTTGGGCATGCGTTTTGAGTCTGTGGAATGCTGCGCAGAAGTCTATGGCTCTGCGTCTATCTGGTTTGAAGTTAGGGATGAATTTGATATCAAAAGAATTTCTAGGATTTATTTTATTAATGTTATTTATTTGATTAAAATAGTATTAAATATAGGAAAATTATAAGTAAATATCAGAAATCATAAATAAATTCTAGAAATTATAAAATACTGAAATTAAATGATTTTCATCAAATTTCTATGTAGCAGGCCGATTGTGCTCAGGTCTGACTCATTAATAATATATATAAATACAATAAAATAAAATAATCTACTGAGCCGACCGTGGGCCGGGCCGAATGGCCAACGGACCGGGCCCCAGTTGGCTGTCCAATTAAACGAAAAAAATATAATAAAAAATAATATAATTCTGAATTTCTGGAAATTCTATAAATGTTATTTAATTAATTTTAAATAGTAATAATTATAGGGAAAATGTAAATAAAATCGGAAAATTATATATAAATTCCAGAAATTATAAAATGATGATATTAAATTATTTTTACTAAAGTTCATTAACTGTGATAATTCATTTAAATTGGATAATTGGGTAATAAATAGAAATAAATTAGGGAAAAAAATGAGAAAAAATATAGAAAATGCACAATAAATGTATACAAGCCATGAGAAAAATAGGTTTAACGTCAAACAACATTAAGTCATACTCGGATAATAATGAACCTAGATTTGAGTGCCGGGAGGATGGTGAGGATTAGGCCGGGGCCCTCAGACGATTGTGTTTTTGCATTCATGGCACGTGCATTGCATTGATGGCGGGTCGTGACGTACGGGTCACGGGCGCTCAGGATAGTGTACCGGTGGCAGGGCCCACGACACTCAGGATGGGGTGCGGTGGTGGCGGCCACGCACACTCAGTATGGTGACTGTGGGGCGACCTGCAGCCACTCAGTAGGACCCGGGTTCATGCATTGCACGGTGGAGATATCGGCATTCTGTGTGACATGACTTTGTTGCGTTGTGACATGCATAGTAGGACATGCATCATGATGTTGCGCATTCTTTATCTGTGAGTGAACTACTTTCCGCAGTCTTTCATATGCTTATGTGATATCATGTTTATGTGTTGTGTTATATCATTTAAGATGCTAGTCTTGTACGAGTTGGAGGCAGGTGCCTACTGGGTGATTTCCCGTCCACTCACCCCTACTTCCCCCCACCAAGTGAGCACGAGGAAGAGTACGATTTATATCTTGCTGAGGTGGGGCTGACACGGTAGTAACGGGCAGATTTGACGATCGCACCTAGGATACGAGGAGACTTTGCGACTGTCAGTTATTAGTTCATTGGGGTTTCCATCAGACATCGCCTTGCATAGTTTCGATAGACTCTAGATGTTAGTACGTTGACGTTATTGTCATGTTTTATTATTATTCTATTGAGGGATTTTCTTTTATTCAAGTAATTTAATGTTATGGTAATTCGGTTCTGCGAGAAAAATTTCTACGTATTTTCGGACATGTAGAAAGTTGATTCGACGCCTTGTATTCTCTTAGTGAGATTACGGCGGGTGCATCATTCCCGATGTTATGGTTCGGGAGTGGGGCGCTACACTAGGCCTTCTCCTTGGCAACCCTATTGAAAGTGATCGCTTATTCATCTCTTTCTCCAAGAGCTCACTCAAGCCCTCACCTCTGCTAACGAATTCCAGTTGAAGTGGTCACAAACTGCAAGTGAACTGATGGGTTAGGCCAGGAAGTAACGAGACGAAGCTTGCAGGTTTAAAAGCAGGAACTTACCGGGGCCATATCTCTATAGATTTATTTGTCAACTCCCTGAATGATAGAGGATGAAGCACCTTCAGGTTGGTTGATAGCATTGCGCCTTGGTTAAGACGGCGTGCTGTCTTCTTCTCTTATTATTTTCCCATTCTGCTTGGTCTCCCCTGTTCTTCCATCGATTCAGCATCAACCGACGGCTACACCTCAGCCGTCGACGGCTCAATTGGGTCGAGCCATTCTTCCCGACTGAAGTGTGGTTGCAAGGAGGGTTCAAGCCATTGACCCTTTCTCCTCTTCATGGGTCGCAAGGCCAGCATGGCCACATCATCATCCTCTTCTGCCGAGGACACAACCTCTGTTGCAGCAATCGTGCTGACTTGCTGACAAGTTCAGCATCGAAGGCTGGTCCCTCTCCAGCCAGCGAGGGCATAATCCCCATCTCTTGCGAAAATTGTGCGCACCAAAAGCAGGGGTTAATCAATGACAGAAACTAGAAAAGGAAAACAAAGGAAATACTCAAATCAGAACTGACCTGGCGTGAGGTGCACCCCTTGGTCTTCAACTCCCTGAGTGCACTGCCCTAAGACACCCTTGCTATTAAATCACTCGGCCCCCCTCAAAACAGGGCCACATGATAGTTGGGCGCCACCTCTGCCCGACTTGCCACAGTGGTTGTATGCTTTCCTTTCACCTGGCCTTCATCATAGCCACCAGGTCGGCAGACACACTTGTCATAGTTCCTACAGCAAATTATCACGATAGCTCAGCGGAGACCATGGAGAGAAATGTAAAAAGTAGAGGGCTCGATCCCTATGCTAGATAGCTTCTAATTTCATCCCCCCTCCGGCTGATGCTGAAGCCAAGGTCACACACTAAGTGATCCAGGTCAGTCTTTCGGTGCATAGATGACCATAGCACCAATTAACGATAGCCTTAAAACTTTGCAAGCTTCTAGCCACCTCCTGCTGCTGCACCGGTTGGCGACTTGTTAGTAGCCTTGGGCATTCTCCAGACATATTGGGCTAGTCGTACCGACCTTCTTTTCATAGAAAACCTCCCTTTCCTAGTTTTTGGTTGAAAAGGGGAGGTTGATAACAAAGAGAAACGTCTTATTTTGTCCTTGCCTGCTGAACTAAAACCAACTTTCCGAAATCTTACATGTAAAGAAGCTTCTAAAACTTTCAACATCAAAATTGACCTCAACAGCTTTATGAAAAAGGAAATAACATGCTAAATTCCTAAAGCCATTTGGTCCCGACCTAAGGCGACCTTAGCTGATAAAAAATAAAATTTAATTCAGGGGGTTGGGAACATGTAAACAAACTCCAGATATACAGCCTCATAAGCTACAAAGGGATCACGGGCAGTTCGACCAGAAGGAAGCAACAGTCAATCTGATAGAGCTGACAGAGCTCAGCTGGCTCAGTCTGTGGACTGAGTGCAAAAATGCCTCTCTCCCAGACCACAGGCTCACCTAGGCTTACTGACCAGAAAGATAAGGAGCTAAGGTCGACCTCTCTTGGCTTATAATTCAGACGACGTTGCACCAGTGACACCGCCATTTGAAGCATGCCGCTAGGGCCAGCAATGTCACGGGGCCTGCTGGAATGCCAGTCCCTCCCCCCCCCACAACATGTCTGTGCAGCGACTGTCAACAGACATAGTCCTCTCTGATGACAGTCAGGATACAGAACCACCTCCTCCACCGCCAAAGTAGGAGGTGTCCTTTCACGATTTTGGAAATCAGACAACATTATGGCGGACGGAAAAAAACAAATGAGGAGACTTACTTGGCAAGGAGGAAAGGTTAAAGAATTAGAAGAAATAGGCTAATCAGAGGCTGGTTGGTGCAAATCCGAGAAGTTCTATCGGAGAAAAAATTGTCAAAAAGTATTACTTACTGCCAAGAATGGGGAATCCGTGAGAAAACCTAGACCTGTATATACACTGAGAATTGAAAACAGAAATCGAAAAATGCCGGTATCGACAATAACTCTCCCACTGAGGCCACGTTTCAAGCCTCAAAACAGTTTCAAAATAACGACCATGCCATTTTCCAGATGCAGCCAATCAACTACTCACCACATTAGAGGCGTGTGTAAATGGAGCCAACTAGCAGTTAATTGACAGTTATCTAAAGATTAGCCTTCCCTATTCTAATTCGGGAAGTCTAACCTGGGGGCATCTTTCATGAAGCCAAAAACTGCAACTGCTAATAACAACGTGTTCTCATCCAACCACTAACTGTCAACGTTGCTGGACCCCACCATCAGCGCTAGTCAGTTAGTCAGTCCTGGCTAGTTTCTAGTCAATGTAGCTCATGGAACACAGATCACAAATATTGATTCACCTCAGCTCCGGTGTGGGTGTTGGACTCAGTACCAAGCACCTCTGCTCAGCCACATCTGACAAGCTGGACAAGGACTTAATCTTTACACTAGCTCGTAGCTGTCATACTAACAGAGAACAATACTGCGACCTCTCTTTCTCACAGGTCGGGCTCTCAGGCCTCCTGCTCAGCTCCGCTGTCCACTACGAGCTGGCTTGGATTACACTCCAAAGTTGCTGCTCGACGACGCTATTGAGGTGCTAGGTCGCTGCTCTGCTCGGCCATAAATGCCAAAGCAGATACCTGCCAGCAAGCAGTCTAAGCCATACACCATGACTTATGGCACCACGTGGCGACCATAAAGGCGAGGCCAGCCAGTGAGGCAAACATGCCATCACCCCATAGCCCCTCAACATACACTTGCTACTCTCAAATGCATATAAGTGAAGCTATACTTGACCAGAATGACGGAGGAATCAAAAAAACAAAAAACACAAATGTCAGAACCCAACAATAATAAACCTACAATCCAAAGAATAAACCTTGAGACAAGTTACTCAGTGCTTTCTTAAATTTGCTACTATGTCTACACCCATAACTGACTTGAGCGTTAGAGGGTTCTTCCTGGAGTGGTAGCTCCAGGACCTCTGACGACGTTTATCCTATGCAGGTTTTTGAGAATATTATCTCTGACGACCAACTAAGTCTCCACGAGATACTCACAGTGTTACTATTCGGATCATCTCTGATCTTGGCAAAGATTCGACTTCATCACCCTTCAATCTCGACTTTTCTATAGCCCCTTTCTTTCATCCATTCTGCAAGTTTCTGCAAAGCATATGCTTACACTGTATTAGAATCCCAAGTAGTGCCACAAAGCCTCACCACTTCTGCAGCATCAAATGAGCCATCATGGTTTCTAGAAACCATTCCTGCTCCACTTCTATTCAAATTACCACATCGAAGTTAAATTCTGTTGGAGGAAAATTGGAAATTTGTAAATGAGTTTGTCCAAAGTTGGTGAACAACATATTTTGAACTTAATTATGATTAGTGTCTGTTAATCAAAAATAAAAACTAACGAGCCTTAAATTATCTACGTAATGAGTAGATGACTTTAGGCTTTTGAATCACTCAATTACGATACCGGGCGAATGAGAAAGTAATGCTCAAAGTAGAAATAAAAAATTGGTGGAAATTGAAAAAATGGTGATGTGGCCTCCTGAGAAGTGAACACGCCATCATAATTGAGTTGAAGTTGTCACCTTATATATTGCTAGGAGAGACACTTTAGATGTGCCCCAAGGGCAAGAGAATTTTTGACCAGAGGGAAGACGTAGGTGGCTCGTGACTCGTGGGTCGATTTTTATCTTTTTGGACAAATTTCTTTTAAATGTTTCCAGAAAAATAATTTGTTAATCATGTGGCAGGAATTTAAATCTGATGGTTACCATTGTGATCCAATGGCTGTACATTTAATCTTATCATCAGTTGTAATCCAATGGCTACAGGTTAATCTGATCAATCCGTTTCTGATTTAACGGCCAAGATGTAAACCGCTACGGGTTTTGATCTAACGGTGCAAATTTTGCTACAGCCATCCGACGGCTGATAATTTAAACTGCATTCAACCTCAAAGAACTACTTTCCCTCTATAAAAAAGAGAGAGTGCTCTGTTTTTTAGGACATACGAAAAATTCTTCTTTTGATTCCCTCTGCACACTTATTTTTCTTCCATTGCATTCCTGCATTCCTTCATTTCGAGAAGTCCGACCACACACAGGTTCATAGAGTTGTTACGGTGCAGTGCCGCTCGTCTGAACTGATATCCGTTGTATCCTTGGAGACGTTGCTATATCTGTTAGGCACAGTATAACGGAACAATTCGTCTTAAGGACAGAGTCCTTGACTCGCCTCGATTTGCATATTGTTTTGTTTCTTTTACATGAACACATATTGTACAGATTCTATTTTGACAACAAATTCAACAATATCAAATCCCGGAGGAGTCCACGGAATCAATCCCCACTCTGTATGCCCGTCAAGCTTATTTCTGAGTTATATTTCTGAAGTCGTTCCAGTAAATCAAGCTAAACTTCAAAATGGCCAAAGGATCAGGTGTGCTTCCTTCAATTATTTTCTTATTTCTGGAATTCCATAGGGTTCACAGAATCATAACAAATTGCTCTGTGTCTTCCCTCTCAGCTGTAATATGCACCAGACTTACCGATTCAGCAACTGGTAGCCTATACACGTTATATATACTAAGAAAGCTCAGAGCCCAGACTTGACGCGCCACACTGCACTCACGGAAGAGATGCGATAAATTATCATCTGTCGCCCAATACCATGGATAACGACAATCAATGTTTACTCATTTTTGTCTCAAATTTGCAAGGGGATGGAAGAACATTCTTATAGACCCTCCACATAGAGTGCTTTATCTTGCCTAGTACTTTTAATTGTTGGATTTAATTTATTAAATCTCTGAATAGGACCGTTTAATCGAATCAATGGACAAAGTAACAAAATACGGAAAATATACCTTGCTCCATTGCTGTTGTTAATCTGAACACGCGCACTGCAACTACTCTGATGAAGAATCTGGCATGATCTAAGGATTCATGACCTCCCATCAATTGTTGATGCACCTCCTGACTGGTTTCAACAATTCACTGCTTTACCCGATGGAGAGGCTAGTAGTGTGGGCTTGATAGAAAAATGGCACACCCTCCCTCTCCTTTATGTATAACTGGCGGCCTGCTTTTGATTATGCGTCAGAGGAGGTTAACCCCTCCTCTTTATATAGAGGGAGAAGGAAGAATCTAATAGGATTTAATTTTAAACTTAAATTTAAATTTAAGTTAAACTTCAATTTAAATTTAAATTTAAAAACCAACCTTATCTTCCTTTATTAAATATTATCTAATATTCAATAATAAATATTATTATTAAATAATTGTACCAATAATTATCTACTAGCCACACGTGGGTTATCGCCCCTCAGGGACCAGATGTCGTACACTTTATGGTCGTAACACTTTGAGCCCATCCATCGCGGTCTCTGACCATATGACTTTTTACATATTTGGAGTTTCCATTTTAGACCACATTATACATCCAAAAAATATACCCGATGATCACTTAATGTGTGGATGTTTTACGTAATAATTAATGTTATTACGTGATATATGTGACATATAATATTATCATACATAACGTCCACCTTATGATTAATTCGTATAAACTTTATCAACGTGATGTGCATCACACGTATCTTGAATTGATCCCAACAATCTTCCACTTGGACTATGTATGTATCTTATAGATTATATGTCACCTTTTTGAGCTCATATACTGTATGTCCCTTAGTGTGTCTTTCCTTTTCCGGTCCATCATCAAATGTTAGCAAAAGACTTAAGCCGCACGCCGCCATATTGAATTAGTGACTTGTCCCTCTTAAATCATGATACTAACATTCGACTAAATGACACAGATACTGAAATTGATATGTAGTGTGAAATTAATATGCTAGGTGATCGTACATATTAATTCCAACTTGGCCCTACTTTAGCGAGATCAATAGAATTCAGAATGTATGCTGTAACTGCTTAATGTACATTACTTTTGCAGAAAACATTAATATAACTGGAATGTATATTATACTGCTTGTCTGAAATAAACAACTTTATTGAGCACAAGAAAACCTCACAGACTCCCACTAGGATAAAACACCCTCAACTGGACTAAGACCCATATGGCTAATAAGCTTGCGGAACACAACTGGTTCCACGGCCTTAGTCAAGGATCTGCCACCATAGAGTCTGTACTGATATGCTCAATTCTGATCAGACCACTCTGAACTCTTTCTTTAATATCCAGACACTTCATCTCTATGTATTTCGCTTTAGATGAACTCCGGTTGTTATTTGAATATAGCACCGCAGCATTACTATTACAGTAAATCCTCATTGAAGACGATATAGTCTCCAATACTCGCAGCCCTGTGACAAATTTGCAAAACCATATCGCCTAATTGGATGCATGGAATGATGCAATGAATTTCACCTCCATAGTGGAGGACGCCAATAAGGTCTGTTTCGCGTTTTTCCATGAGATCGCACCTCCGGCTAAAGTAAACGCATAACCCATGGTCGATTTCATACCATCCTGGCATCCAGCAAAATCGGAATCTGTATATCTAGTGATCTCTAACTCATCAGATCCCGATATGTCAGTACGTGTTGCTTCATTCCTTGTAAATATCTCAGCATCCTCTTTGTCGTGGTCCAGTGATCCTTGCCCGGATCAGAGAGGTATCTGCCTAACATTCTCGTAATGAATGCCATGTCTGATCGTGTACATATTTGGGCATACATTATACTCCATAGTATCGAAGCATAGGGAGTATTCCTCATTTCGGAACATTCAAACTCTGTTTGGGGACATTTATTCAAACTGAATTTGTCTCCTCTTGCCATAGGGGTATTAAGTGGTTTATACTTATCCATGCTATACCGCTTCAACACATTTTCAATGTATGCCTGTTGTGAGAGACCTAAGATACCTTGGGTACGATCCCTCTGTATCTCAAGTCCCAACATATATGAGGCTTCACCAAGGTCTTTCATCTCGAAATGTTTTCTCAGAAAGGCTTGGTGTTTCGCTACATGTTTACATCATTTGTTGCAAACAGTATATCATCTACATACAAGATCATAAATACAAACTTGCTCCCATTGAACTTGTGATACACGTATTTGTCAATTTGGTTTGCCTCAAAACCGAAGGAGGCAACTACTTTGGCGAATTTGAAGTACCACTGCGAGACATTTGCTTGAGCCCATAGATGGATTTCTTTAGTCGACAAACCATGCCTTTTGGATCTCCCACCACGAATTGAGGCTGTTGAACCATGTAAATGGTCTCGTCGAGTTCTCCATTTAAGAATGCAGTCTTAACATCTATCTGATGTAGCTCAAGATCTAAGTGTGCCACTAAAACCATGATTATCCAGAAGGAATCCTTCGTGGATACTGGAGAGAAGTTTTCTGTATAGTCTATGCCCTCCTTTTAGGTGAACTCTTAGCAACAAGTCTGGCCTTATATCTTTCTACGTTGCCTTTTGAATCCCGTTTGGTTTTAAATATCCATTTAGAACCAACGGGTTTCAAACCTTTAGGCAACGAGATGACTTCCAAACCTTGTTGTCGTGCATAGACTTAATCTCTTCTTCTATGGCTTTTATCCATTTT
This sequence comes from Eustoma russellianum, assembly GCA_036186865.1. NCBI lineage: Eukaryota > Viridiplantae > Streptophyta > Magnoliopsida > Gentianales > Gentianaceae > Eustoma > Eustoma russellianum. The sequence continues at coordinate 20,574,987 of AP025071.1, read as the reverse complement.
TCTTTATTTTGACATTGTAATGCTTGTTGGACGTTTTTAGGGTCATCGTCCAACATGACAACATCGAATTCGTGTTCTTAGAGATACACCACATAGTCGCTAGGTATGGGGTTTCTCCGTTCATGAGTGAATCTCCTTCGGGGCACTTGTTCTTGGGATACTGTAGGTTCCTGAACTGCATCACCAGACAATTCATCGGGTTCTTCAGTAACTTCCTCAGGAACATGAACTTGTTCTTGTGGAGCGTCACTACTGTGATAAGGTACCTCGGGTTGCGGGTATCGCTGATGCTATCTCCCCAAAAGATGGTTCGATTCGCATTTTTGTCGCATCTGAGTAACTCTCATCTAACTTTATGATCTGCTGATGCAAATCATTCCCCCCAGAACCAAAGTATTCTCAAAGAACTTTACCGAATTTGTCTCGAAAAACAATTTGCTTGTGGGATCGTAAAATTTATACCCTCGTGACCTTTCCGAGTAACCCACAAAACAACAACTAACTATTTCGGTGTCCAGCTTTCTTTCATTTGATTTCTAAGGCTTCGCCTCTGCTGGACAACCCCAAACCCTTATATGGTTAAGGCTAGGCTTACGCTTAGTCCACAACTCATAAGGGGTCCTCATTGTTGCTTTAGTTGGTACTCGGTTGAGGATGTAAGCTGCGGTTTTAAGCTCTTCTCTCCAGAGGAATAATAGTAGCATAGTTTGACTCATCGTACTACGCACCATATTCATAAGTGTACGGTTTCGTCTTTCAGCTACACCATTCATGCTTAGTGACCCAGGCATGGTGTACTGAAGGACGATTCCGTTTTCCTCTAGGTATTTAGCAAATGGTCCTCGACACTAATCTCCAGATCCATCATATCAATTGTGGTATTCACCTCCATGGTCCGATCTGACGGCTTTAATCCTTTTGTTGAGTTGTAACTCAGCTTCCGCTTTAAAGGATTTGAACATGTCTATTGCTTGCGCTTTTTCTTAAATCAAGAATATGTAGCCATATCGAGAATAGTCATCAATAAAGGTGATAAAATAAGAGTTTTTATTTCGAGTAACCGGATGAAACGAGCCACTAATATCGGTATAAATCAACTCTAATGGACTATTTGCACGATTTGCTTCATATCTTCGGACTTTAGTTTGTTTTCCTTTAGCACAAAATACACATGTCTCTAAGTCGATTAAGTCTAAAGGATTAAGAATTTCTGTTTTGACAAGACGCTCTATTCTTTTTTTGGACATGTATCCTAAACGTTGATGCCAAAGTGATCCTGAATTCTCATGAGTTAATTTGTCTTTTAACGTTTCGCGTTACAACATGCAAGGTTTTCTTATTTGAAGCAATATTTATTGAATAAATTTTATCAATTTTGGACATTATACTGTGACCAATCAATCTAGTAGCATGAAAAAGTTGGAAATTTCCATTTCCAAAATAACTGTAATATCCACTTTTATCTAATCGATAAAAGGAAACAAGATTTCGTTTAAACGATGGTATCACAAAAATGTCATGCAAATCTAGATAGAAATCGGATGTCAACAGCAATCTGAAATGCCCGCTGGCTTCAACCTTTATGCCGCTGCTATTTCCCCAATAGACGTATCTTTCATCGTCTCTTGATTTTCTATGGCTGAGGCAACCTTGCATAGTCACAGATAGGTGAGTCGTGGCTCCCTTATCGACCCACCAAGTGGCTATATCTGAAACAAAATTAACTTCAGAACAAACTAAGAATATACCTTTTTTCTTGAGCCAAGAAATATAATAGGTACAGTTCCTCTTTAAATGTCTTTCCTTATTGCAAAGGAAACAAGTTATGCTGTTGGGTGTGTCAGCATTAAGCGCCACCTTTTCCTTTATACTTGACTTTTGCACATCTTTAACCACAACTTTTCGTTTTTTTCCATCGGACTTGGTAGTGGCAGCATTCACAACCTTATGCCCTTCATTCTTGAGCCTTTCCTCCTCTTGCACGCAATGCACGATAAGGTCATTCACTGTCCATTTTTCCTTTTGGCAGTTGTAACTGACTAGGAAGTGTTTGAATTTTGGAGGTAAGGAGTTGAGAATCATGACAACTAGCATGTTGTCAGAGACATCCAATTTCATGTTTCTCAATTGAGAAGCGATACGAGTCATCTCTAGGATGTACTCCCTTATGCTGCCGTTTCTATAGTACTGTTCCGTGCATAGTTTCTTTAAGAGATTGTCTGTCTCGGCTTTGTCATTCTTTACAAATTTTTGCTCGAGATCGGCCAAAAATTCTTTGCCCGTCATGGACTCAGAAACGTGCGCTTTGATCGTAGCCAGCGTGCCGTGTGAGATTTTTTCTCACTGGTACTTTTGTCTGTTAGCACAGCTGGACGATCTATCTACAACGCAGTGTCTAGATCAGCCATCCCCAGAAAGATCTCAAGTTGATTTTTCCATTGCTTATAGTTTGAACCGTTCAATGTAGGAATATCCTTAATGTTAGACATTATTGCTGAAAAGCAAACGAGAAACGGACGTAAATACACAACACGTGTAATCTTTAAACTCCATAAAAAACCGAATATCAAAATAGAACCTTAATTCCATCTACCAATTGTCTTTCAACATTAGGGCTCTATGGAGTCATCCTAATATCTTCTAACAATTGGGTGTAGTGGTCAATTGACGGCTCTACAAGCACGGGTTGACCACCTTCCTTTGGGCCGATGAGTTAAACTATGCATTTAAAGCTTCGCCGCCATGCCCATTTGGGTCCACTACCATGCTCATATGTGTTTTCGACAATCACACATTTCTTTGGGCCGGTCAATGATTGCTTCCAACGCATACGTGTCCTTCACGATCATAATAAATATAGTGGTGATGATATGATTGCCGTACTTTAAGGGGATCATATTAAAGCCTTACATTTGCTAAGTCGTGTAACTGTAAGGTTCTAAAGTGATCCATAGTTTCCTGACTGACCGTTTTGCATGTACCGTGCATGCTTTGACCTTAATATACCTTTTTTTTGTTTAAACCAATTTGAACTAGCTTGATTCTCTTTATGGCTCAAATAAGAACCACCTTAAACCAAGCTTGGTTCTCATTACGGTTTAAGAAAACAATATCTTATCAATCAATTAAACAAGTGATATAACCTTATGATGAGTCATATTGAGTTGTGGAATGAACCAATTCGGTAAACCCACTTGCCATAAGCGTGTATTGTCATTCCACATAATTCCCGGGCCACTGGTGGAGTCACAATGGTCTCGCTTAAGTACCGGCTTTCTAGACAGAGGTATGTATATGGTGTATTTATCACAATTCAATAAGTCATCTATTATAGGTTTAAACCGCATTGATTGATAAGTCCGAATATTATTGGTCAGCAAAGTCAACTTAGCCCATCGAATTAACTTGGTTGAACGTGGTTAGCACAGTCAACTTAGCCCATCGAATTAACTTGGTTGAACTCGGTCAAACCGGGTCAAACAAGATTCGGATCCTTATTGGGTTAAGTTCCTTAACTTTGTTTGTTTATTTATTTATTAACATGCATCAACATAAACGACATAAATAAATAAATAAACAATTAATTGCATGCATATAAACATAATAATGCAATAATAGGAAATTAAGCGTAACACTTGATTATTATTAATTTTGAATTTCTTTAAAATATCCTTAAATAAAATTTAGACAATAACAATAATAATCAAATTATTATCATTATTATTTACTTTATTTTTCTTTAAAAGAAACATTAAAATAATAATAATAATAATAATAATAATAATAATAATTATTACTTATTATTATTACTATTTTCCTTTAATGATAATAACAATAATAATTGGATCATTATTATATTTATTTTTTAGAAGGGAACTTTAAATAATAATAATAATAATAATAATAACAATTTATTATTATTACTCTTTTCCTTAAAAAACTTTAAATTTACTTTATCCATAATAATAATAATAAACAAAATTAAATAAGAAATAACACTAAAAACTAGGTTCTGGTCGGACCCGCCCGGCCCATATTCTGAATTTTTGTATTTTTGTAAAAGAAACTGTAATTGGGCCAAGCCCAATTTTTGAATCTGCACCGAATCCGGATCGAACCGAATCCAGTCCAACCCCCAGGAGCCCGCCAGCTGTGCTTGGAGCAAAAAGCTCCTGAATTTTAGGAGAAGGGAGTAGAACCTACGATCTCCTATATTGTGGAGGTAACTTGCTCCAATTCTGGACTTTCAAGGGGAGAGAACACGCGACCTCCAGGATCTTAAAACACGTTGCTACCACCAGGGTAGCAGGCCCTTTTTGCCATGATAACTTCCAGCGTAAAATTTATATCAAAAAATCCAGAATTCTAGAAAAGCAAAAAAATTTTCGGCCGCAAGAATTAACAAGGAACCTTTCCTTCACAAGCAGAGGTGCTGGCCACGAGGCTAGCTTCAGGTTTTGTCAAAAATAAATAGCCTTTTTTAAGGGAAAAAACAGAAGCTTTTCTTAATCAAAATTTGTTCCGGGAAAAACCTTTTTTACTCCAAAAAATTTCCATTTTTCGAGCATGAACAGATTAACGTAATGATTCGATTAGGCCTGCTCTGATACCACTTGTTGGATTTAATTTATTAAATCTCTGAATATGACCGTTTAATCGAATCAATGGACAAAGTAACAAAATGCAGAAAACCATATGCTCAGTTGGTGAGTTTGTTGCAAGAGCATCAAGAAAGAGCAAGTAGGAGTGGGTTTATTCTACTGGTGTCAACAACGTTCACCATGTTGTTATGTCAGCTCAGCAAACCACAACATCTGGCAAGGTGTTAGGTAATGTACTACATCCAAATTTAAATGTATGGATTTTATATTCTGGAGCTAGTGATCATATATGTTCTTGTATTGACTTGTTTGATTCCTATCATCCTGTTGAAACCATATCTGTCACACTACTAGATAAGTGCCTAGCCAAAGTGACACATGTCGGGACAGTCAGTGTGAATCCCAATCTAACTCTCACCAATGTCTTCTATGTGCCAGAATTTGTTTTCAATCTATTATGACTCAGTAAACTTACTCAATCAAATCTAATCGTCATTGCTTTTTGTTCCAACGTTTGCCTAATTCAGGACTTCGTAACCAAGAAGATGATTGGTTCAGCTGAGGTAGATGAAGGCCTGTACCATCTCCACGGCACTCGAAAACCAGTTTCTTCTCATATTTCCCCTTTGATATGTACTGTAAGCTCTTCAGATGATATGTTGTGTCATTCAAGACTTGGACACATTTCTGCAAAAAGGTTAAAGGAAATCTTGAAGATTGAGCTAATGGTGACTGTCCCTGATTCCCTACCTCTATTACAATATGTCCCCTTGCCAAACAGAAAAGAACACCATTTCAATTCTTAACCTCAGTTTCTGTTAGTTCCTTTTCTCTTGTACATATGGATATTAGGGGTCCATATAAGTACCCCACATTGTACAACCAGTATTACTTTTTTACTGTGATTGATGACTATATAGATATTGTTGGGTGTATTTGATGAAAATTAAGGGTGAAACCAAGTCCATTGTAGAAAGCTTCTATCATTTTGTGTCTGTTCATTTTGATGCCAAGATTAAGACAATCCGGACTGACAATGGACAAGAGTTTAAAATGAATGCATCTTATGCCTATCATAGTATATTACATCAAACTAGATGTGTCAATACACCACAACAAAATGGTATTGTTGAGAGAAAGCATCATCATATTCTATATGTGGCAAGGGCACTGAGATTTCATTCCCATCTACCCTCTCCTTATTGGGGTTTTTGCATTTAACACTCAGTATACCTCATTAATATTACCCTTACACCTATCCTCCATCAGAAAACCCCATATGAACTTTTTTACAAATCACTACTCACATATAGTAACCTGAGAACCTTTGGATGCCTGTCCTTTGGGACTAACACTCAGAAACACAAGGAGAAGTTTGAATCCAGAGCTCAGAAGAGTGTATTCCTTGAATTGTCACATACTACAAAGGGATATATTCTACAAAACCTGAACACTAAAGGCATATACGTCTCAAGGGATGTTTCATTCTTTGAGTCAGTATTCCCCTTTCATTCTGAAGTTCATGTCAATTCTGAAAACCTCATGCCTTATTGTTCTACTGACTCAACTTCCTATGCCTTCTTTAACAGTGACACACAACCTGTATTTCAACCCCTTAACCACACAGAAACACTTGAATCATCCAAAAGCACTCTTAATCCAGCAGATTCTTTCTCAGACTCTCCTAGTTCTCAATCTCCTCAGTCACCATCAGATTCTTGTCATATCAATAACCTAAATGAACCTATTCCTGTGCAGTCACCAACAACTACACCTTTGTAACCTGGAACCATTGTCATTGACCTGCACATAGTTCAAAATGATAATGCCCTGCTGCTAGACCCCAACGTGCCAAACATCCACCTATGTACCTTCAAGATTACCATTGTAATTCATTAACCTTTTCTCATGCTGACACTGTTTCTAAACACACTTCACCTCACCCAATTCACAAGTGTATATCTTATGCATTACTAGCTCCAAAATACAAGGCATATATTTGTAGTTTGAATGTACATACAGAACCTAATAGCTACATAGAAGCTGTTGGTTCAGCTGTCTGGCAGACAACCATGACAACTGAGTTAGCAGCACTAGAAGCCAACCAAACATGGAGCTTGGTGCCTTTTCGAAAGGGCAAACGCCCTATTGGGTGCAGGTGGGTGTATAAAGTCAAGCTAAGGGCTGATGGCACGGTGGAAAGACATAAGGCACGGCTGGTGGTCAAAGGCTATACTCAGCAATATGATATGGACTACCAGGATATATTTTCACCAGTGGCCAAAATGACTACAGTCAGGGTGATTTTAACTATGGCAGCAAGGTTTCAGTGGCCCATTCATCAACTGAATGTGAACAATGCGTTCATTACATGGTGATTTACATGCAACTATATACATGTTGCCTCCTCCAGGGCTAGATATGTCTGAGACCAATATGGTGTGCAAGTTACACAAATCTTTGTATGGACTCAAACAGGCTAGTAGAGAGTGGAATGCCACCTTAACTAAGTTCTTGATTGGCAAAGGATTTCAGCAGTCCAAGTGTGACGACACTATGTTCACTAAGCATGCTGATCAATCTCTATTGATTCTCTTGGTGTATGTAGATGATATCATTCTCACTTGTGACAATGAGAGGTCCATTGTAGAGATTAAACAGGCTTTAAATGATGAGTTTAAGATTAAGGACTCGGGACAATTGAAGTTTTTCTTGGATATTGAAGTAGCTGAGGCAAAGGAAGGCATTCACATAAATCAAACAAAGTATACGTTGGAGCTATTGGAACAAGCGGGATTTATGGAAGCTTAGCCTGCCAAAACTCCAATGGAGAGCCATTTAAGCCTAACACATAATGATTCACCTCCATTGCATGACACTACTCAGTATAGGAAGTTGACAGGTAAGTTGATTTATCTCACCATTTCCGGGCCAGACATTGCTTTCTCAGTGCAACAGTTTAGTCAATTTAGTTGAAAAATATGTTTGGATAATTTTCAAAGTCATGATTTTAAGTGGTGAATGCATACAAGTGTCACACATGGTGTTATATGTGACTAAAAGTTGAAAAAGTTGACATCGATCTCTCAGGTTGTTGCACTTCGGTCGACCAATGTACTTCGATCCCTCACATCGATCGATCTATGTAAGGCAGAGAAAGTTCAAGACCTTACTGTGAGACATCGATCTCTAAACCTGAGACACATTGATCGGTCGATGTATACATCGTACCCACACTTCGATCGATTGATGTAGGTCGGAGAAAAATTCTGAAACTCACAGTGAGACATCGATCTCTGCAGCTGAGGCACTTCGATCGATCGAGGTCTAGGGTATTTAGAAATATTTTTCTAAAATGTGATAAAGTGATTGTTTTCATTTGTACATGTTTTATATATGTTCATTATGTGATTATTATGTGATTTTAATAAATATAAATGTCTTGTGACTAATGTGCCTTGGAAGTTTATACAACTTATCAAAAAGGGCAAAATTGGTATTTTGAGTTTTGTAGAAACATGATATGGTGTAAATACTTCAAGGACATATTCTCATCTTATTTATCTTGACAAAGGTGGTATTATAATTATTTCTGACCATCGGGGTCATTTCTGGAGTTTCTCTCACGAGGGGCATTTTGGTCATTTTATCCCTGAGGTATTTTTGGTATTTTCACTCAAGGAATCTCTCGCGTATGTTCTTATCTTCATTCTAGAGTTGAGTTATGATTATCTTGAAAATTATATGGTGGCTTTATATTATTTTTCTCAAATGATGATATTATCGACAGTAGCGGGATATGTGATGAGTTGTGATGTCACACTCTATTTCTTTCTTGAAGAATATCTTCTATATGTTATTGGAATATATTTATCATCATTTTACAGAGAATGTAATGGTGTTAAAGGTGTGGAAATGAGCACAACATTAGTGTGCCAAGGTGGTCCAATCATTTTGCTTGATGTTGCCAAGTGTACAAGACCAACCAATGATGTGAAGACACTTAAATATTGATGATGAAGATGGTAACACATTAGAGGTCTTATCTCCAATGTTCATTTCACACTATAAATAGGAGGCAAAGGTGAAAAAGGAAAACACACTTGAAGCTCACTTGAAAGCATTAGTTGATTTGTCTAGCTATCTTCTTCTTGTCATTCTTGTTCCATTCTTTCTAGCCAAGGTGTTCATATTGTATTTGTTGGAGAGTTACAAGCCTCTTGGCTTCATTTGTAAGATTGGTTAGCCAATTCTATAAGGCTACATCAATAGGAGGTAGAGGTGTTGCAACTAAGTGTTGCATAGAAGGTGTTCATCCAAATCTTGAGTAGGGTTGGTGTTTAACCCAAGGATCAAGCTTGGTTCTTGTTGTAATTTGGTTCATACCATAGTGAAATCCAAGAAAAGGTGTTTCTTGAGACTGGAGTAGGTCACATTGACCGAACCATGATAAATTCTTGGTGTTCTTGTCTTGTTTTCACATTTCTGTTTTCTGCCCTTTTTCACTGCAGTTTTCACATAAATTCTCACGTTTGGAAAAATAGCTAAACACTTTCCAAATTCGTGATTTTTGGTGGAGTTATACTTCAGACTGTTAGCTTTCATTTGCAACAAAAATCACTTGATTTGGTCAAGGAAAAGTTAGTCTTTCAGCCGAAAATAACGGCGCCAAGCAATCTGACCAGTTTTGAGAAAACCTGAATTCTGCTTTAACCAAGAGTTGTTTAAGGTTAGGGCCTTTTGGAATCATAAACTAGACATCCTAAGGAGTGTTTTGACATAAAGTGCAAACTTTTTGGTTAAGTATTCAAAGAGAAACACGTTTTTCAATTTCAGCAACATTCAGTCCAATTCTATCCAGATTGACCATTTGAATCTTTTTATTTGTTTGAAGGGTCAAACAATCTTATTTTTCTCTAATTTTTGGACAGAGTCTTGTCAACACATTGAATTTAAGTTTCACAAATCTTCATAATTTTTGGAGTTGTTTACAAGGATTTTTGAATTTTTCAAAAACGGGTTCTTAATTTGAGGTAATTTCAGATTCCGTTTTCAAAGGGGATTTTTATCAAGGGTAGTAGTGTAATTTCCGCTAACCACTATTCATCCCCCCTAGTGGTGCTTATTGCAGGTGCACGGTCCAAAAATTGGTATTCGAGCAAGGTTTACACCACTCAAAGAATCAAGATTCAACACCATACGAACAACACAAGGCCAAGAAACAATAATTCTTTGTGGCCTGACATATCAAAACAAAGGTACATACAATGACCATAGTTTCTCATAAAGGTGAGTTTGAAGGTATGTCCACACAACGTCCTCCTTCTTTCGATGGTAATAATTTTGTTCATTGGAAACTAAGAATGAGGCTATTCTTAATGGCTCTAGTGGTGTTTATTGCAGGTGAAAGTTCCAACAAATTCATGGACTGTCCCAGTGAAAAAATATGAAAGCTGCACATAGAGTGCTCAGGTATATCAAAGGCACAGTTGGACAGGGGCTGATGTTTTCAAGTACTGGTGAATTGAAGTTGAAAGCATTTGTGGATGCTGACTGGGGGATGTCATGAAACCAGGAGATCAATTACAGGATACTGCATTTTTCTGAGAGATGCCTTAGTATCGTGGAAGTCTAAGAAACAGACAACAGTATCTAGATTGTCAGCAGAAGCGGAGTACCAGGCAATGGCTATGGTTACGTGTGAAGTTCAATGGCTTTTGTATTTGGTGAAAGATTTGGGTCCATGAGAACAGAAACCTGTAGAGGTTTTCTGTGATTGCAAGAGTGCAATACACATTGCAGAGAATCCTGCGTTTCATGAGAGAACGAAACACATAGAGATTGATTGCCATATGATAAGAAACAAGGTGCAAGATGGCACGCTAAAGCTGATGCCTGTACAGACTTAGATGCAACTTGCAGATTTGTTTACTAAGGCGTTGGACTGTAGAAGATCTGCTCAGTTGGTTAATGCACTTAAAGTTTATAATTTGTACACAAGAGGGGGGTGTCAAAGCATATGGAGCTAGTCAAAAGAGAGGTCAGTAGCAAATTGACGAATGAATTGCTGAAATCAAAGAGCCAATCAATGATTGACAGCATTAGGTGTCACGTGACTATGTTGTTGTTGGAGAATGCTGGCAGTTACCATGTGAACGCGTTGGTTCTGGAAGGAGTAAGTCGGTAGCGTGAAGGAGAGATGAGGAAGAAGGAGTGTGTGCTCTATGGGTTTAAATGAGTGAAAAATGACAATTTTAGCCTTATGTAAGTAACGTAGGCAGGAGTAACTGAGGGGCAATTTTGATATTTCACTTACTCTTTTCTTCTTCTTCTTAAACGGTTGCAGTAACTGCTTTGTAATGCAGATTACAGCTTCCTTCGCAATCGATTCGCTCGAATTGCCTTCTAGTTCCTTGATTTTTCTCTCGTCACATTTTCTATGCAATTGAGTTTCTTCATCTCTTGTTTAATCGTTGTGCTTGATTGAACGATTACTATCGCTATTGCTTGAAATTTCACAAACTTCTCCAACAAATGAGGCTCCCTGCACAAAGAGAACATCCAACAAAGATGAGTTAGGGAAGTAACGTGCTTCATAGATTTTAAACAGCAAAGAATCTATGTTGGTCAAGAGTCGCCGAATCTCTTTCCGCAAAAGAGCATAATTAAAAAGTATTCAAGACCCTGAACCCCAAACCACCATGGGACTTGCTTTCAAACATATTGTTCTAGGTAACCCAATATATTGGTCGCGCCCCATGATGTTTCCTCCACCAATAATTCAGAATTATTGACTGAATATGTGTTATTGCACCATCTGGTATCTTGAAACACATCATAGAGTAAGATGGAATCGCTTGAATAACGGCCAGAATTAAAACATCTTTGCCTGTCTTGACAATATTTCTCATTCCAGCCTTGAATTTTATGCCAAATCCGCCTTTTGGAAATCGCAAATACTTCAGACTTTGATCGGCCAACTGCAGTGGGCAATCCTATGTACTTAGCATGAGTTGGCACTTCCTTTATACTAAGCAGCTCAGATCTCGCCCCTTGCATCCCTTGGTATATTTGTACTAAAGACAATCTCCGACTTCCCAACATTGAGGTGCTGTTCCTGTTGAAAACAATCAATCCTGTACTAAGATGCAATCGTTTAGTGTGTGAGTATGAAAACAGTAAACGAAACCCGGGGCGAGTCGAGGACTCCATCCTTAAGACGTATTGCTCCGGTATATTGTGCCCAACCGGCGTTAGCAATCGTCTTCCAGGATACAACGGGTACCTGTTCAGTTGAGCGGCACTGCTGAACTTGAACTGCAGCGAACCTTCGAGTGTCCTGACTTCTCTTGGACGTGATGCAGAAATATGAAGAAGAAAGCGATATCAAAAGATGAGTGTGTGTTTATATCGCACACCCATCCTCTGTTTATATAGAGGGATCGGTTGAAAATCGGTTTTCGCAGATAGACTCGTGATCGTCGGATTACAACCGTAGATCAATTAGAGCCGTCGAATGAAAACCACCTGGCGGTTTTGGAAGGTTAAATTACAGCCGTTAGAATAAAAATCGAAATACAGGATTAATCCTGGAGCGTTAGATGAAAACCACATTTGGTTGGGCGGTTAGGTCAGTTTGAATTTCAGCCGTTGGATCAAAGCTGCTTTTTCCGCCACCATTAGATCAAAACCGTTTGATCTTTACAGATTAGGAGACCGTTTGATTTAAATAATCAAAACCGAACGTTTGATTTTGATAATAAAAACTGAATGATTTAAATTATTTAATTGAAATCTTTTGATTTAAACTACCGATCTGTTGTTTTGATACTAGACCAGACTGCACATAGTAGAGCATTTTGGCCGCTGCGTAGCTAGGCCCGAAGCCTTTAAATATTTACAAAAAATAATTAATCCAAAAATCCAAATAAATTTTCCCCAAAAAGATAGAAACCGGCCCGGCCCACGAGTCCCGAGCCGAGCCAGATAGACGGCGGTACGTGCGCGTGTGTGGCACTTTCTAGGTCTTCCCTCCGGTCAAAAACTTGTCATGTCCCAAGGACACATCTAAAGTGTCCATTCTAGCCATTTATAAGGTGGCTAAATTAGTTTAATTGTCCAATGTGGTATTCTTCCATAAGGGTGAGGTGGCCTCCTAAGAATAGGACACATCACCTCTAACTCATGTTTTCTATCTACTTTGAGCATTAATTTTTCATTCACCCGGTATCGTAATTGAGTGATTCCAAAGTCTAAAATTAACTACTCGTTACGTAGATAATTAAGGACCTATTAGTTTTCGATTTTCATTAGCGGAAACTAGTAATAATTAAGCTCAAAGCACGTTGCTAAACCAAGTTTTGCAACTTTCCTTAATGGGCCAAAGCCCAAACTTCCAATTCATCCAACAGTTCCGACCCACGACAATCCAGGTCCAAAACTTTCTTTAAGTTTATTGCCTGTTCTATGGTTGCCTTTCCGAAGAGAAGTGTGTGGTCCGCAAATTGAAGGTCTGTTAGTGTTATGCCCGGTGACTGGGCATGAGAAAAATTAAAAAGAATAAAATAAACTAATGGAAAATTTTGAGGAGAAAGGAAATATGTATCCTATGTTGAGTTGAATGGAAATAGCAGATATAGATATTATTTAACTTCCTACATGATATATTTTACTTAGAGTATCTACACCTAATAGGAAACCTTATTACACTTATCCATATACACACATATATTGTAGCTTGTATAAAACAAAACAAAAGAAAGAAAAAAAAGGAAAAGAAACCCTAAAGCTACCCGACCACCCCTCCCAGCCGAAATCAAGAAAAGCAACTGAGCCATATTTGTTGTCTTCCCCAATTCAAGGAGCTAGCAGTAGTTTCGGACTAAGAGGCGGAAAACAATATTGCGAATCCAACCTATCCCAATCCACATACAGTATAGTATATACAAATTGAGGTAAGTAATCTAATTGTATTTGCTATGATTTTGTAAAAAATATAGTGTTATTTTCGGTACTAACGTCGGATCATACATATGTAATTCTGGCTTGGTAGTTGGATGCATTTTATATGCATATATATATATATGTGTATATATATATATATATATATATATATGTATATATATATGTATATGTATATGCCGTGAGTGTATGGGAATATTTGTATGAAAGTGGAATTTGATGACGTAGCCATGTATATGACCGAATAGTACCCACATGATTATTGCATATGTATTTCGGTCACAACAGTTTATTTATTTGGATGTATGAACATAAATATAAAGAATATACCTATATGTACCCATTGCCGTAGAGAAATATATGGGTAGACATTCTAGGACGTTATATTTATGGACTGCATGGAAAAGAAATGCCAAACTGTGATATTCATATGTTGCCGATGTGGTATATGTGTTAAAGATATAAAGGTTGCAGTCGAAGAGAAAGAGAAGCAGTTGGTTAGGTGCGTGATACATACAGATGTGCATCATGTGATACATGGTGATACGCATCAAACACCAGAAGTTTAAGATGGAAATCAACAATTAAGGCGATTAGTTGACAGTTTGAGGTGGAAGATACGTGTGAGAGTCAAATTCGTAAGGTGGATAAGCAAAATGTGCAGGAGGTGACCAGAAGTGCGAAGGAAGAAGAAAGAAGCTGAGCACGCGAAATATTTGAGGTATGCAAAATGACGAGAATACCCTTATTAGTTAAAAGGGCAGAGTAGGCAGTTGAAAGATTTTCTTGTAATTTTATTTACTTATTCTTTAAAAACGTTGGGAATGCTTCGCCTGAAGTTTTGTACTCTGATTTCCAGTTTAATGAAGTTCAATAAGATTTTTCTTCCAGCCTTATCATTCTTCCTCAATTTTCTCTTTGCTGCATTCGTATTTGTTGATCATTTATGATTTGTTTGATGTGTAAAGTTCACAAAATTTCTCATGGTATCAGAGCGATCGTAGATGAATTTTGGAACATTTATGGCTTCCAATAATTTTTCTTATAATAATTCTCCTTCTTCGTCAAATAATCCTCCTGCAAATACAGTCACACCTACTGATGATCCATTCTATGTACATCCTAGTGATAATCCATCGCTAGCACTTGTAAAGCCGCTTCTTGATGGAAATAACTATCATAGTTGGAGTAGATTTATCAGACGTGCCTTGGAGTCTAAGAACAAATTAGGCTTTGTCAATGGAGTTCATCCAAAACCAGTAGAAGCATCGCGAAGGTATAATGCAGGGATCAAGGCTAATAACATGGTAGCGGCGTGGTTGGTAAATTCTCTAACCCCCAGTATTGCTCAGAGTGTTATGTGGTTCGATAATGCAGTTGAATTCTGGAATGATCTGTTGTTTAGATATGGTAACGTTGATTCATTTAGACTCTCAGACTTACAGAAGAGTTTTTATGCTGTAAAGCAGGAAACTAGTTCAATGACTGAATACTATACAAAATTGAAGGGGATTTGGGAAAAGCTATCTGTTTTGAGGTCAATTCCTAAGTGTTAATGTAGCAGATGTACTTGCAATTTAACTTCTAAGATTAACAAATTTGTGGAGGATGATTGTGTGATCAAATTCTTAAGAGGTCTTAATTATGAATTCGAAGCGGTTAAGTCTCAAATCCTGTTAACCACTCCTTTGCCTGACCTTAAAACTGTATTTGCAATGGCAATTAAGTTGGAGAGAAAAATGACATACACATCTATTTAAGGACACTTTGTGAATGATCCTTCTGCCGTGATGAATATTAGTGGTAATAACCAATCAAGATTTGGAAACTATAATTCTAAAGCTTACAGTGATGGATTTGGTTCGAATGGTATGTTTCCAAGACCATCAGGAAGAGGATTTGGAAGGGGTAACGCCAAGTTCGGCCAGAGTAGCTCTAAAACTCCTTTTTGTACATATTGTCACATGGCTGGGCACTATTGATAGGTGCTACAAAAAGCACAGATATCCGCCAGGTTATAAACCAAAAGGTCAAGTAAATCTTGTGTATGGTGATTCAAGATCACAGTCAGGAGGAGAAGTAATGAATCAGAGGGAGCATGATTTGTTTGAAGATTATAAGGAAAGTCACGAAGGCTCAGCAACTTCACCTGTATTCACAGCATAACAGTATGCACAACTCCTCCACATGTTGCATGAGCACCAGGGAAAAGGAAGTAAAGGAAGTGCAGAATTCACTGGTAGTGCAACTGCTCACCATTCAGTCATGTCAGCATAGAAGGCTGGTGATTCAGGTAAGGTTGCAGGTAATGTATTGTATGAGAGTTCAAACGTATGGATATTGGATTCTGGAGCCAGTGATCATGTGTGCTGTGACTTAAACCTTTTTGATTCATATCATAGTGTCAATTCATTGTTTGTTAAACTTGCAGATAAATCTCTTGCCAAAGTATCTCACATTGGCACAGCCCATCTTACACCAGAACTAATACTCACTAATGTCTTCTATGTTCCTTCATTTGCATTCAACTTATTGTCCTTGAGTAAATTGACCAAGCTCAATTATATTGCTATTTCATTCCATCACAACCTCTGTGCTATTCAGGACTTAAGGACCAAGAAGATGATTGGTTCAGCTTAAGAGAACCATGGGCTCTATCATCTTTATGGCACTCCCAGGTTCACCTTCCATTCAAAGATTTTGTCACCCACTTCCTCAGTCTCTTGGCTATGGCATGCCAGACTAGGGCACACATCTCCTGCAAGGCTTAAAGAAATGCAAAAACTAGACCCAACAGTAGTTGTAAAGTATAATGAATTGAACAAATGCGTGGTGTGTCCATTAGCTAAGCAAAAGAGAAGCCCATTTCCTACTTCTACTTATGTGTCTTTGAGTACCTTGTCCCTCATACATGTTGACATTTGGGGACCGTATAGATACCCTACAATGTATAAACAACATTACATTCTTACAATTGTAGATGATTACAGTAGATTCTATTGGGTATATTTGATGAAGAATAAATCTGAGACAAGGTCTATTGTGCAGAGTTTTTGTGAATATGCCTTAGTTCAGTTCAGTTATCATGTTAAAGTAATAGGAACTGATAATGGGCAGGAGTTCAATATGAATCAATTCTATGCTTCCAAAGGCATCATACACCAATCAAGTTGTGTTTACACCCCACAACAAAATGGCATTGTTGAAAGGAAGCATCAACATATACTGTCTGTGGCTAGAGCTTTAAGGTTTCAGTCCAACGTGCCATCAGCCTATTGGGGATTTTGTATTCAACATTCTGTATATCTCATGAACTTGACTCCTACACCCTCGTTAAACAATAAAACTCCTTACCAGCTTCTATACAAAAAGCCTCTATTATATTCTGACCTTAAGGTCTTTGGTTATCTTGCCTTTGGAGCCAACACACAGCCAACTAAAGACAAATTTGCCCCAAGATCTAAAAAGAGTATTTTTCTAGGGATGTCATATACTACAAAGGAGTACATCTTGCAGGATCTGGATACAAAAGTTGTATACATTTGCAGAGATGTAAAATTCCGTGAGGAGATATTTCCTTTTTCTTCAGTCTCAGTACACTCCCAGACTATGACTCCCTTGGCATCAAATTCAAATCATCCACTTCCACACCATAGTTCCACTTCACTCCACAACACTGGTATACAATCATCAGAATCTGTACATATAGCAATCCCATTAGAACCAGAAAATATTCCCTCTTCTTATACACCAGTATCTGATTCTAATCCTCCTAGTACATCAGTGTCTAATCCTAACATCTCTGGTTCACCCAATTTGTCTTCTACTGCTGGTTCTCCTCACACATTAGAAATGATGCCAAATGTGCACTCACTGCCACCAGGAGAATTAGTCATCCAGTTACCTCCTATACACCCTTGTGCTCAAAACGAAATTGCACCCAGTTGCAACAGACCTCAACACATCAAACATGTCCCTAAATACTTGCAGGATTATCGATGTAACCAATTATCCAGATCTTCGAGACTAAGTCTTCGTACTTCACCACATTCATTACACAAGTATTTCACATTTGTGTCACTGTCTCCGCAATACAAAGCATATGTGTTAAACTTGAGTACACATACAGAACCTCAATCTTATCTAGAAGCATCCAGTTCTTCTCTTTTGCAAACTGCAATGGCAGCTGAATTAGCAGCATTGGAAGCTAATAACACTTGGCCTGTAGTTCCTTTGCCCCCAGGAAAGAACCCCATTGGCTGCAGGTGGGTATACAAAACCAAGTTGAAATCTGATGGAACCTTGGAAAGGCATAAAGCTAGATTGGTTGCTAAAGGTTACAATCAATAGTTTGGCATTGACTATCAAGATACATTCTCTTCTGTCACCAAATCGACTACAGTAAGAGTGGTGCTGGCCCTTGCATCACAACATCAATGGCCCATATATCAGATGGATGTCAACAACGCGTTTCTTTATGGAGACTTGCATGAAGACATCTACATGCTTCCACCCCTGGGCATGATACTTCCAGATAAGAACTTGGTGTGCAAATTGGAGAATTCTCTGTATGGGCTCAAACATGCTAGTAGGAAATGGAATGCTACATTGACTAGCTTTTTGAAGTCTCAGGGGCTTCAGCAATCAAAATCAGATTACACACTATTTACCAAATTGGTTGATTCTCATATTCTGATCTTGCTTATGTACGTTGATGATGTACTTGTAACTTGTTCTTTAATAGCAGCCGTATCTCAGATTAAAGATGCTCTTAACAGCAGATTTCAAATCAATGATCTTTGTGATCTTAAATACTTCCTTGGCATTGAGGTAGCCAAGGCAAGGGAGCATTCATATAAACCAACGAAAATATACACTTGACCTTTTAGAGTAGGCAGGATTCTTGGATTCTAAGCCAGCAAAAAGTCCTATGGAAAGCAACTTGAGGTTGACACATGATGATTCTCCAGTGGTGGAAGATGTATCACAATACAGAAGATTGATAGGGAAACTTTTGTATCTCACTATCTCAAGACCTGATATATTGTTCCCTGTGCAGCAACTTAGTCAATTTCTAGACTGTCCTACAGAAAATCATCTGAAAGCCACACACAGAGTCCTAAGATATTTGAAAGGAACCGTAGGACAAGGCTTAACATTTCCCAGAACTGGAGGCTTGGAGCTAAAAGCATTCGTTGATGCAGATTGGGGAGGATGACATGAAACAAGAAGGTCCATTACAGGATATTACGTATTTCTTGGAGAATCCCTGGTATCCTGGAAATCAAAGAAACAAACGACAGTTTCTAGGTCCTCATCAGAAGCAGAATATAGAGCAATGGCACTAGTCACCTATGAAGTTCAATGGGTCAGATATCTTCTGAAGGATTTGGGAGTACAGAATCATAGATCAGTCGAAGTGTTTTGTGACTGTAAAAGTGCCATTTATATATATGAGAATCTAGTGTTTCATGAGAGAACTAAACACATTGAGATAGATTGTCATGTGGTACTGGACAAGTTGCAAGAAGGAGTAATAAAATTGATGCCAATAAGAACTGAAATGCAGTTAGCTGATATGTTCACTAAGCCATTGGATGATAGAAGACTGGGAATATTATCAGGATCACTAGGGACACACAACTTATACTCCAAGCTAGGCTTGAGGGGAGGTGTTAAAGATATAAAGGTTGCAGTCGAAGAGAAGGAGAAGCAGTTGGTTAGCTGCGTGATACATACGGATGTGCAGCACGTGATACATGGTGATACGCAGCAAACACCAGAAGTTTAAGATGGGAATCAACAATTAAGGTGATTAGTTGAAAGTTTGAGGTGGAAGATACGTGTGGGAGTCAAATTGGTAAGGTGGATCAGCAAAATGTGCAGGAGGTGACAAGAAGTGCAAAAGAAGAAGAAAGAAGCTGAGCGCGCGAAATATTTGAAGTATGTGAAATGACGAGAATACCCTTATTAGTTAAAAGGGCGGAGTATGTAGTTGAAGAATTTTCTTGTAATTTCATTTACTTCTTCTTTAAAAACGTTGGGAATACTTCGCCTGAAGCTTTGTACTCTGATTTCCAGTTTAATGAAGTTCAATAAGATTTTTCTCTCCAGCTTTATCATTCTTCCTCAATTCTCTCTTTGCTGCATTCATATTTGTTGATCATTCATGATTTGTTTGATTGTTGTGTAAATTTCACAAAATTTCTCAATATGTGTGTATGCAAATATTGTGTGCCTCTAGCAAGGGCAGGAGCGAAAAATATAAGTTTGGGGACATTTGGGCGATGTGGTATTATTATGTAGGCAAGGGACAGCGACCAATTTTCATGGGTGTATAATTATGGAGATTGAGTGGTGTTTATGTAACAATATATAAACAGTGGGATTAAGTGTACATATATGTATATATGCTGAATGGATATAAATGGTATGCAGATTAATAGGGCTGTCGTGCATGCATGGGCCGAGGGCTGTGGTATATTGTGGGGGAAATATTAGGATGCCTAGGCTGGGATTAATGTGGGTCTCTAAGGGTAAAGGTCTAAGGCGTGCAAACTGACGGTGGCTGATTATAAGGGTGTGAAAAGATAAATATGGAGGTGAGGTTGGTTGGATTGTATAGATGGTGTACAATTTTATGTGGAATAAAAATAGGGTTTTTGTATTGGAAATTGGGCAATTTAAATCGGAAAAAATGGAATTTTCATAGTTTTAGGGTGGAATTAGGTTGGAAATGAGAAAAGGAGAATTGTGGTAGTCAGAAATGATAGGCAGTGGTGGCGCATGTGCTGCGAGTGGCCACACGTGAGGCGATGCGTTCGGGTGCATGGAGATGCGTGTGGAAGCAATTTTTGGGTCAGTGTTTTAGCCGTGAAATGCACTTGATGTCTATGGGGTTAGATGTGAGAAAATGTGAGTGGTATGGAAAATTAAAGGGGGGCGAGTGGTATAAAGGGAGGGGGAGTGAAATTAGGATTTGTGGAGCGGGGAGGGGACTGGGCCATGGGTTTGGAGGTGGGGAAGGAATCTGGATAGTTGGACAGTATGTTGGTTGGAGGAAAGTGGGTCGAGGGAGACGCATGTAGGTATATACGTATATATGCACATGTATGGGCGTGGGCATGTACATGTATATGCATACACGTAGTAGGAGATTAGTAGAATATCGAATATCGAAAAGCTAATAATCGTGTGATCATAATTGGTATCAGATTATGTGTATTTGACTTGATCGATATGAATTGTTGATAAATATTTAAAAATCGACATTTGAAATTATTTTAAAATTGTGCATCACATATTTCGAAATCACCCTTACAGGGAAATATATCGTTAAGCTGGATTGGTTCCTATCAAACGGGCCATCCGAGCACATATGACTATTATCGATAGGCCGCTCGGACACATATGACCGTCAATTGGACTGTCCAAGCATATATGACTATATCGATAGGCCGTCTTTACACATCAACCATGAGCGGACCAATTCATAAGTCTTGCAATATAAGTCAATTTTTATGCAAGTGCTATAACTATTGCATCGAAATCGGATTTAAAATCGTTATCAAAAATTGTATCGAATATCGCATCGCATCGCATCGAACTTGTTATTTTTAGATATCGAACATGGAAATTTTTTTGCATCGGACCGCATTGATTTGAAAATTGCATCATCGTTTTTTATTGTACTAACACTTGCTTGATTATGACTTAGTTGCACGTGGCTTTGTTGCTTGATTGGTATAGGGGTAAGTTGGTAAATTTTATTTGCGAATGGGAAGCATACTATTTTCTATATCATTATTTATTTACTTTATTACACATGTTTCTCTATGTATGATCCCATGGGACATATAGTGAGATTTTCTGGGCGAAGTGTCGCTCATACTATACCTTCTTATATTTTTACAAATAGTCAGGAGTAGAATTAGTCTTTGTTGAGGATGATCCGGAGTGAGGATTTTGAGGCTCGAGGCCATTTGAGGAGACTTTGAGGGCTTAATGAGATATTTTATCGATTAATATTATACTGTTGAGACTTAGTATTTCTGGCTTTTGTTACGACTTTGTATTACGTTGGACTTTCTGATATTTATTGTGTTATTGATGAATATTTATTTGGAAGTTTTAATTTCTATGACTTCTGCTGACATCGATTTGCGTCATTTTGCTGACGTATAATTGATCGTATCAACGCCTTGTATTTTCTTTAGCTAAATACGGCACGTGAGTCGTTTCAAGTACTATGGCTCAGGACCGGTCGCTACAGGTGGTATCGGAGCATGGTTCTAAATCTACGGTGGAAACGTAGATTAAGGTAGAAATTATATGATCATCTGACACATAAGTACTGATGTTAGCCATAAGAGATGATTATACTAAGTAACAATCGTAGACATAAGCGATGATTATATTCTAAGCATGATGTTAGAACTAAGAAATGATTTTAGACTTAAGGGACGATCGATTAAAGGACACGTATACCTATGTTATATCCTACGATTTTACTTACTTACCTTACATAAATTTTGATCATTACCTTTTGCACATTTCCTTAGCCGTGATTATAGAAACTCAAATTAAATAATACATAATTAAATTATATAAATAGAAATGTTAACCCAAATGTCTAAAGCAGGCGTTGGTTGATGCTTCAGAGGGGCCATGAGGTTTCTAGGATTGTCTCACCGCAGCAGCAGCATGGGACTCGGTACTATTGAAAGGAAGCTGGTCCATGTCCTTATTTTGACGGTAGTGTCAGAGCATGGTTTCACGTTTAAGTTGAGATCCTAGTTACTAAGGAATAAATTATAGTAGAATGATACATACTAAGAAAAGACCTATGAGCATTATGATCAGTAGAGTTTAGTGAAGAATAACATACAAGGAGTTTATATTTTATGGTTAAGTTGTTGAGTTCAGAGTTATCGAATAGGCCGAAGATATTAGTTTTATTAGAGATATTGATTGATAGCGATAAGCACGTACTACTATAGTAGATATAGTGGAATGATAAATTATTATAAATCCTTGGTTAAGTGTTGATTCCTTGAAACATCGAGTTACTAGGCTCGGATCTAATATATAATAAGTTTGATGTTGAAATTGTAGTTACAATACAATGCTTGAGTGCCAGCACCAACATATTGTTGCGAACGAGGTAATAGATAAATAATGCTATGACAAATAAAGGAAAAAAATAAAAAAATAAAATAAAATAAAATAATAAAAATTAGAGATGCCGATTATATATAAGCAATGATCAAGTAGTGCAACTGTAGTACCGTAGTTGAATGATGACATTTTGCAGTGGTTAAATAAAGTAAGTATGATGTATTAGAATACCCTAAGTTGATCAATAGGGGATGTGCCATGCAAGGGTTGGGCAATTTAAGTTAAAGATGTTATCATGAGTAGACGAATACTAGATTATAAGAAACTGCACATAGGCAGATGACTTATAAATAATATTGGACTGTTATTTTTTTAAGTAAATATTTTCCCACATAAGCATGTCCAACAATATATACTCTTTATTTTAAAGGTACTTAAAAGATTTTGCTTCTAAGTATTTCAACTAGTTTCATTTTATATAGTCGGTCAACTTTACAAGGCTATATTTTCTTTCCGTATTTGTATGTCAACATAATGGAATTTCAACTACTCCTCACAACTCTAAAAAAAGTTATATTTTAAAGTGTTAATGTTTTTGAAGAACAATATAGATACATACTTCTTATATAATATCTCAAACTTTCGTTTTAACTTTTATCTGTTTTGTTGAAATTAATTGGCCGAATATCGATATTACAATTCTTTTTCTCTTATGTGTGTTTTTTAGAGTTTTTATCCGTTTGCAATATTTCTTTTGGAAAAAGAGACCGTGTCCAAATCGTTTTAAAAATAAATATTTACGATTGTTATGTTTCAATTGTTTTAAAGCGATTATACCCATAACACTTTTGCAAACAAGTCATATCATTATTTCTAAGAGATCAACAGAGACAACGCTTTTTGAAAACAAGTATATAATACTCTCATCCTCGTGTTTACAAAATTAGAATTATATTATTTTAAACAATTAAAGCCATATTCCAAATTATAGTAACACAAGTTACGTTTTTATTTGAATTTTTAAAAAAATGTCTATACACATATTTAGACTGCTAATGATATCTCTGAAAAAGTAAAGGTATGATCATGGAACTAGGTCGTAAATATATTAGCATTGATTTTGAAGACTTGGTTCTATGTCGAGGAAATATAATAGTTAGCATATTGGAGGACTCGATGGATACTTGGATTCGGGTATCTATCAAGGTAATGGACCCCATATGATTAGTTTTAGGAATCTAGAAATTATAGACCACAATGATATCAGTTGAATGATACACATAGTTCGCGGAAGCATGAACGAGTAACGAATGAATTAACTAATTAAAGATATACAGTAGATTAGAGTAGCGCACAGAAGCATGGAGGATTAGAATGCCTTAAGATGGCTAAGTTAATGACTGTTTAAGTAGAATCCTAGAGTGTAGAACTAGTGGAGATAAGTTACGATTAAGCATTGAATTGATATGTTGCGATATCGCTACTAGGAATAACGATCTATAGAGACAAGCGAGCTTGAATGTGTGCGATAGTATAAGGAAACTTCCATGTTATAACTATGGAGAAGTAAGTTAAGAATTAAACCCCGTAAGGACTAGATCATCTTGTGGGATGCTAGTGATAACTAAGTTGAATCGTCCTAGAATAAAACAGGTCCTGAAAATATATACAGTTCAAGGGATGAGTCTTGTGAACAAGAATTTAAGTTAAAGATTGTATTACATATAAGTACTGATTATAGCGGGTTATTGATGACAGCAAATATGAGTACAATATAGACCGGCAACTAGGTTATGGAACCATGAGTATGGCGGCAATACGCTTAAGATTGATTCGGGTGTTATAGAAAGGTTAGGTTATGATTTAACAACCGGAGAATAATATACTTAGAAATTACCTTGTAGATATATGGGAAAGGATTTGAAGGACTTAGTATGGTGTCGAGGAAGTGTAAGGGTTGGCATATCGAATACGCAACGGATATTTGGTTTGGTCATTATCTAAGTAAATAGATTATGTATAACTATATTAAGTGGTTAATTACATAGTACATAAGTTTCGAGGACGAAACTTTTTGTACAGGGGAGGAATGTTATGTCCCGTGACTGGGCATAAGAAAAGGAAAAAAGTAAACTAAAATAATGGGAAAAATTGAGGACAATGAAAATATCTATCCTATGTTGAGTTGAATGGAAATAGGAGATATAGATTTTAATTTAACTACCTACAAGATATACTTTACCTAGACTATCTACACCAAATAGGAAACCTAATTATACTTATCCATATGTACATATATCCTAGATTGTATAAAACAAAACAAAAGAAAGAAAAAAAGGACAAACCCTAAAGCTACCAGGCCACCCCTCCTCAGCCGAAACCAAGAAAAGCAACTGTAGCCATATTTGTTGTCTTCCCCAATTCAAGCGGCCAGCAGCAATTTCGAACTAAGCGGAGGACAAAAAAATATTGTGAATCCAACCCAATTCCAATCCATGTACGGTATAGTATACACAGATTGAGGTAAGTAACCAAATTGTATTTGTTATGATTTCGTAAAATATATAGTGTTATTTCCGGCACTAATGTCGGATCATGCATGTGTAATTTTTCCTTCATAGTTAGATGCGTTTCGTGTGTGTGTATGCGTGAGTGTATGGGAATATTTGTATGAAGGTTGAATTTGATGACCTAGCCATGTATATAACCGAATTGTACCCACATGATTATTGCATATTGATGAAGCCGGATCTTCACCAAGGATCTGGAAGACCTTAAAATAGTTCCGTCAGTTAACATGAAAGATTTGTTAACCGGGATTTGAGAGTATATAGTTGGAATAGCGCCAAATGTCCTGCACAAAGAAACACAGGTCAGAGGTCCCGGGGGGTTTGGCCCCGGAAAAAACCCTCCGACGCTCAAGTCAGTTTGGGTCATATCTTACTGGGATTGTAATGTAAAAGGGTAAGTTAGGATTTTCTCACAGTATTTGCCGAGGAGTAGAAAATATGGATATACTTTGAAGTAAAAGTGTCTGAACTCTCAAGTTAGTCCTCCCCTCTTTGTTTTGGTTCCCTCGTTTTTATAGTCTTTCCCGCCTTTTTCTTCTGATGGTAGATAATAGGATAAGATCTTTGCTTGGGGCAGAAAGCCTAGGATGCCGTAGGTCTGCTGATGTGACAATAGCCTGTCTGATGTAATCAATATGTCGGCCTGATTGATGTAACTAGTAGTCCGGCTGTTGTGACCTTGGCGTGTTATATAAGAATAGCCAGCTGTAGTCACTATGTTTAAAGAGTATCTGTCTGAGGGTCCCACGAAATAATATCTTAGCAAGGTTGGTTTGCTGTGGTACACAGTCAAACCTTGCTGAAGTGCGTAACTTGCTGTGGTACACAGCTGACCCTTGACAAATCCCAAAGCACTCGACTTGCTGTGGTACACAGCCAAGTTTTGCTGAAGAATATGATAAAGTAGTGTCTAGATGAAGTAACCCGAAGTGTAGCATTTGAGCCATATACTGAAGTTGGCGCCGAGGTGAAAACCTTGGCATATTTTTTAGTGAGGGTGTTGGGTTGTTCTACTAAAGTGCGGCCGAAGCTGAACTGCCATATTTAGGCACTGAACTGCTGAACTGCTGTATTTCAAACGCCAAGCCTACTAAAGTTGACTGTTATTGACTAACAGATGGTTCAATTTCGGTTTATCACATATGTATTTCGGTCACAGCAAATTCTTTATTTTTGATGTATGAACATAAATTTAAATAATATACTTATATGCACCTATTGCCGTGGAAAAATATATGGGCACACATTCTAGGATGTTATATTTATGGTGTGCACGGAAAGGAAATGCCAAACTTCGATATTCATGTGTTGCTCATGTGGTATATGTGTGTATACAAATAATGTGTGCCTGTATGTGCAAGGGCTGGAGAAAAAAAATAAGTTTCGGGACAGTTTGGCCGATGTGGTATTCGTGGGTGTATAATTATGGAGATTGAGTGGTGTTTATGTATTTATATATATAACAGTATACAAACCGTGGGATTAAGTGTACATGTGTATATATGCTGAATGGATATAAATGGTATGCAGATTCATATGGCTGTTGTGCATGCGTGGGCCGAGGGCTGTGGTATATTGTGGGGAAAATATCAGGATGCCTCGGCTGGAATTAATTTGGATTTGCAAGGGTAAAGGAGTTCCTACGTGCATATATTCTATAATCTATATCGTTATACTGATGTATAAATATGTTATATACGAAATTACATAATGTGCATTGAAGGTTAAAAAGGCCGAGACATTTGTTAATAAGGCGTGCAATCTGACGGTGGCTTATTATAAGAGTGTGAAAACATAATATGGAGGTAAAGTTGGTTGGATTGCATAGATGGTGTATAATTTTATGTGGAATAAGAAATAGGGTTTTTGTATTGGAAATTGGGCAAATTGAAATCATAAAAATGAGATTTTTCATAGTTTGAGGTGAAATAAGGTTGGAAATGAGAAAATGAGAATTATGATGGCTGGAGTGGTAGGCAGTGGCAGCGCATGCATCACACGCCGGCAAGTGTCCGCGCATGGCCGCGCATGAGGCGACATATGCAGGTGCGTGTGGCAGCGTTTTTGGGGTAATGTGTTAGACGAGAACCTACGTGCTGTCTATAAAGTTAGATATGAGAAAATG
Source organism: Eustoma russellianum (assembly GCA_036186865.1). Taxonomy (NCBI): domain Eukaryota; kingdom Viridiplantae; phylum Streptophyta; class Magnoliopsida; order Gentianales; family Gentianaceae; genus Eustoma; species Eustoma russellianum. The sequence goes on along the minus strand of AP025071.1, from coordinate 20,547,613 downwards.
TGAGTGGTTTTGAAAAATGGAAGGGGCCGAGTGGTATAGAGGAGGGGGAGTGAAATTAGGATTTGTAGAGTGGAGAGAGGGCTGGACCGGGGGTTTGGGGGTGGGCAAGGGTTCTTTACAGTTGGACAGTAGGGGGACCGAGGGGGTAGAGGATGATGTGAGGTGAGTTGGGTAGTGGGTTGGGGGAAAGGGATTGAGGGAGACGTGTGTAAGTCCATACGTGTACATGCAAATGCATGGCATGGGGATGTGTATGTATATGAGTACACGTAGTTGGAGGCTAGTAGGATATCGAATATCGAAAAGTTAGTAATGGTGTGATCATAATTGGTATTGGATTATGTGTATTTGGCATGATGATATGCATTGTTGACAAATATTTAAAAATTGATATTTGAAATTATTTTAAAATCGTGCATCTCATATTTTGAAATCACCCTTACAAGAGAAATATACTGTTAAACTGGATTGGTTCCAAACAAACTGGCCGTCTGAGCATATAAGACTATTATCGATAGACCGTTCGGATACATATGACTGCCAATTGGGCCATCCAGGCACATATGATTATGTTGATAGGCTGCCTAGAATGTATCGATAGGCCACCTGGACACATTGACCATTGGAAGACCAATTCATAAGTCTTGCGATTAAGTCACTTGTAAGGAAAGTGCTATAGCCATTGCATCGAAATCGGATTTCAAATCTTTATTGAAAATTGTATCGAATATCGCATCGCATCGAACTTGTTATTTTTGGAAATCAACATTAGAAATTTATTTGCATCGCATCGCATCGATTCAAAAATCGCATCATCGTTTTTGATCGTACTAATACTTGCTTGATTATGACTTGGTGAGTTGGCTTTGTTGCTTGATTGGTACATGGGTAAGTTGGTAAGTTTTATTTACGAATGGGAATCATGTTATTTTCTACATCGTTATTTATTTGCTTTATTACACTTGCTTCTCCATGTATGATCCTGTGGTAAATATAGTGAGGTTACTTGTTGGACGAAGCGTCGCTCATACTATACATTCTCACATTTTTGCAGATAGTTAAGAGTATGAGTTAGTCTATGTTGAGAATGACCTGGAGTAGGGATTTTGAGGCTCAAGGCTATATGAGGAGACTTTGAGGGTTTAGAGAGATATTTTATCGATTGATATTATACTGTTCAGACTTAGTGTTTCTGGTTTTTGTTACGACTTTGTATCACGTTGGACTTTTCGAGATTTATTATGTTATGGATGAATATTTATTCGAGGTTTTAATTTATATGACTTCTGCTGACATTGATTTGCGTCATTTTGCTGACATGTAATTGATTGTATCGACGCCTTATATTTTTCTTGGCAAAATATGGCGATTGAGTCATTCGAGTACTAGGGCTCAGGACGGATCACTAGAGGTGGTATCAGAGCATGGTTCTAGATCCACGACGGAAACGTCAGTTATCATCTGAAACATAAGTATTGATCTTAGCCATAAGAGATGATTATACTAAGCAACAATTGCATACATAAGTGATGATTATATTCTAAGCATGATCTTAGAACTAAGAAATTATTTTAGACTTAAGGGACGATCGATTAAGAGACACGTATACCTATGGTAAACCGTATGATTTTACTTACTTACCTTACTTAAGTTTTAACCATAACTTCTTATACATTCTCTTAGCCGTGATCATAGTAACCCTAATTGAATAATATATAATTAAATTATATAAATTGCAATTTTAACCAGAATGCCTAATGCAGGCGCTGGTTGATGCTTTAAAGGGGCAGGCGGTTTCTAAGGTTGTCTCACTGCAACGGCAGCATGAGGCCCAGTACTATTGAAAGGAAGCAGGTCCATGTTCTTAGAAATTATGATTAAACAACTGCGAACAATGTACTTAGAAATTACCTTGTAGATATACGGGGAAACATTTGAAGGACTTAGTCTGGTGTCGAGGAAGTGTAAGGGTTGACATATCGAATACGCCACGGATATTAGTTCGATCATTATCTAGGTAATTGCAGTATGTCGAACTATATTAAGTGGTTGATTACATAGTACACAAGTTTCGAGGACAAAATTTTTGTAAAAGGAGAGGAATGTTATGTCCCGTGACTAGGTATAAGAAAAAGAAAAAAAAATAAAATAATGGGAAAAATTGAAGAGTAAGGAAATATCTATCATATGTTGAGTTGAATGGGAGTAGGAGATATAGGTATAAATTTATACTCATCTATATATATACATATATCCTAGCTTGTATAAAACAAAAAAAATAAAGAAAAAAAGGAAACAAACCCTAAAGCTACCAGGACACCCCTCGCCAGCCGAAACCAAGAAAAGCGACTGTAGCCATATTTGTTCTCATCCCCAATTCAAGCGGCCATCAGTAGTTTCGAACTAAGAGGAGGACAAAAAATATTATGAATCCAATCCAATCCAAATCCATGTACGGTGTAGTATATACAAATTGAGGCAGGTAACCTAATTTATTTGCTATGATTTTGTAAAAGATATAGTGTTATTTTTGACACTAGCGTCGGATCATGAATGTGTAATTTTGCCTTCATAGTTGAATGCATTTTATATGTATGTGTGTATATATATGTGTATGCCGTGAGTGTATGGGAATATTTGAATGAAAGTGGAATTTGTAGAGAAACCAAGGTTTGAGTGATTCGAAAATACACGATTTAAATGTTACGTGTGTACGAAATATATGAATTAAGCGATACTTGACATGCGCCTTACATGTTTATACATAATGTTGTCGTACTAACGTGCCATTAAACGTTAAAGCTTACATCATATGACAAACATTTGTTGTCTTTATACTATTTTTAGGTGCCATAATAAATGAACTAAACTAGTTCATTTAATAAAGTGCTAAAGGAGATGAACTAACTAGTTCATTAAATGGAGATATATTTGGAGAGAACTACTTGGCAACAAACTTGAAATGGAATGTCTTCTCCTCACACATACAAACGACAAATATATATATATATATATAATATAAATATTTTTGATAACGATGAATTATACATTTGTATCACGACGTTCCACCGACACCGCATACACATCATAAACATACCTCGACATCACACCACCATAGACACATCACATTTGTGAGTATATAAAAGTCTCATATTGTTGTAACCCACCAAATAACAGTACTATATCCGGTGCTAGCCTGAAGTGGTGCAGAAGAACGATACTTCTAAAGGAGAATATTTTAGGAATTACCAACGTTAATTAAAGGAAAATAGTATACTACCCCAAGTATAGATTATGAAGCATGTGGCTTGGTAGTTTTCCCTCCCAAGATCACTCATAATTTCGGCCTAGAGGATTTGGGGACATTAAGTGGAGTTCCTTTTAATAGCAACACGGTTATCTACATTATTACCTAAGTTGATCTCTGCGGAACAAGCGGGGTTCATGAAAGGCCGTGATATAACGGAGCAAATCCTGCTGGCGCAGGAGATGGTTCATGTTTTGGATAGGCCAGTACATGGTGGACATGTATTGATTAAGCTTGACATGGCCAAAGCATTTGACAGAGTGTGTTGGTCATATTTGCAGCAGCTGTTGCGAAAATTAGGTTTTCATCAGCGCTTTGTGCGTATTATTATGAATAATTTAGCATCATCTCATTGTTCAATTTTGGTGAATGGCAAGCCATCAGGGTTCTTTTCGATTTCAAGAGGGGTGAAGCAAGGCGACCCCCTCTCTCCACTGTTATTTATCTTGAGCTCAGAAGGCTTTTCCCGTGGGCTAAATACGTCAATATCTACTGGTCATTTAGTGGGCTTTAATGTAGGTAGAGCACCATCGGTCTCGCATCTCGGCTTTGCTGATGATTTGGTCATTTTCCTTAATGGATCCAGTAGAAACTTGCAAAAATTTCGACAGTTTCTGGAAACATATCAGCAGACGTCTGGTCAATTGATTAATTTGCACAAAAGTCAAGTAGTGGTGGGTGCAGGAGTTTCTCCGACTCGAGTCTCTCAGATATTAGGTATGCGTATTGCTTCTTTGCCCATAAAATATCTTGGTTCTTACCTGTATAAAGGTATAAATCGAGCAAGGTATTGTGCTCCGCTGATATCGCATCTGGATTCACGACTAAGCTCTTGGTCATCTAAGTTGCTTTCAATGGCTGGCCGAATGACACTCATACGTCATGTTTTATGCTCCATGCCATTGCACATAATTGCCAGCTCTAGGCTTCCGGTAAGTGTTGTTCAGTCACTCAACTCCAGAATGTCAAAATTTCTATGGAATGGGAGACATCATTGGTGCAGTTGGAATTCTATATGTATGTCAAAAGAGGATGGAGGATTAGGATTGCGTAGCATTCATCATCTACAGGAATCCTACGACTGTCAACTTTGGTGGAAATATCATCATTCTCAAACATTGTGGGCTGCTTTCATGCGACGTAAGTATGGTACTAGATCTGCCATTTATTCTCATATTTATGATTCACCTATTTGGAAGCGAATTTGTCGCATTCATGATTACATGATAGCTCATGTACATGCTACGCCAGACGGTTTTTGTTGGGAGCCAGACACCAATGGTCAATTCTCTATAAAATCGGCATATAAGCTATTAACATTCAATGTAGACCATGCGGCTCATTCTCGCTTTATATTGTGGCCTCGTTCTCCACATGCATGTAGTATTTTCTTAAGGAGGCTGTGGAGAAACGCTTTGCCAATACCGGATAATTTAAGAGTATGGCAGACTATTTATCCTACGCAATGTGTCTTTTGTCGTGTGGATACAGATTCTCGAGATCACGTGTTTCTACACTGTCCCCGGATCAAGCCTTTATGGATTGAAATATCACTTTTATTTTCTGGGCCATTACCGAAGTCCACCACCATTTTGAATTATCTTTTGCTTTGGTGGCGAGCGTCCTCTCGCACCCATATGATGGGGCAGCTGCGAGTCATAGTGCCATCACTGGTCACATGGGTGCTTTGGAAGGAATATGCGAGTATTCGTTTTGGAGATCATGAATTTTCGTACACCAGGCTGTTTCACAGGGTTAGAGAGCATATTTTCACGTGGTGTGCTGCAACTAATGGTAGTAAGTTTAGTGAGAACATACCCCATTTGGTTACTGCTTATTTTTCTCCTCCAATTCATGTCCGGCGGCATAGAGTTATAAAGTGGGAGCTGCCACCTTCAGGCAAGCTCAAGTTTAATGTGGATGCAGCAGTGGGGAGAAATAATGCAGCCGCAGGCGCAGTACTACGCAATCATCGGGGACAGTTGATTTCTGCTATCTGCTTCATTCTTCCATGTTCTACGCCATTGCAAGCAGAGTTACTGGCCTTGACCTATGCCTTGATATATTACGCTATGCAGTTTGATCAGTTAATTATTGAGACGGATGTTGTCTGTTACTTCGCTACTTGTCTTCGTCAGAGCAATACACGGGGCAGCTTGCTGCTGACTTGCAGTGCACGATAGGTTTTCTGTGCCTCAATGCCTCAACTATTCATATGCCCCAAGAGAGATGAATACAGCAGCACATATGCTTGCGCGGTATGGCTATCATTCTGCTGGGTTGACAATATATTCTTCTATGCAATCCCTCCCAAGTGAGGTGCAAGCTGCAATCGTTCTAGATGTATCAGTTCCACACATTCGATAAACTAACAAGTCTTCCAATGGATTGGCGTTCCTTTTTATGGGTTGCCTATGCCGCAATAGTGCATGGGCAATGTCGGTACGTTTCCATCATCTATTTATTCATCTACATTCAATATTACTTTTTCCATGGAATCACATCTTTGTCGCTTGTTTACATGCTGGCGCCTACACGCGATACATCGCTGCTGGAGCATGGAGTCCTCAGCAATTCATGGATATTTGGATGGCTTAATCTTTTGTTGCCTGTGTTCTACATGAGCGCAGGCAACATGACTACACTTCACTGCAACTTGAGGATGTCGATGCACTGCTATCATCACTGCCATTGCGAGACTCAACAACTCCGGGAGCACATGTTTTTGTTACTTTATTCTTTCTCCTTTGTAATTCGCTTGCTAATGGATTCCAACCATATGAATATATACGCTTTTTCCTTCGCCAGGGTTTTATCCACAAGGGTGGTTTTACCTGGTAAGGTCTTAATGCGGCATATCGTATATGATTGGAGGTTGGCAATTATAATTTTCCTTCATTATCTTTTTACATATGATACATTTGATGTAATATGGTTCCCTTCCACCATAACGGAGGCTTTTCAATAATACAAAAGCGACTTTATATATATATATATATATATATATATATATATATATATTTAATCGGGAAAAATGATTTTCTTATGCCTCACTTATGGCGGAGGAATACCATATTACAATGAGCATCAATGAAAACAAAATAATAGTATAACGAACATATAAGTTGATGCCTCCAATCATATACGATATGCCGCATTAAAACCTTGCCAAGTAAAACCACCCTTGTGGATAAAACCTTGGCGAAGGGAAAAGCATACATATTTATATGATTGGTGTAATTGCATGAATATAAAGAATATAATCGTGTTGGGTATGTAAGTTGCAAGGGTGCAACATGCTGCAGTCGCTGTTGAAGTCTCCAATGTATGTTCCTCCGATGTTGCCATTGCATTCCAGGTTCCATGCACAAACATAAAAAAGGATTAGGAGTGTGACAAAAGCTATATGAAACAGCAGTTATATCTTGCAAAGTGCAGCAAATTTCTGTGGTGAAGAAGTTACCCAGGTTACCCATATCAATTGATATGGGTAACGATGCTATGGAGTGTGCAATATGTGGAAGAAGTATGCCGCAGTGTAGTAGTATGATAAAGGAGAGCATGCGTACCCGCGTTGCCCATATCATATGATATGGGCAACTAAATTGATCAAGAGCTGTGCCCATTGCGAATATGTGGAGTACTTTCAGTTTGATAGCTTGCTCGAACTAATGGTGGTAGGGCAGCTACTGTTGTGAATATGGTAAGTTGCTGTCGATGCTGACCATATTGTGCGAGAAAATGTGCCGGCTGATTGGCCTCCCTAGGAACATATGTTATCTCCGATGCTCTTGATATCAATAGCGCTTTAAATATTAAGGTATGCTGCTGAATTGTGTCATGGACCATTGAAAGGACTCCTTGAGCATCAACCTCGATATCTATTGATGCCCACTGCGCTGCAAAGAAAAGGTAACTGAAGTATGCTGCTTGAAACTCTGCAATTGCTGGTGATGATAGTGGTAAGTGAAACGCTATTGCTCCTAAGAATGCACCATTGCTGTCACGCAAAATTGCTCCTGCCGCTGCCGTGTGTATACCATGTGCTGCATCCGTGTTTAGCTTCAATCTACCCGGTGGAGGTTGATGCCATTTGATTATCTTGACTGTAGGAGTGTAGATTGTTGGGCTTAATCCCGTTGCAATGAGTCCGTTGTCTGGGGATGCAAATTTTTTGCCTTTTTGGACTGATACCCAATCATATATACTCCGCCGTATGGTTTCAATTACAGTCCATTTTCTCCAATGTCCATCCCCATACATAATCGAAGTATAGCATTTCCATAGTTTCCAAGCAATGTAAGAAGGTGCCACGATACGTAAGATGCCTTTAAGGGTCTTACCTTTAGTTGAGATCCACCATTGAAGAAGATGTTGTTGTATTGTTTTTGCTGTGATGGGAGGACCATCCAAATAGGAAGTATACACGTTACAGACGTCTGCAACTTTTAAGCAATCCAAAAGTATATGATCCATTGTGACCCGTGCTTGTAAGCAAAAAGGACATTGAGTGGGGTGAATGCAAACAAACGTTTGCAGATTCTCAGGCAGAGGAATGGCCTTGTGATATAAACGCCATAGAAACACTCGTATATTTGGAGGTATATGCTTAGTCCAGATATATTTGTGAGAGAGGCGCGTATTCCGCACATGTCGTACATGATCATACGCTGCACGAATGGTGTACTGCTCTGTGGTCAAAGCTTGATCGCAGATTGGGTGTATTCTACATATTCGCTTCCATATTGGGGAGTCTGTGATCCGAAAGGTATATGAGCTGCAGTTGGCGTATCGAGAATGAAAAAACTTGCTCCATAAAGTGTTATTTTGTTGATATTTCCACCATAATCTACAAGAGTAAGCAAGCTGCATATCATCCAGTTTCCGTAGACCAAGTCCTCCCACATCTGTTGGCCCAAATAATTTATCACTGGAGACCCAAGAATACCGAGTGTGAGTGGATGTACTACCCCAAAAAAATTTGACCATCCAGCGAGTAATGATGCGTAGTACACTTTGTGGCAATGTACTTACTGCTATGACATGTAATGGAATGGAAGCCAAAACATGCTTGATCAAGATCAAACGGGCAGCGTGATTGAGAAACTTATTTTTCCACATATTCAATTTAGCTTGGATTGAAGAGAGTAGACTGCCAAAATGGGAGAGTCGTTCCTTACCTTTGTGCAACTGAACACCTAAATATTTAATTGGCAATGAAACTGCCGTCATATGCAAGATTTGCTCCATTCTGTGAGTTTGTGCATGGGACAAGTATGATGCTGGAACAAAGTGACTCTTTTGGAAATTAACCGCTTGACCTGATGCTACCTGATACTGCTCCAAGAATGTTCTAAACTTTATTAAATTGCGTAATCCACCATTGATGAATATTAAGAGATCATCCGCAAAAGCCAAATGGGATATTGTTTTGGATCTACCCGCAGCAAAAGGCAAGATGATTCCCCTGGAGACTAAGCTGTTAAGACCCCTTGAAAATGCCTCCGAAGCTAATATGAAAAGTATAGGTGACAAGGGGTCTCCTTGTTTAACCCCTCTTGAAGGCTGGAAAAAACCAGATGGGATGCCATTGATCAATACAGAGATATATGTCCCTCTGAGATGATTAAATATTAGCTTGATAAAACCACTAGAAAAACCAAATTTGGCTAGTAGTTTTTCTAAGAATGTCCAACTGACTCTATCAACAGCCTTCATTATGTCGATTCTTAGCGCCGCTGGTGGAAACACCGGCCTTCTTCTCTCTTCTTCTGCGTTCGACATTGCCCTTTGACCATCCCACTGCTACGATATCACTCAAAATTCAGTCTTTTTGATCACTCATGGCGGCTCTTGATTCAACGACAAAACCAACGGAATCAAAGAAAAGCTTTGCTTCTCTCTTTCAGCAGACGCCCCCGGCTATAATACCACTGAAAACAATTCAAAAATACAAGGGGAGTCCTATGATCTCATTTACCAATGAAGAAATTTCCTCTCTTGCTGCGCCATACAAATTTTTGTTAGTTGGGACATTCTGGTATGGTAAGCTGCCGATCTCCATAATCCGTACGCAAATTGATCGAATCGGTTTCAATGGCCCAGTGCAGGTGGGTCTCTTAGATGCATCTCATGTGGTCCTTCACTTCAAACATGAACAAGATTATTTAAGATGCTTTGCAAGGCAAAGTTGGATGATTGCTGGGAAATACATGAGGGTTACAAAATGGACTCCTTCATATGATCCCTCAGTGGATGTTCCCATTGTGCCAGTTTGGGTTTCTTTTCCAGGGCTGCCGTTACAATATCATCAGAAACCTGCTCTAATGCAGATTGGACGGATGCTGGGAAACCTCATGAAACTCGATACGGCCACTGCAGAAGCCATCCGTCCGTCCGTAGCTTGTTTGTGTATTGAAATTGATGTTTCGCAGGAACTACCGTCCAGAATTTTCATCCACACGTTGAACAGGGTCATTGCACAACGGGTAATTTATGAGGATCTGCCAAGTTATTGTTCCAATTGTTTCAGGTTGGGACATAAACTTTCAGACTGTAACTCACAAAAAGAAGATGCGGTGGAGTTGCTACCACCTAGAGAAGTCCTGCAGCAAACTAAAGATGCAAGACAAAAAATTAAGTCTGCTGCTGCTGGTCCATCAAAGGATCAGTGATGGACTCCCAAAAAAACAACAGACTCTATGCAGTACAATCATTCGAAGACTATACCAATCTCAGCATCTCCAGATATCACAACCCATCACACTATCTCAGATTTGCAAGACATTACCAGGCTACGTGGCGTTGATGATAGCATTCTGGCAGATATGGCAGATATTACTCACCCTCATCAACCATTCTCTGTATCTGACGGTCAGGAGCCACACGCTCATTTGGAGGCATCACGCGCATTGGAGGAAGATACCACTCCATCAGCAATTGTCTCGGACATCATGTAGGAACTTATTCACGCTGCTGTGCAATCAGAACAAACTCATATTGATGATTATCCCAGCACATCAGAAGCAGCAGTAACGGATATTCCTTTTCAAGCGCCACCTCGGCTACTTCGTTGGACACGTCAGGCCTTAGAGCTATCTTCTCCACCACTAACAAGGTCAAGAGCAGCCCTCTCAAACTCTTTCGATTGTTTATCGTCTCAATGAAGGTTATGATCTGGAACATACGGGGAATTCGTACCTCCTTCCAGCGTCTGTTGACTTTATTACGTCGTTATAATGTACATCTCCTGGTTCTAATAGAACCAAAGCTGCGTCCTTCATCTTTACTGTCTTATCGCTCAAGCTAGGTTTTACCAAAGCTGTCTCCGTTTGCAATGATAATATATGGATATTCTGGAGTGCATCATTCTTGCAGCTGGAAGTGGAGCGTGTGGGCATTCAAAATCACTCCATGCAGCTACAGTGGAAGCCTACAGGTCAAGTATTTTACGCTACTTTTGTGTATGGTTTGCATACGATTCCAGTACGTCAGCCTCTTTGGGAGGATCTAATTCAAATTTGTAATGAGACTACCCTTCCGTGGTTGTTGGGTGGAGATTTTAATACATTTTTAACGTTAGATGAGCACAAGGGTCGATCTTCTCCTTTTCTACGTACTCTGCAGGATTTTAATGACTGTGTCAGTACATGTTCGCTGCTTCCAATCAACTATCAAGGCTCACTATTTACGTGGTGTGATGGGCGTGGACTTGGTAGGGTTTGGAGGAGGCTGGATAGATATTTATGCACCTCAAGTTTTTTTTGATTTATTTGAGTCTGTCTCATACCAGCATCTTAGTCATACTACATCAGACCATTGTCCCCTCTTTCTTGACTGTATTTCGAACAGACCAACTAGAACATCAGCTTTTCGCTACTTAGATGTCTGGACCATTCACTCAGACTTTCAGCATTTTGTTGTGCAACATTGGCAGTCTTATGCTACAATAGGAGGAATGTTTGGGTTTTACAACAAACTTCGGCAGCTTAAACATCACCTCAAACAATGGAATAAGGATGTCTTTGAGAATATTTTTGACTCCATTGCACAGGTTGAAGCTGAAACTCTAAGGTGGGAACGTGAATATGACAGCAATCCTACAGATGACTCGCGTGAGAGGTATCATCGCAGCATGGCAATTTTGTTAAAGCAGCAGCATCGTGCATCATTATTTTGGCAGCAAAAATCTCATGTGAAGTGGATGAAGGAGGGTGATGCACACACACATTATTTTCATCAAACAGTTAAAGAGTGCAGAAGACGCCAGCTTATTACACGAATTGTTGATTCAAGTGGAACAGAATATCTACAGCAGGAAGATATTGAACGCCAGGCTGTCCATTATTACACCAATTTATTTGCTGCGGAACACATGTCGGATGCATCGTCGTTGTTACAATACATTCCATCTATTTTAACAAGTCATGATAATGAAACTTTAATGGCTTTACCAGACATACAGGAAGTCCAGAGAGCTGTTTGGGATCTTAATCCAACTAGTGCTGCTGGCCCAGACGGGTTCCCCGGATCCTTTTATCGAACATTTTGGCCAGCTATAAAAGTCGATGTACACAAAGCTGTGTAAGAGTTCTTTCTTGGTGTCTGCCCACCCAAACAACTTGCGGCAACACTGATTACACTCATTCCGAAGGTATCCAATCCTCAATCATTTGGTGATTATCGTCCCATATGTTTAACAAATTTCCTGGCCAAAGTTGTCACGCGCTTCCTTGCTTCGCGTCTTTCGGATCTTCTTCCCAAATTAATATCTCCTGAACAAGCTGGTTTCCTTAAGGGCCGTAGTATCACAGACCATGTGCTGCTAGCTCAGGAGATGGTCCATATGATTGACAAACGAGTCTATGGAGGGCATGTTGTTGTAAAGCTTGATATGACAAAGGCTTTTGATAGGGTTGATTGGTTGTATCTCCAGCAACTCTTGATCAAATTTGGTTTTAATGAACGGCTAGTGCGTATGATCATGAATAATTTCTCAATCACAAGGTGTTCGGTACTCATAAATGGCAAGCCAGTAGGCTTCTTTCCCGTCTCCCGTGGCGTAAAACAGAGAGACCCCCTTTCTCCATTGTTATTCATATTAGCATCTGAAGGATTCTCACGAGGCATCAATACCTTAATTAATTTGGGAGATTTGCATGGTTTTCAAGTTGGCCGTGCTCCACAAGTATCCCACACGGCTTTTGCGGATGACTTGGTGGTCTTTCTCAATGGCAGCTCATCAAATATGCGACGCTTTCAACAATTTTTGGAAACTTATCAAGCAGCATCCGGACAATTGATTAATTTCCAAAAGAGCCAACTAGTCGTAGGGAAACATGTGGTTGGACGAAGAGTGGCACAGCAGCTTAATATGCGGCTGGTCAATTTGCCCATTAAATATTTGGGTTCGTATTTATACAAGGGGATTAACCGTTCATCATATTGCACTTCGTTAATTGATCACTTTGACAGGAGACTTAATGCATGGGCTGCGAATTTTCTATCTATGGCGGGCCGACTGGTTCTTATAAAACATGTCTTGTCTACTATGCCTATTCACATTATTGCAAGCTCAAGGTTGCCAAAAAGTGTTCTCACCGTTTTGAATCGGAAAATGGCATCCTTCTTATGGCATGGCAAGCATCACTGGATGTCTTGTACTCAAATCTGTCGCCCGATGGAGTGTGGTGGCTTGGGTATACGCAGTTTGGAGATGATACAGAAAGTTTATGATGGACACTTATGGTGGAAGTTTCATTCTTCTGGTTCATTATGGGCTGACTTTAGCAGGGCGAAATACGGTCGTAGAAATGATATATATGCACACATCTATGACTCGGCCACTTGGAAGCGTATATGCGACACAAATGATTATATGCAGCAAAACACTATTTCCAAACCGGATGGCTACACTTGGCCCGCTGATTCCCTTGGTCAATACACTATTAAATCAGCATATTCGTTGTATCACTCGCACTTGCCATTCTTTGAGGCTTCGAAATACATTTGGTGGCCTACATCACCTCCAAACGCCAAGATCTTCATATGGCGATTGTGGTGTCATTCACTTCCTTTAACTAACACTCTTCGGGCATGGCAACACATTTACCCATCTCAATGTGTTTTTTGTAGGGTGCAGTCAGATACTCGTGATCATATCTTTCTCCGTTGTCCAGAAATTAAATCCTTGTGGATACAAGTAGCTAATTTACTATCTGGTCCTATGCCTCGCCAGAATACTATCTATTCATATCTATTCCGTTGGTGGCGTTATGCATCCATGGCTACGATGCAGGGGCATGTGCGAGCAGTAATACCAACACTAGTAGCGTGGGGAATTTGGAAAGAATACTCTTCTATCAAGTTTGGGGACAGTACATTTTCATCCACTCACCTCTTTCAACAAGTCCGTTCACATATATTTACGTGGTGTGCATCACTCCAAGGTCGCAAATTTGCAAAATCTCTTCCACATCTTCTCCAAAGTTAAAGCTCTGTCGGCACAGGCTTGTTAAATGGACCCTCCCTCCATCCGGACGTATGAAATTGAATGTAGATGCTTCTGTTGGACGCAAAAAGGCTGCAGCGGGTGCGGTTTTGCGGGATGACCAGGGGAGATTTATCTTCGCCATTTGCTTTGTTCTTCCATGTTTATCTCCGACTCGGGCTGAATTGCAGGCCTTGATGTTTTCTCTTCTTTATTATGCGACTCAAACTGTGGGTTTGTACGTAGAAACAGATTTACGTCAACTGCTCCACTTGGTTCGTCACCCTTCAAACTACACAGGCTTAGTCGGACAAGATATTCAACGTCTAACACAGGTGCTACGACTGAATAGCTCTACGATTTGCTATTGTCCACGACAGGCGAACTCCGCCGCACATTATTTAGCGCGATATGGATTACATGCAGCTGGTGTTAAAGAATATACTTCAGATGCGTCATTACCATGTGATGTCCGAGGGTCATTGCTGCTGGATACTTCTCTACCCAATTTACGTCTTTAATGGAATGGCCTTCAATGTTGGGGGTTGCCTACGCCATTCATGGGTGTAGGCAGCCTTGGTATGTTCTTTACTCAATTTTCCATTGGTATCTACTTATCTTTCTTGTTCTACTACTTGCATTGATTGTGGATATCCTCAAGAGTTGCTGCTATTTGTTCGAGGCATGGACATCGCTTGTGCATTTGCTGTGGCCTCTCTTATATTGCGTTACCAATTGGAGGTTGCCCATGGTCATATGGCTGTGGGAAACTTGCGTATGTTTTCAAACGCTTCATTGTCCATTTTGGTTTGGCACAGATACTAGCTTTATAATTTCTTTTGCGGTGCGAGGTACATGCGTGGAGTTGATATGTAAGCTATGCAATGACTTCAAACATATCACACTGCTGGCTGCTGCAAATACTTGTTCACTGCTCTACTTTTTGTATCATTTCTCTAGCACTTTTACTCCACCTTCCACTCATATAAATATGTAGGCTTTTTCCTTCGTTAAGGTTTTATCCACAAGGGTGATTTTACTTAACAAGGTTTTAATGCGGCATATCATATATGACTGGAGGTTACAAATACTAAGCTCACTTCATGTATTATTTGCTTATGATGACTTTTTCACGATTGTAATATGGTTTCCTCACACCATAAGTGAGCCTATTTAATAAAAATTTGCTTTATTAAAAAATATATATATATATTAAGATAGGAAAATGGGTAAGCTAGGATCATGGATAAGATGAAATTGAATTAAACTCATACATGTATAAGTGTACCCACTTATATTTTGGCCATGAGGCCTTATTAAGCAAGTAAGTGACTTCAAGACTATTAAGAAACCCTAAAAGAAAAATGTGGTTAGGCATTAATGAGGACCATGCACTTGAGGAGCTTTTCCCTCCCCTCATGATTAGGGCCGCCGGTTATACCTACCCAAGAAGGCTTATTCTCTTCTCTTTTAACAAGAAACCTCTTAATACCTTCTTAAGTTATTTACTACCTAAAAGGCTATTCAAGAGCAACAAATATTCCCTTCCTTCCCTCAAGGCATACGGCTGAGCTTAAGCCAAGAGGTCCAAGAACCATTTTCAAAATTCAAACCTTGTTAAGGTAAGTTAAATACTAAACTTCTTTAGTAAGTTTCACATTTTAAAAGGGGAAGCTCATATGGCATCTTTCTTCCTTGCCAAAACCGTGAACCCCATGGCCGTAGGTGAAAGTTTCCAAGGCACCAAGTAAGGATAGTTTCTTAGTGGGATTGGATTCCTCTCAAACCCGTTCAAGATGCAAGTGGTAAGATCATCTAACCCCCAACTTAGTTGTATTATGTATTTAAAGAGATGGATAACAAATATTCCTACCCTAAACCATGTGTAATAAGAAAAGGTGGAAGGAAGCACTTCTTGTTCCAACAAGTTCAAGCAAGATCTAAGAACCATGAAGGCAAGTACACTATAAATGTTCATGACTTGTATGTGAAAGTGCATGCTTGAATGTCTAGATGCTACTAAGCTTTAATTTTAGATGTGAAATGTTAGGTTTGATGCATTAAACTTTCGGATCCTTGGGTAAAGTGGCTTGCATGTGTGAGATTTGCTCCAAAGGTGGATTCTTTGTTGTTTTTAAGTATGAATATGATGCTAATCTAAGATAACCATGGCAAAGTTATCTTCTTTGGCATGTAAGGGGGTACGATTGGATGAAAATGGGGGCGGATGGATGGAAGTTTGGGGTAGTATTGTTATTGGTTAAAGATTGTGACTTGTGGGAAAAAGGAGACATATAAGTTGTATGGTTATGATTTTAGTGTAATATGTTCATGAAACTCAAGCCTTGCATGTGTGTGTGTGACGGGCTATGTTGGGGGTACTACACATACACGCTAGATGTGCTATATTATTAACCAAACGTGCAAGATCGAGGTGTGTTATGTGTAACCTTCAAAACTGTTTTTGAAGTGAATTGTAGATGGCTTTTAGCATGCCTTAGAACCTGTAAAGTTTATGCTAAATGGTGCATTTGATCATTAGTAAGTTATTTATGATGAATAACTCAAGTTGGAACACATTTGGTAAGAAGAGGTGACAAAATGGAAATTACTGGAGCAGGATAGAAAATGTGACGTCTTGTAAGACCTGAAAATGGATCTTAGAAGTATGCAATTAAGCTAATTTTTGGTATGACATTAGCCCTATGTATGCAGTAAATATGAGAGTTGGAATTTTGGTAAAATAACTTGTAGTTTGTCCTTAATGGAATTTTTAGTAAAATTGGTGAAGCTGAAATTCACTGGACTGGACAGAATTTAAGTGGTGAATGGAATTACCCAAAAATGGACCTTAGGAATATGAAAATGGGCTGATTTTTGGTAGGATGCTATCCCTATATGTTTATTAAGTTTGTGAGTTTGAATTTTCAAAGAAGGACCTACGGTTTGATCACAATAAAATTCGCGGTAAAACTGGTCACTCCAGAAATCAGCATGTAGCCGTTTTGGAAAAGTGAATATATGACCCCCTGATATGTTATTATGTTACTCTGAAAATTTTATGACAATTACTTAGGACGTTGATGAACACATTCATGTAAATTGTTCACCTTGGTATTATTATTTTATTGGGCAATTGCCAAGGTTAAGTTGGTATCACTAATCTGGAAAACTGGGCAGAATTAAGGACTTGGTTCTATGACTTTATTCTTTTGGACTTAAACTCATTTGTAGGGTTTAGGCTTATGAGCCATAATTTTCGGCATGCCTACAGTATTTTTCAGATGGTGGCCCAAATTAATTGAGACTAAATGGGCTTAAGAGGAAGGTAAAAGAAAGGGTACTGCACTGCTGAGATTCAGCAATACCCTGTTGGTAATTAAATAATTGAAGTGTCTTACATGTCTCGTATCGCTACGAAAATTATATGACAAATAGAAAAGATACTCTTATGCGTATGTATGACGAGAACTCATGATAATGGGCCTAAGACATAAGGTTTTGAGGCCGTGCAAACGGAACGATAATTCTGGAAATTTTTCCAGCCTAAAGAATAAGTTTGTACTTGTGTGTATGTAACGCATTATGTCATGGGTTGCATAGTACATGTTATACATTGCATTATCGTCATTTACATGGTTTATGGAACTGATTTTATGAGAAAGAATGATGAAAAAGCGTTTTTAAAGAAAAGATTCTATTTTTAAAAGAACGTTTTCCACCAGTACCGTGTGTTTTCTGGTCAGCAGGACCCGCTCCAGATCTGGGGTTAATTGATCTGATGATAATGACCATTAAGGCCTGGAGAGAATAGATCTGATTATGATAATGACCGTACAGGCCCGGAGAGAATAGACCTGGTGATTATGATTGATGACTTGACCGTTCCGAATCCGGGAATAATAGATTCGAAGAGAAGAAAATGACCGCCTCATATCCGGAAAGAATAGATCTGAACACTCTCTTGTTTTCTTGACGATGATGTTTTGAAAGAAAGAACGAAAGAACTTATCTTCATCTTTATCATGATGCATCACACGTACATACTCATGCATGTTGCATTTAATGAGTCATCAAATATTGGTACGTGATATTTAGACTAAGTTGTTATGACATGGTAGCTCCTAAGTTATGATCTTTATTGAGTGATGATCTTTTAATAAGTTATGAACTTTTATAAGTTGTGATCTTTGATAAGTTATGAGCTGATTACTTACGAGTTTTGGATGGAAGGTCAGGTATGTTTCTAAACCGAATTTTTGGGGTTCGGTTCTTGTATGTACTTTCTATTTAATTCACGACTATTTATAGTTTACTTGCTGGTGACGTTGTCACTCACCCTTTGTTTTTCCTCCCAGAACCCGCAGGAAATAGAGTTGAATGGATTGATGACAAACCTAGGGTTCCTTGCCCGTAGAAACGCGAGAGGTGGACGACTTAAGAGATTTGACGAGATGGTTATGATCGATGATCTTTTTATGGAATTATGATGGAAACATTTACTTTTGGGATTTCCGTACTTTATTATCATGATGTAAGACTAATGATGGTTTCCTAGACATTTTTATTTTAAGAGTTTTTATTCTGCCTCAGTTTTGCTTACTGGTTGACGTGTAAGCATGAAAGTCCACATATTTTTATTCTGGACTACGATATGTTATGGATCGACGCCTGGTACTCTTCGTAGTGAAGTACGGCGGGCGCACCGTATCCGGCTGGGCCAGGGTGTGGGACGCTACACATATCATACACTACAAGTCATATTGTCACCAAAAATTATGTTGACATGTCACGAGTATATAAACTGAAAATTGTCGTATGTGGTGACTATCGAACTATCACCGACATGTCATATACTTACCATATAAAGATGGCCAGCCTATATACACTCCAAATACTCAGAAATTTCGTACCGGCCCCAAAGTCATACCATGTTTACACACATCAATCACCCACAATTTTGCTTGATTTGTTGAAAATGCAAACTCAAACATTTTTGTCACATGGGACATTTTTAACCTTAGCTATTGTAGCTGAAAATTCACTTCATTTTATGTATATTATGTGTGACATAACATATATTACATGTCTAATATGTTTGAGATTAATCAGAGAAAAATCACGTAATCGACGAAAGTCAAAAACTCGGTTTTCTACACTTATGCATACATGTGACATTTTTGTCATTGATGTAACATGTATCTGGACACTTTTTACACATCCAAAACATATTAGAGTATTCTAGAAAAACAAATTAAGGGTTGATTGAAATTTACTATATGTGTGAAGATTATGCATCATTATTTGACAAAGTTTACGAAAGAAATTTCAGCACACGGTGCTGATGGCTTACACGCTAATTACACATAATTTGAAGCCTAGGTGGAGCTTGTTTGGAACTTTGATTGAAGGAGGATGAGACACATGTGATTGGTGGCATTGAAGAAGGCAAGACACACATGGAAAGGTTTCAAAATCAAACCAAGTGCTGAAGTTTTCAGCACACGGTGATATGCCGGATTTTGCATGCCATTATGCTCTAAATTTCTTCCAAAATTGAGGGGCAATTACAGCTGGATTGATTGATAATTAACATGTGTGATTCTGAGCATGTGTTTCAGATTTTATTGATGAATTTCTAGCTCATTTGATAAAGTGACAAGGTGGAAAATGATGGCCTATCATAAAGTGACAACTAGGCAAAGACACATCATTTGTCCAATCATATGTCGCCAAGTACGCAAGGGTGTGTCACCATATTATACAATGCAATCTTTCAAGGCATTCAAGGAAAATTTGAGGGAAGTTCTCAGCCATATGAGTGGCCACACACCTATATAAAGGGACAAGATGATTCAAGACAAAGACAAGCCAAAGTTCATATTCTATCATGATCAAGTAAGACAATTCTCTTCTTCTCTTATTCTTTTCTCTTGCTCTTAGCCTCAAGCCTATTATTCTTATATTTCATATACTGTACAGGCTTTCATTATACCACCCACATACGTCCATTTCTTGTACAAGGTTGATCAAGGTATGATCATACCTTCATTCGTTCGATAGTAGTACTTGTGTTGTTGTTTTTGTTTGCTCGTTCTAAAACGATAGAGTTGGTGTATAACTCCAGTCAACCTTGTGTCAAGGTGTTGTTTGTGTTTAGTAAATATCGAAGATGATGTTCTCGAAGACTGGAGTAGGCCGATTTAACCGAACCAGTATAAAAATCTCAGTGTTATTACGTTTCAACACTTTTACTTTCAGTTTCAGTTTTCTGCATCGTTTTTATACTCACAGTAAAAATAGCAAACATTTTTCAAAAATCACCAAATTTTTTTACAAACATAGCCAAATGTTTTTCGTTTCATTTGGGACAAGTTTCATCAAATTGGATAAGTATAAATCATCCAAACGTTCATAGTCTTGAGACTAGTGCAATCTGATTCGCAGATATACAAAGGTTGAAAACATCAATGTGGTTGATATACTTACTAAAAGAATTTTGCAAAACTGTTTCAATCATTTAAAGTATATATCCTAAGAATCATGCCATAAAGTTTTCAGATCATTTAGATTTGTCGATTAATAGGAATAATTTTTTCATTTTGAAGTACAGTTTCTAGCAGATTGACTCAATCTGAACAAAAATGGTTTTCAAGGGGTTACACTTAGAATTTTAATCTGAAAGTTTTGTGACACATTAATAGCATCTGAGACCACATTGTCACCAAAGTTCATGATTTTTAGAGGTCTACAATCTAGTCATCTAGTTAACCTAAATCAATATATGAAAATAGAATCTATTTTCAGAAGTGAGTTATTGAGTTTAAAAAGTTCTGAAAACCAATTTTTCTGCACTCACTATTCAACACCCTTCTTCTATTGATGCTATACAGGTCCTACAGAATTTGATGACATATGATTATTGTATATGTATTTCTGCCACAACAGTTTCTTTATTTTGGATGTATGAACATAAATATAAAGAATATACCTATATGTACCTATTTCCATGGAGGAATATATGGGTAAACATTTTAAGATGTTATATTTATGGTGTGCATGGAAAAGAAATGCCAAACTTTAATATTCATGTGTTGCCGATGTGGAACATGTGTGTATGCAAATAATGTGTGCCTGTATGTGCAAGGGCTGAAAGAAAAAGTTCGGGGACAGTTTGGTCGATGTGGTATTATTATGTAGACAAGGGGCAGCGACCAATTTTCGTGGTGTATAATTATGGAGATTGAGTGGTGTTTATGTATTTATACATATAACAGTATACAAGCCATGGGATTAAGTGTACATGTGTATATATGCTGAATGGATATAAATGGTATGCAAATTCATAAGGCTGTTGTGCTTGCACGGGCCGAGGGCTGTGGTATGTTGTGGGGGAAATATTAGGATGCCTCGACTGGGTTTGATATGGGTCTGTAAGGGTAAAGGAGTTCCTAAGTACATACATTCTATAAATCTATATTGTTGTCCTCATGTATAAATATGTTATATAAAAAATTACATAATGTGTATTGAAGGTTAAAATGGCCGAAACTTTTCTCAATAAGGTGTGCAATGTGACAGTGGCTGATTATAAGGTTGTGAAAACATAAATATGGAGGTGAGTTAGTTGGACCGTATAGATGGTGTATAATTTTATGTGGAATAAGAAATAGGGTTTTGGCATTGGAAATTTGGCAAATCGAAATCGAAAAAATGGGATTTTTCATAGTTCGAGGGTGGAATAATGTTGGAAATAAGAAAATGAGATTTCTGATGGTCGGAAGTAGTAGGCAATGGCGGTGCATACAACACACACACTGACGAGCGGCCGCGCGTTGCCGCGTCTGAGGCTGCACGTGCGGGAGCATGTGGCAACGATTTTTAGGACAATGTGTTAGACTTGAACCGTACTTGCTGTCTATGAGTTTAGATGTGAGAAAATGTGAGTGGTTGTAAAACAATGGAAGGGGGCCAAGTGGTATAGTGGTTGGGGAGTGATAGGGTTTGTGGATTGAAGAGGGGGCTGGGCCGAGGTTTTAAGTGTGGGCAAAGGTTCTGGACAGTTGGGCAGTAGGGGCCCGAGGAGTGGGGCTGAGGTGAGGTGAGTTGGGTAGCTGGTTGGGAGAAAGTCGGTCAAGAGAAACGTGTGTAGGTATACACGTGTATATGCACATGTATGGACGTGTGCATGTATATGTATATACGTACATGTGGTTGGAACTTAATAAGATATCGAATATCCAAAAGTTAATAATTGTGTGATCATAACTTGTATTGGATTATGTGTATTCAACTTGATCGATATGGATTGTTGACAAATATTTAAAAATCGATATTTGAAGTTATTTTAAATCGTGCATCTCATATTTTGAAATCACATTTACAAAGGAAATATATTGTTAAGCTGGATTGGTTGCATACAAACAGCCCGTCTGAGCACATATGACCATTATTGATAAGCCGCTCAGACATATATGACCGCCAACTAGGCTGTCCAGGCACATATGGCTATATCGATAGGCCCCTTGGACACATCGACCATTAGGGGACCGATTCATAAGTCTTGCAATATAAGTCACTTGTAAGGCAAGTGCTATAGCCATTGCATCGAAATCAGATTTGAAATCGTTATCGAAAATCATATCGAATATCACATCGCATCGAAAATTGCATCATCGTTTTTTATTGTACTAACATTTGCTTGATTATGACTTAGTGCGCTGGCTTTGTTGCTTGATTGGTATAGGGGGTAAGTTGGTAAATTTTATTTGTAGATGGGAAGCATGTTATTTTCTACATCGTTATTTAATTACTTTATTACACTTTCTTCTCCATGTATGATCACATGGTAAATATAGTGAGGTTACTTTCTAGGCAAAGTGTCGCTCATGCTCTACGTTTCACATTTTTGAAGATAGTCAGGAGTACGAGCTAGTCTATATTGAGGATGACACGAAGTAGGGATTTTGAGGCTCGACGCCATATGAGGAGACTTTGAGGGTTTATTGAGATATTTAATCGATTGGTATTATACTGTTGAGACTTAGTATTTCTGGTTTTCGTTATGACTTTGTATTACGTTGGACTTTTCGAGATTTATTATGTTATGGATGAATATTTATTTATAGATTTTAATATCTATGACTTCCGTTGACATCAATTTGCATCATTTTGCTGACGTGTAATTGATCATATCGTCGCCTTGTATTTTTCTTAGCGAAATGCAGAGTGTAGCACCCTGTCTGGAACTTGGGCTTTGGCACTGTGCATCCGCCGTACTCTGCTACGAGAAGTGCAAGGCTTCGATACCATACATGTGCATGTCAGCATGAATCGTAAATCAAGATAGCAGAAGAAACATAAAGATAAACATATGACATGCATATCAATACAAATCGTCATAAGTGCATACAAATCATAATGTATAATGTCTCAAAATAGTCTAAGTTTCATCTTAATCAAAATCCCAAACATATCTAATAAATAACCCTGGCATACTTCTTCACTCGAGGGTAATCTAGCCAGTGTTCGTCCTCTATAAACAAGGTGTCAGGGTCCCTGTTCTTTGCAATGTGACAGGCACGTATGAGCGATAAAACTTAATCACCCATCAAGTAATCCGTCTACATACATCATATGGATTATGTATGGGAGACGAGGTAAAAAATAACAACACGTAAATAAAAAACATAACATTTCACGTCTCCAATTTTAATAAATAAAGTGCATAACATAAATATGAATGAATAACATGTAACACATATATCATCATCAAAGTAGACATTCTATACTATAAGTCTCTAAAAACCACGCTTCCATACATGTCCATATTTAAAGTCTCAATCAATGCCTAAGATAACATCATACTTAATCTCATCATCTAGATGCATCAAGTCCCTATACTAATCATGTAACTGCAATATTCTAACGATGCAATGTCATAAAATGATGCCATACAAATTCCACAATGACGAACGATAAAACATGGTATTCATATCCATTTCCCATAAACGTGTCCAAGACATAACTTTCCATAAACATGTCATTTTCATATGATGACTATAGTACTTTACCTTGCATGCGAATGATATCGTCATAGTAACGGAATAATGCTCCATATAGCCACATGTACAAAATAGGATCCCGATGAGTCCACTTAGTGTTACATCATAATGTACATAAACTAACAGTGACTCAATATGCCAGAGATACCTTGTCTTTGACAAGGTATTACACTCGGTCCTATAAAGGAATATACTATATGCCCATGACATCAACCCCTTGGGTTCCGATATCATGCCAGCCTCCAATCATCGATAAAATACTATATGCCCATAATACCAACCACATCGGAGATTGTATTATGACGGCCTCCAAGTAATCATCTATATACGATAAACATGCCATGAGATATCCGACTATACGATATGATAAGATATGGAAGGGTGAACTTTTTAAAACATTTCATGAGATGAACATGGATGCATTTGGCCTACTTGGCTATTCTACAATATTTACAGTCTAAAACTTTCTCATATCATCTAGCCATATCACCCAATATATATATACATAGTCCATGTTTTAAATCATGAAAAACACCCTCTTTTTGTTATCCCCAACTCTCGGCCAAGACCAACCAAAATAGCCTACTTTTTCTAATTTTCATCCATCTATTTTTCCTTAAAGTATACATCTTACACTTAGATAAATTGGCCAAAAACCCTAATTTAATATTCATTTCCACATACTCTCCTATTTCATAATAATATACATAAAGTAATCATATTTTCTATCATACTTTATTTTATGCATATTTATATCTATTTTTTTATAAAAGGAGGTAATGCCCCCAATTTTATTTAAAAGCCCTCACTTATGACGGAGGAAACCTGTTACATCCCGTGCCGTTGAGAAGTATAGAAAAAATATAAAGGCAGGATAAACTTAATAATTATCAAATAGTATTTGGAAGGAAATAGGAAAAGAAGATAGGATTAAATTAAATGAGACAAAAACCTAACCATTAGGAATATACCTAGTATATTCTTATACCTATATTTATTAATAAACCAACCCTAGCCCTCCCAAAATCCCTACCTGCCGCCCCCTCTCATCCAAACGAAAAAAACAAATTTCTCTTCAAACCCTCCCCTTCTCCCAGCCGTCAGCCTTCAACAGAGAGAACATTTTTTTTGTTTCCACCAAAGTCAGTAGGCAAACAACAACTAATTTCTCTTCTCCATCCATTCGGCTGGGCATATTAGGTGAAGAAGAAAATTTATTTCGGTTTCCAACAAGCCCCAACCCAATCGTACGGGATAGTATATTGAATCATATAAGTAATCTAATTGTATTTGCTATGATCTTGCAAAATCTATGTCTATATTTTCAGTATCAACTTTGGATCATGTATTCGTATAATTGCTTGCACAGATGGATTTGCTTACATATATGTGTGCCGTGTGTATGTGAGGATTATATTCGGGTAATATTACTAAAATATGCCTACTAATATATGCACTAAAAAGTTAGAATTCGGCTGCAGTACTATTGGAGAGTTGCATGAACATGAAACCAATATGGAAATTATGCATTTAGGTACTGAGCCGTGTGAATATGTATATATTATTAGTGGGAAAAACTAAAAGAAAAGTTGTGCATAATGTGTCCACAGCCGATGTGGTATATAAATATATGCAAAATGTGGGTGTGTAAAGATGTGTGGTGGGTACAGGAAAAGAAATGAGGAATGGTGATAATCTAGTGTTGCTGCCGTGTGTATAAGTGGTTGTTATATGTAGGTTGGTGTATGATTATGCTATTTATGGATAGTTTGGTCTGTTGATAATGTTGTTGGTCTCCTTCATGGACAGTATAATAGGCATGAATTACAAATACTTGTTATTTGCAAATTATAATAGTGTTACATATGGGTGACCGAATATGCAAGGGAGTATATAAAATGATAAATTCTGTGGAGGGCCAAAAGTTTACGATTGTGTTGGAGGTGGGGAGTGTAAATTTTGGCCAAGGGCTGTTGGAGCATAAGTTTTGACTCAAATTTGATAATCATATGAGTTGTAATTATAATTTTATGTAGAGTGAAATTACGGTTGTGTAGTGGGTTGGAGAAAAGTGGGTCAGAGGAGGTTCATGTAGGTATATACATGTATATACACATGTATGGGCGTGGACATGTATATGTATGTACGTACATGTGGATGGAGGCTAATAGCATATCGAATATCGAAAGGTTAATTATCGCGTCATCGTAATTGTTTTTTAATTACGTGTAATTGTCTTGATCGTACTTGATTGTTGAAAAATTTGAAAATCGATATTTCAAAAGTGTTTTTAAAATCGTGCATCGCATATTTCGAAATCACCCTTACAAGGAAAATATATTGTTAAGCTGGATTGGTTCGAACAAACAGACCGTCCGAGCACATATGACTATTATCGATAGGCCGCTCGGACACATATGATCGCCATTTGGGCCGTCAAGGCACATATGACTATTATCGATAGGCCGCCTGGACACATCGACCATTGGGGGGCCAATTCGTAAATCTTGCGATATAAGTCACTTGTAAGGCAAGTGCCATGCCGTTGCATCGAAATCGAATTTGAAATCGTTATTGAAAACCGCATCGAATTATTGAATCGTATCGTATCGAACATCGAATCGTTTTGAATCAAACTTGGACTTTATTTGCATCGCATCACATCGATTTGAAGATTGCATCATCGTTTTTGGTTGTACTAACACTTGCTTGATTATGACTTTAATTGCGCATGACTTTGTTGCTTGATTGATATACGGGTAAAAAGGTAAAGCTTTATTTGCGAAGAGAAGCATGTTAGGTTCTATATCGTTATTTATTTATTTATTTTATTACACTTGCTTCTCCATGTATGATCCCATGGTAAATATAGTTACGTTACTTGCTAGGCGATGCATGTCGCTCACCCCCCCTCTACAAATCAATTTTGCAGATAGACAGGTAAATGAGTTGGTATGCTGTGGAAGATCGAGACTACAGTTTTCGAGACTAAGGATGTTCGGACGAGATTTTCGAGGGTTTAGTTGAGGTAGTTACTTCGATATTCGAGGTTTATGTATTTTGGAGATTCGTGTTTATATACATTTGACCATTGTATTGATTGAGAAATTCTTAGATATTGTAGTAATGATGATGATTATTTTATCGAGGATTTTAGTTATAACTTCTTTCATTAACTAAATGGAACATTACACTTACACCCTATGTGGTTTGACTAAATTATCAAAACCTCTCTTATCATTTGGAATTATATACATTTGCCTCCCCTATCATTTGGGTTAAACATGTAACTCCCTCGCAAAAAATTGGTCGGTGTCTTTTTAACCCAAACCATAGGAGAGGTAAATGTATAATTCCAAATGAGAGGAAAGGTTTTTGGAATTAAGCAAAACCACATGAGGTGTAAGTATAATTTTCCCCATGTCGGTTTCATTCGTGGTCAAGATATTGAGAAGCATATACTTCCTGCAAAAGAAATGACACAGATCTTGGACAAAAAAAGTCCATGGAGGAAATGTGATGATTAAGCTTGATATGATGAAGGCATTTGACCGATAAATTGGACATTCTTAAAGCAATTGCTAGCCAAAATGGGTTTCCATCCAAAATTTTTACAGCTTATTTTCAATCATTTGGAGGGTACATATATGTCGATTATAATTAATGGTAAGCCTTGCGGTTTCTTCCAACCCACACAAGGTGTAAAACAAGGAGATACTCTTTCACCACTATTACTTATCTTGGCATCAGAATCCTTTACTCGCGAGATACATTCTTTGATAAACGAAGGAACGTTAACAGGCTTTTCACTTGGCAGGACACGGTCACTTTTGCAGATGATCTATTATTTTTTATTAATGGCTCATTGAATAATTTGAGACACTTTTGCTTATTTCTGGATACTTATCAAGCGGCCTCCGGGCAACAGGTTAATTTTCATAAGAGTTATTGTAAACATTCTTCTTATGCTACACCACAAATGTCTCGACGAATGGCGCAAGCATTGGGAATGACTGCGACATCTTTGCCAATTAAGTTTCCAGGTGTTAATCTGCATGAGGAGCAGCCACGACCAATTTATTATACGGATTTATTAATGCGAGTGGATACGCGACTTCAATGTTGGCAAAATAAGTTTCTTTCGACGGCGGCTAAGATGATTTTAACTAAACATGTTCAAAGTGCTCTTTCGATTCATACAATTGCAGTTATCTCCTTGCCGAAGAGTATTATGCATGCCATTAGACATTGAATATGCAACTTCTTTTGGGGAGATATGGATAATAAAGGCAGACATCATTGGATAAAATGGCAAACACTGTTCACACCGTTGCAAGAGGGCATCCTTGGGTTACGACGCCTTGATGTACTCTGCTTACTCAGCTAGGTTATGGTGGTCTTATCATAAGAAAAGTTTTCTCTTTACAGAGTTTATGCGATCTAAATATGGTGGCCGATTGGATTATACTCCACGCCTAACCGACTCTATATGTTGGAAACGTCTCCGTGCAGCTCAATCTATTTGCATCACACAAGTTGATGGAACCCCAGGTAATTATGTGTGAAGACCAAACTTGCAGAGTGATTTTACTCTCCGTACAACGTATTCCGTTTCAAGCTCTGTTAGGGTGAAGCTTCTCTCGTATGGGTTCATTTGGCACAACTACAGATGCCAATAGTCTGCGTTTTCTTATGGAAACTATATCACAGAGAACTTCCAGTACAGGGTAATTTACATTGGATAATGATTGCAGGACCCACTAGTTGTCCCTTCAATTAATCGTCCTCGGCGACAATAGAGCATCTCTTTTTTTGTTGTGTTATTATTCGGCAAATTTGGGCCTATTATGCTGCTATTTCTGATGGTCCACCGCCACTTGAATATCTATTGAGGCAATATCTATTAGCCTGGTAGACATCCACATGTGGTAGCACATTCAAAGGATGTATGCATATTGTGGCACCCGGTATAATTCTTTGGAACAGTTGGTGCACATACACATCACTTATTTTTGGAGATGAACGATGGTCATTTGGTATAATTGCAAGAAACGATCCGGTGTCAAATATATATACATGTCACAGGTAGGCCGGAACTAAACATGCTTAAGCTGATCCGCGTTTAATTGCTCTTGTACTTTCTCCTCGACTCGGCCGACGGTTGTGCGATGGCTTGCCCCTCCATCTGGACGGTTCAAGTTAAATGTTGATGAAGCACTTGGCTCTTTCTCAGCCTGGGGTGGAGCCGTATTACGGGACACGGTTGGGCAGTTTTATGGTGCTATTGGTATTTATGTTTCGGTATCTTCTCCGTTTCAGGCAGAGTTTCATGCTGCGCCTTTCGCACTAATCTATTTCTGGCAGAGATTTCACAATATTGATTTGGAGGTAGACTCTATTGGGGTTGTTTACTACGCTCGCTCTCACGTCCAAGCCATGATATATGCATTTCTTATGTTGTGCGATGTTACTATCACATATGTACCACCAAAAACTAATATTGTGGCGCATTTATTGGCTCAGCATGGACAACTTTATCATGGTTTCTCCACATTTCAGAGATATGGAGACTTACCACCTATTGTTAAAGCTACTATCCACACATCTACTTCCACCTCCTATGTGCAGACATAGCGACGGGGATATAGTTCCACAGCACCAGGTGCTGTGTAGTTTGATGTGTTATACAATGACGTAGGCAACTTGGGTAATTTCTTATACTATGTTTTATGCTGTTCAATTTGAGCTTTGATGGCTTTTTTTGTTGCCCAGATTCTTGTGTGCTGGTGGTTGCCTGTATATGTGGATACAGGCGACATGGGTGCTTATCTTTCACAATTTGGCTCTATCTCTTGTTTACTACTTGGTTTATGCTCTTGCTCATGTCCTCTCTCGGTGTTTCTTGAATAGGCCCCTGATTGCTGCTCTGCGCTTCCTCTGAGTGCTTCCTGTTCCACTGGCAGATCACCTTCCTCGGTTGAATACATTTCTGGACTGCCATAGAATTTTCATATGCGCAAAGAAACAGGTCCCTGATTGCTGCTCGGCGCTTCGTCTGAGTGCTTCCTGTTCCACTGGCAGATCACCTTCCTCGGTTGAATACATTTCTGGACTGCCGTAGAATTTTTATATGCGCACTTTCATGGTTTTTACATTGGATATGCTACTTGGATTCATCCTGACTTGACCCTTTCCTATGCAATCTCCTTTTCTTCAGGCTATTTTTTCATTAGTTCTCCCTATGCTTATGGATTCCCATTGTATCAAACATTTCAGCCATATAAATATGTACTCTTTTTCTTTTGACCATGGTTTTCTCCACAAGGGTGGTTTTCCTTAGTAAGGTTTTAATGCGGCATATCATATATAGTTGAATGTTGCACTTCCTTTTCGGTATCTTTGGCTCGCTGTTGTACTTTGTATTAGCATTATTTTTAGTTTGTCCAGTAGCTACTATATAAACTCTATGTACTATTGCTTTCCTCTACCATAAATGAGATTTTCATAATAAAATATATAATGTTTCGGTGAAAAAAATTATATGTGCAAAATGGCCCTTTGCCCGAATATACCAATACATACACATTTATATTTTCCATTCATGTAACATACTTCTTTATTCTATATTCTAGCCTTAGGGTTAAATCTTGATATGACATACATATCTATATTTATAGCATGTAACAAAGTCCAATCTTAGTTATCATGGCTGAATGTATATATATTCTATATCACTGTATTTACATCACTTAAAAACGTAGCTTTTATGTAGCATCCTGCCCAAAACTAAGGTGTCGGCACGGTGCACTCGCCATACTCTGCTATGAGAAGTACAAGATGTCGATAACATTGATATGCATGTCGACATAAGCATGTATCGAAGTAGTGAAAGCATCATAAAATATACAAACCGTAATCGACAAGCACCACAATAAAATAACTAAATCCGAAATACCATCAGTACAAAAGATCATGATACTAGTCTGGGACAAATAAAAGTGCAAACTATAATATCTGGCCGCAGACTCCTCACTGCGGCCTTTTCTCGGCTCATCCTCAACAATATCCAAAACATGCTCTCGAGCCTCTACAAGATTTGAAGAGATGGGATGAGCGATAATGAATTGGCCAACAAGTATTTCTGCCCAGGTTTGTCATGTGAATCATGCATGGAAAACGGGGTAATAAAATAAACACAGTAAAGTAATGAACATGACACGTCTCTGTTTCACAAAAACAGTGACATGTATGCAATTAAATTACACATCATATAATCATATAGAGTGCGTTAGTCACAGAAGAAATTATAACATTTCATGTTTCCTTATTTATTACTCATTCAATAATCTTTTAACACCGTGTTTTATTCTAAAACTCATTTGATCATGTTCATGTCACAGATCATACTCTATGAGTTCATCTTAAGTCTACTGAGGGTCTAAGCTCGTATCCGATAAGGTGACTCGGATAATATGCATATGTTCTTATGAAGGCGGGACGTGATTCTTTATTTTCTTTCAAAAAAACTTTTCAAAACATGACATCTTCGTAACTTTCGTATCAAGATTGTCTTAAAACATGAACATAGCACCTTTTATCATGTACGAACGGTGA
Source organism: Eustoma russellianum (assembly GCA_036186865.1). Classification (NCBI taxonomy): domain Eukaryota; kingdom Viridiplantae; phylum Streptophyta; class Magnoliopsida; order Gentianales; family Gentianaceae; genus Eustoma; species Eustoma russellianum. The sequence goes on along the minus strand of AP025071.1, from coordinate 20,516,139 downwards.
CACACGATGCGCCGAGTGATTCTCCATATAGTCTTACATACAAAGTATGAAACCCAATGGTCAAGCCACTGTGCACATCATATGTAAATAGATCTAAATGGTGACTCGTTGTGGAGGAGATCCCAGATCTTGGACACGGTGTTACACTTGTAGAGATAAGGGGGTTTGAGTGATTTCAAAATAAGTGACTTAAATGCATGATATATATAAACGTGTACATGTATGCATGATATCTTGCCATTACTTGCCTTATTTAGCTTATATATTATGTTGCCGTACTAACGAGCCATGAAGCGTTAAAGCTTACATCATATGGCAAACATTTGTTGTGTTTATACTATTTTCAGGTGCCACCATTAATGAACTAAACTAGTTCATTAAGTGAAGTACTTAGTTTAATAAACTAAGTAGTTCATTAAAGGAAGCCACATTTGGAAAAGGCACAAAGGCAACAAAGCTAAGGAAGGAAAGTTTTCTCCTCCTCCCCATCTTAATTACACACGCCAATATACATATATATTACACATATTTTCAGATTTTTTGAAAAAGGCACATACACATGTATTCCAAAGTACTACCGACACGTTATATATTTTACGTACGTACGTTAACGTTACACCACTACACCAAACTCATATTTATAAGTATATTCAGGTCTTATATCATATGATATAAGATATGGTGATGACAAGACAAATACGACACGATAAAAGGTTCTAAACCGAAAATTGTCGTATCGGGCGAATACCGAAACTTCGCCAACATGTCACGTACCTGCCATAAATAAATGGCCAGCCTTTATACATCAAAATTTGATATAAATTTCGTGCACATCATCGAAAAATCAGCCAAAAATACTTTCCATGTTGGCACACACATTAAGGCCAAAATGTAAAGATTCCAAGTTTAATTTTGTCACATGTTAATGGTACCACTTTAGACCAGCCAAGTGCTGAGATTTAAAGTATATATTATATATATTATGTATAACATAATATATATAAGATGTGCAAAAGTTGGAATTTAAATTAGAGAAAAATCGGGTAATCGATAAATATCGAAAATTCGGTTTTCTACGCACACAACACATGGAACGTTTTTGGTACATCATGTGACACGTATCTAGACACTTTTTACATATGATATACATCTTAAAGTTTTCTAAAAAATTAAATTAAGGGCTGATTGGAATATAACATGTGTGTATTATTAAATGTGCATTATTTTACAAAGTTAGCAAAAATAAATTTCAGCACATGCACAATCATTTCCAACGCCACCTACAGCTGAGATGGAGCTTATTTGGAGCCTTTTTGGCATATTGATTGGTCAAGGATCAATCATACAATGTTGGTGAATTGAAGAGGGAAGCTACAAATGGTAAGAATTCAAAATATATCTCTCTTATATCACATGCTGAAAATTTCAGCATGCTACACACAAGCTAGCCGATTTTATCACTTAAATGAGATATAATTCATCATCTTTTATTATGTGATTGATTGGAAGAAGAAATGGAAATGATTTGAATATTATTTAAATTAATAAAGTGTGATATTTTATATATCACACATGCTGAAAAATTTCAGCATGCGTAAGATATGTGTGGCCGAATTTGAGAGCTAAATGGTGTCCAAATTCATTTCTTATGTGATAGCAATACTTACCATAACTTGGTGATTCAATTTTTAAAGAAAAAATCAAAGTAAATTGGGCATTATTTTGAAAGAAATGGAATGATGCACATGCTGAAAATTCAGCATGGCAATGAGACATAATGGCCGAAATTTTGCCTAGTTGGGAAGGATTTGATGTCTTGCAATTTATGTGATATATCTTATGGTTTATGGAAGTTATTTTGTGATGATTTTTGGCACATGTTTAAGTGAAATTCTCAGATTTTTCCAAGTCATCAATGATGACAACATTCATCCAATGAGAAGGTGCCAAGTAAGCGAAGACTAAATGATCATCCAATAAGAAGATGCCAAGTAAGCAAGGCCTTGTCACAATGATGTCTTACACTCTCTCAAGGACTTAGAAGATAATTTTCAACAGGGGGAGGTACACCAAGGGGGACGGCCTGCACACATTAAAAGGAAAGAGAAGAGAGCAAACAAAAACAAGAACAAGCATTGCAAATCAAAGTGATCAAAAAGCCTAGCTCTTCTTCTTCTACTTCCTCTTTCTTTCTTTTTTCTTGTAAGCCTATTGTATTCATATTCTTCAATCTTGAATAGGCTTGACATAGACCACCACTCATTATATATCTTTGTAAAAGATTGATCAAGGTGTGATCAATCTTCATTCTTGCGAGGTGGTGGTGTTCGTGCAAATTGTATTCGCTATACAAGGTTTGTAAAGGGTTGGAGTTAGGTGTAACTCTATCAACCCTGTGGTAAGGTGTACTGCGTGTGTGTGATTAGTGTGAACCAAGGAAGGTGTTCCTTGAAGACTGGAGTAGGTTGTTTATAACCGAACCAGTATAAAATTCTTGGTGCCATTTACTTTCTGCATTTACTTTTCAGTTACTGCACTGATTACCCTTCTTGTTCGCATTCGTAAAAATAGTTAACGAATTTCAAAAATCACGAAAATTTCCAGAAATATACTCACACGTTCTAGGGTTAATTTGGCACAAGTTTCAACCCTTTTGGATAAGTATAAGTCAATCAAACATCAAAAGTTCTGAGACTAGTGCAGTCTGATTTTCAGACTTGCAAAGGTTGAGACTTTGATTGTAGTTTACCTACTTCCCAAAAGAATTTTCTAAAACTGTTTCAACCCATTTAAATATAGTATATAAGGAGTTAGTGGTCAAATTTGCAGAGCATTTGGACGTTCACACAAATAGGAATTAATTTTTCAAAACCATCTACCGTTTCTGGCAGATTTGCACAATCTGATTACCAACGGTTTTTGAAGGGGTTACAGGTTGAATTTTAATTTGAAATTTTTAGGGGACCCTCATAACATCTGAGGCTAAGTTATCTCAAAATTTCATAATTTTTGGAGACCTCTAACCTAGTTTTAAAAAGGTTTTAAAACTGGTCCTGAAAACAGAATCTGTTTTCAGAACTTGAATTGTTCAAGTTTAAAGAAATTTTAAAAACCACAATTTCCGCACCATCTATTCAACCCCCCCTTCTAGTGGTGCCTTGCAGATCCTACAACACTTGGCAAAATGAAAATGTGAATAACATACGTAAGACAGAGATCCCTTGTCCCAGACAAGGTGTTATATTCGGCCAATAGGCTAGGGAACTATGCCCCATGATACCAACCTCTTACCTAGGTTCGAGTGTCATGTGCCGAGGGTAGCATACATGGGTTGCCTCTGACATCCTCTCTACTACACCTGATGTCAAACCGGCCTCCAAACATAATGTATGTTATGGAAACAGCGAATCATAACATCGTATAACGTATGCTGTGAAAACAAAAAATCGTCATCATCGTATAACATAACTGTGTCATCAGAATCAGTCCTCTCGTGGTATGGTTTGTTTAAAATCCTTTTTAAAACGTATCATATGATCACACATTTTTGTAAAATATATCATGTGATAATCTTTTCGAAACGTACCGTATAGTGAAAACATTTCGGAACATGTATCGTATGATAAAACATATCGTTTCAGAACTTGTTTTGTTTTTCCATGTATGCTCGGTTTTGGGGATGTTTTCATGTATCTATCAATTTTAACACTTAAGTCCAATGTTTGGATCATAATTCATATCATCTTCTTATGTGAAACACCCATTTTGCCCCACCTTAAGGTGCTCTCAGTGACCCTTCAAATCAGCCCACTTTTGGGCTTTTAACCACTAAGATTTTCACCTGATTTTACCCATTTATTTATCTTATGTTTTATCATTCAACCCACTTTTCTATATATTGTGAAATTATAAAGTCTCATTTTTACCCTTTTAATGTCCTCGGTCAAAACAGCCCCTTTTTCGGCCTTGTTACATTCTAATACATATTAATTTTGTTCATTTACCACTTTCTGTAATTAGTTCCATATATAATATACAATGTACATATCATTTCATATATGTAATCAAGTATATATTCCAGGACATACTTGGTACACATCTATGGCTATGTGGTCGAATATATAACGACATATACCCACATGATTTTCAACTTGTTCATTGTATCATACATGGATGAATGATTGTATTTCTTTTGTCCTTCAACTTATCATAATTACATGCATGTTTACTTGACATATTCACTTTTCAACCACGATGACGCATTAAATTTGTGATCTTAAAATATATAGACTCATGCATGGCACTTTCCCCCACAATCATAACATAGGGATCATGCTCATGGTGATGATCATGATGAAAATCACATGCAAATACTTTCGAAGATGAAACCCATGAAAATACACATTCTTAGGCCATGATCATCAATGATACACATCAAAATGATGGTGGTAAATCATGCCTAATATGGAGTCCAAAACAGTCCCATTTTGGATGAAAACACATGAAAATGACATGATCATCATCAAAGGAACAATCTTTTATAGCCATGCATTATAGCATAAATAATGATGAATCACAATTATGCTAAATCAAGGCTATTAACATGCATAAACACAAAAATCATGGAAAATACATATGTGATGATATCATGAAAATGTACAAGAAAATAAAGAAGGTATGGTTCTTGATACACTTTCTCAAGAAAGTGTAACATGCACCATCACTTTCCATGGTAGGAGACTTGCATGTCTATTATTCTATTACATATGACATGCATACACATATGAGGCTTATACATACTCTAAATTTAACATGCATGCCTCTTTTTAATATCATCATAGTCTCATATATGTCTACATACAAGAATCACATAAGTGTTCATACATTTAGCAGGCAAGAACAATTCGTTTACATGATCATAATAGAAAATTATTTGAACATATGCCTTCATGATCCATTTTTATAGATGAACATAGATGATGTATTTTTCAACATGCATGAAGAAACTAAGAAGAATACACGCATTTTCCTTGATCTTAACCTAGAAATGGAAAAAAAGATTTCTTCTTTTCCCTTGGCTTGGTACCTCTTGGCCTAGATGGCTAAAATGAGGGAAAGATCGGTCCTTTTTATGGAATAAGCCATTAAGAAGGTTCTAAAATCCAATCTTAAGAAAACTCACCTTTGAACACCCTGAATATTCTTACTTTTCTAACTTTGAAAACTCCTTCTCCTTGCTTGATGCAACTCGCAGCCTAGGTGAGGAATGAGGGGGAATGTTAAGTCTTTTGAAGGGTTGAAGGAAGGAGAGATGTTTATGAATGATGGTATGACTCTTACCTTGAATTTCCTACACCTTGGAGGCTTGGTTCTTCACTTGAGATTTGAAGATGTTTTCTGCTCTTCTCTTGGAGGTGTTCACATGTTAGGCGTGCTTGGAGAGGGAGAAGAGGATTTTGCTTGAAGTGAGAGAGAGAGGCTAGAGTGAAGGGAGATGATTTTCTCTTGGATGAATTTGTAAAATGAAGAGTGCGATAAGAAATGAGTTATCTTACCCTTGATTTGGTGTTCTAGGATGGAAGAAGGATAGAGAGGGAGAGAACATTTGCCTTGAGTGGAAGAAGTAAAGTAGAGAGAATGAAGGGAATTCTTGAGTGAGAAAGTGAAGGAGTGAAGAATGAATGAAAATGGGGTGAAGTTGGGAAGAGTTCTCCCCTTTTTTGTGGGATGTGGCCATGGCTAAGAAGTGGGAGAGAGAAAGAACTCCGTGATTATGTTTTGGTTAGGAAGAGAAAAGTGTAAGGGGCATGACATGCATGGTTTGTGGTTGGATAAGGAATAAATGGGTAATGGATGAAGTGATGGGAGGGAATCCAATCATGACTTCTTATGGGATAAAGGAAAGAAAAGAGGAAAGAAATGTGTAAGATGTTCATGTAATTAAATTGGTTGGGGTGATAATGGTGTAAGAGTTATGTTGTCTTCTAACTCTCCATTTGGCCAAGATTTATTAAATGATGGTGGGGAGATTTCCCATTTTATCTTGAATTGGAATAAGGAAAAATATGAGTAGTGTAAGGCTTTCATGAAACTTAATTGGGTGGAGAAGAAGTGTGTAAGTGAATAAGAAAGGAAAAACGGAAGAAGATGCAAGATAAGTTGTCTTGCATGAGGAGGGGGTGGGCGGTCAAGGGTACCTAGTGGGTATAATAGGACAACATTTTGTCCAGCTCATTTTCTTCTATGTCCTAAATTTATTTGTACCTTTATTTAAAGGTGAATAAGTTTTGTGTCCTAATTTTTATTTCTATTTAATTATTTCATCCAAATTATCTTGTCACTAGGGTTTTCCTTTTTATTTTTAGCGTGTACCACACTTATTATCTATACAACTTATCGTGCCACAATGATTTATATTGACTTTAAACCGATACGCCTATATTTACAACTATGATTTCATTTGTTCTCTTCTCCCTACCGGCCTGGGGGTGCGGTTCGTAACATTTTACATATTCTTGATACTAAAACATTGAATATACATCATGAATGATCCAACTATGCATAAAGATATATACTTATATCTTTGAAAATCAAGGAAGGATCTAAGAAGAATACTTGCCTTTCCCACTTAATCATATAAGAAAAGTGAAGATTTCTTCACATGGGTTGAAGAAATACCTTCTCGTTTGAGCCCTATGTACTCACGGTTTTGTAATCAACATAAGAGGGATTAGTGAGCAACCATGAAAATGGATAATTGGAAGAAATTTAACTGATCTTAGATGATGTTCTTACTTTGCTACTCCTTGGTTCTTGGCTCAACTAAGCTTGATCTGCTTAGTTCTTGGATGAAGGAGGATGTTGTAGTTATTGTTTTGGATGTGTGTATGAAATGAAGAGAAAATTTTCCTCCTTGTTTCTTGCTTAGGATGTCTTGGCCAAAGAGGAAGAAATGAGGCTTAGAAGACTTGTTCCTTTCTTGGGAGAGGAAAGATAGTGCTTTTGAAAGATGAAAAGTTGGCTAAGTGTTGAAATGTGAAGAAAGAGAGAGTTTTCTCTTTCTATAAAGAGGAGGGGCGGTTGAGACTTGGAGTGGGAGAAAGAAGAAGACTTCATCATTAGGAAGTTGTTATTTGTCTTGACTATTTTACAAGACAATGGAATGAAGAAATGGTTGAGGAAGAAGAAAAATATCTCCTTCCTTTGGAGGGTAGTGGGCGACCAAAATGAAGAGTGAGAGGGCGTGGTTTGGCTTGGTTGAGTAGTGTAAGACATATAAGAAGATGTGTACCAACTCACAATGACTGACTAAATTTGCAAACTCCTCAATGGATGCCATGTGAGGCATAGATGTGCCGAAATGTTCATCAACAGAAAGATAGGTATTAAAATCTCCTCCGATCAACCATAGTGGTGGCCGTTGAGAATAGATATCTTGAAGCTCTAACCATAAGCGACGCCGATCCGTGACTGTGTGTATACCAGACACTGGACTAACAGAAATAATATGCTCTGTCCCACAAGTGAGAATCGGATGTGGGAAGATTGCTCACCATGAGAAATATTAATCAACCGCAAAACTGTGTGTTGCCAAAACACCCAAGCTTTGTCGTGACAAGTTGAAAGAGAGTTAGAAAAGGAAAATCTGAATTGATGCCAAGTAACTGAGTAACATTGTGCTTCGACTCAATCACAATCAATAAATTCAGCTTGTGTCTTTTTATCAGCCACTTCAAAATGGATTAGTGAAGTCTGTAAATATCCCACATAACATACAATTCATTGAGATGGTAAAGATGAAAAGCTTGAAGATGCCTTTGTAGGTTGAAGCTCAAGCAGCACTACTAGCGACTTTATACCATATTTCGGTTATGGGGGTGTCATTATTGAGGTCAATTGTACTGAATTAATATCTGTGATTGCCTCAGCCGCTTCCATACTCGCCCCTGATTTGCATCGATTGCGTACTCTACTGCATTCTCTATCTCTGCCACTTGTACATACACCTCGGGAAACTAATGTGCCAGCTCATTTATTGGCACATCTATGCCTCAAACCTTCACGTCATACGCTGCATTCAACTCTTTGCCTTCACCTATTCGTGGCCCCATGCTACCAACTTTTTGCCATCCCAGTCTTGATACACATTATGGATCTCAGCCTCCATGAATGCAGTACTGACGCTATGTCTCCCAAATGGATTGGCCTTTTCAATAGTTGTTGCGTGTGGTCTCTTTGGTACGGGCAACATGGATATGCGCTTACTTCCCTTCTCTTCGCTTATTACCCCGTATTATTTCATTTACTGATCATTTTTGTTTGCCTGCTTTTGAAGGAGCGTTTTCATGGACACTCATCATTCTGAAGTCTCCCATTTGGATTGGCGTATTTCATTTGCTGGTTGCCTTGGTCTACTATTGACCAAGGCGACGTGGGTACGTGGTATAATTTGTTATATTTTCCACACTCATATTTTTTTACTGATGTCATATTTTGACCATTCTTTTGGTTACTTGTGCTACACGCGACTGTCTTCATCGCGGCGATCACACCACTTCCGGCCGCTTCCCACTTCTTTGCATGCTCTTATTGTACAGTCTAGATTATACTTTTTCATGTTTTTATTTAATCATATATTCATTTGCTAATGTCTTATTCGTTTATTTATAGACTACATTATTGATGTCTTTATTTTGGGAGAGTCTCCCTTAGTTATAGGGCCTTTTATGTAACCACGGTATTCCTCCGCCATAAGTGCGGGTCTATTATATAAATAAAATCCCAGATGGTACAGTTTGTCCTTCCATAAAAAAATATATATATATGGTTGGAGATTGACAATACTTAGGTCTTTACATTCATATTTCTCGTATGATGATCAATTATTGTACTATAGTATTCCTCTGCCATAAGTGAGGCACAACAATACAAAATTCCTTTTTGGCAATGTATATATATATATATATATATTCTATGAAAGAGGATTTTTATTAATAGAAGGCCTCACTTATGGCGGATGAAAACCTTATTACATCAAAAAACAGTATAACACATAAAGAAATTGGAGGTTATCAACATCCAAACCATATATGATATGCCGCATTAAAACCTTGCCAAGTAAAACCACCCTTGTGGATAAAACCTTTGCGAAGGAAAAAGCGTACATATTTATATGTTTGGAGTGTTGATAGACATTACAGTAGAAAATGATCATTACAACAAGCCACAGATGATACATAGAGCACAAGTGATGTAGAAGTCGCATAAAATCCCGAGCATGATGGTGAAGCACAATTCCGTCTGAGAAAACAGGAGCGTCAGCAGGAGAAAAATTCCAAAGAGGTGAGTCCGTCCATGTACAAATGAAACATGAGAGTGCGTCAAGCATGAATAGGAGACATAAACAGAGGCAGCAGACCAAAGAAACGGAAATCTTACCGAGTCTGCCTGTACTTGTCAGAGTATAGGCAGAGAAGTCGAATGAATGTCAATCCATATGGAAGACTTGATGGTATCCGCACTTGCCGAGGATAGGAGCACCAGTAGAAGCGATGAACGCCAAGCCAAAGTTAGGGGTTTTCCATACACAATAGAAAATAAATAATGTGTCATTTATGCTTAGACGACATAAGATACTGCAGATGATCAAGGGAATGCAAAACATACCGAGTCTGCCTGTACCCACCAGAGTACAGGCAGAGTAAACCAAAGTGTGTCAATCCATATGGAAGACCAGAAGCTCAATGTGTACGCAAGTTTGATGATGTTAGGTCCAAAGTGACTGAAGCGCGTACCATGGGGCGGCAGACTGCTGCTAGTGTAGTAGCACGTCCTCGGTGATGTCATTGCATGTTGGGCAAGGTAGTGAGCCGCCATGTTGGACTTTCTATATATATGGGTTATTTCCAAACGATGGAGGTTAATCAACGTTTGTAACAGCCTGAGATGATAGTTACCAAAGATAGTTTGTGGCTGACGCAGGTGAGACAACATTTATGCACAGTCGGTCTCTATGGTGAGTGATCGATTTGAGGGGAGAAAGTATAGTAAGCCAAATATCGTAGCCTGAATCTCGGCCATCAAAGGTGTGCATGGAGGCAGTCGAAAGGAGAGGGCGCGCACACAGGTACCAGAGTGATCTCGCATGATAACGCCGCCAGAAGCATAGTGACGGCCAACTGCTGCATCAATATTAAGTTTGAGTCTACCAGAAGGTGGAGTGTGCCATCTAACAACTTGGAGACGCGGGTGTCGAATACGTGGGATCCACGAAAAAGAGATAGATGGTCCTGCTGCAAGTTTTGATCCGTGTATTGTGTGAATCCACATGTCAATATCAAAATGTATGGAGGCCCGAAGCACAGATATAGAAAAAGATGCAGAGTCCCCATACACTAAATGAGCGTAACTGCGCCAGATGTGGTTTACTAGAATAGCCGGAATGACAATTTTTAAATCCCTAAATAGAGAGGAAGATGTGGAGCGGTACCACCATGATAATAGGTATTGGCGCAGATTTAGAGAACTAGGGGTTATTCCATTCAACTCTGAGGCAAAGAAGGTCCATAAATGCCGAATTTGATGACAATAAAGGAATACATGCTCCACCGTTGCCGAATGCTGCTTGCAAAAAGGACATTGTGTGGGGCGTGCTGCAGAATAATGGCCAATATAGTCCTCAAATGGCATAGCAGAGTGAAAAAGGCGCCAAAGTAGTACTTTTGTAGTTGGAGAATGTTGCTTGAACCAAATAAATTTAGCAAAAAGTAGCGTCGGTTTTGAGGCACGACAAATATCATAGGCCGATTTTAGGGTGAATTCGCCCGAGGGTGTTGGCTTCCATGTAAGGTGGGAACCTATGCATGCCGTTTGAGTGATGCAGGTGGCATGTATGTGACATATTAGTTTCCAAACCGGTGAATCTGGCAGTCGTGGTCGATAATCCCCTCTCCGGCCATATTTAATATGCATATACCGACTCCATAGAGTGTCATGCTGCTGATATGACCACCAAATTCGGCAGTGATATGCCTGTTGTAACATGTTAAGATCGCGAAGTCCCAAGCCTCCTTCCTCAATAGTCAAAGTGATTTTTGACCATGCAACCAAGTGATGGCGATTGCCCCAATAAAATGCTGCCATCTTTCTGTTGATCATTTTGATGACAGACTTTGGTAATCCACCTGTGGCAAGAATATGAAGCGGAAGCGCAGAGATTACTGAACGCAACAATACTAAACGACCCGCCGAAGAGAGAAGGCGGGAATGCCAGCCATGTAATCGATCTTCAATATGATGTAGCAGAGTAGAACAAATGGCAATATATTTTTTTTGAAAGAAAGATTTTATTGGAATAAGCCCTCACTTTTGGCGGAGGAAAACCTTATTACAAAAATCGAAAAGAGAAGACAATACTATGCGATTATCAACATCCATATAATATATGATATGCCGCATTAAAACCTTGCCAAGTAAAACCACCCTTGTGGATAAAACCTTGGCGAAGGAAAAAGTGTACATATTTATATATATGAAATGTTGATATACATCAGCGAAAAATGTAAATGAAAATAATCCTGCAGATGGCGCCAACGGCCGAGAATGGGGATCATGCCAAGTATCTTCAATCCAACGTGATCCGTTGTCGGAGCAGCTCACATGCAAGTGGGAAGATGGATCAGTGCCAAACCGAGATCGCAGCCATGCATAAAAGAAATAAGTTGCTGAGTAAAGCAGAAATATGTTATTAAAAGGATTGCTTGAGATGAGGCAGACGAAGACCATACCGCACCTGCCAGCATAAACTATTATGCTGGCAGCAAATTCAAAATTAGCCAGATCCGTCCGAAACGCCGAAAGTAATTGTTTGGGGAGATAAGCCATGCCATTGGCAGCGTATAATACTACTCGAACAAAATTATAAGTGCTCCAGAGCCAGAAGATGCCAGCATTGTGTTGGAATAAATCATACATGAAATAAGTAGGAAAATGGTGAGAGGGTCGAAATACGTGTACCACTAACCAACCGCGTCCCACTATCCAACTGTGTAAGAGAATGTAAATCATACCGTGTCTGCCTGGACTCAATCGAGTACAGGCAGAGAGTACGTAGAAACGCAGATCCTGATGGAAAGCTTGGACACCACTATCGTGTTGGCAGCAACCCAGGAGTGCAGCAAAAAGAACCCTCCAAAGGAAGAGTATGTATGAAAAGAAAACAGTATAACGGCTATGAATTAAGAGAAAGTAGCAGCATATTAATGGAATATAAATCATACCGCGCCTGCCCGAAATCATATTGATTCGGGCAGAACAAATCGAGATGCGCCAATCTATGAGGAAGACATGATTGTTAGCCTGCGCGCAGGTGTGCTGATGTGAGATCAAGAAGTAGTGAGGCGCGTACCAAGGCTGGGAGATTATGATTACTGAAATATCCTGTCTGCGGGCAAAGCATTGCATGTTGAGCTAAATAGTGTGCTGCCATATTATTCTCGTGATACGTGTGTGTGATCTCCAAACTTTGGGATTGAAATAATGAATGTAAGAGTTGCAGATGATAATTGCCAAAAATTCGCTGCGAGTGACGTAGTCGTGACACCAAATGCTGACAATCGGATTCAACCATAAGTGAGCGGAAGGGAGGAAGAAAATATAATAGTCCGAATAAGGTGGCCTGAATTTCTGCCATGAAGAGCGTGCACGACGGTAGCTTAAAGGAAATGGCACGCACACAAGTACCATGATGATCGCGCAGGATGGCTCCCCCTGTTGTATATCGAGCACCGACTGCAGCATCAACATTCAACTTGAATCTACTTGATGGTGGACATTGCCATCTAATAATATTGAGGCGCGGTGGTCGTAGCCGTGGGATCCAGGAAAGAGAAAGACTTGGTCCTGCGGAGAGTTTGGATCCTTGAATTTTTTGAATACACATATTAATGCCAAAATGAATAGCATTCCTCAGCAGTGATGCTGGAAAAGATGTTGAATCCCCATAAGTGAGCTGAGCATAGTGTTTCCAGATGTTATTAACTGCTATCGCTGGTACAACTATCTTTAAAACTCTAGATATTGATGAAATTGTTGAACGATACCACCATGACAATAAGTATTACCGGAGGGTGCACCGTGTCGGTTGCAGAACCTGAAGTTTCGAAGCAAAGAAGGCCAAAATCGGAATGATGCGATCACAGCTAAGAAAGACGTGAGACACAGAGGCTGAATGCTGCTTGCAAAAAGGACACTGAGTAGGGCGCACCGCACAGTATCGACCAATGTAATCCTCAAAAGGCAGAGCCGAATTGAATATACGCCATAAGAAAAGTTTCATGGATGGAGAGTGATGCTTGCACCAAATAAACGTTGTTGAAAGCAGTGTAGAGTTGGAGGGCCGAGAAACATCATATGCGGATTTAAGTGTAAATTCGCAGGTAGAGGATGGTGTCCACACCAGGAAGGAAGTCGAACCAGTAGTGTAGGATGTACACTTGGTATGTATGCGACAGATTAACTTCCACGTCGCAGAGTCAGGAAGCCTCGGTCTATAATCACCTCATCTGACATACTTCATGTGCATGTAGTCGCTCTATAAAGAGTCATTTTTTGGTATGTCCACCATATTCTGCAATGATATGCTTGTTGTAAATGGTTAAGATCCCGGAGGCCCAAACCACTTTCTTCAATGGGGCGTGTGATGTTAGACCATGACACCCAATGATGACGATTGCCCCAAAAGAAAGAAGTCATTTTCCTATTGATAACTCGGATGACTGACTTTGGTAAGCTGCCTGTTGCTAAAATATGTAAGGGAAGAGCGGCAATCACTGAATGTAACAGGACCAATCGGCCAGCGTGTGAAAGGAGTTGGGTATGCCACCCTTGTAATCGGTCTTCTATATGTTGCAATAGGGAGTTGCAATACACTGCTCTATTAATACCTTTGTGAAGATAGGAGCCCAGATATCGAAAAGGAAGAGAGGCCAGCCTCATACCCAGGATATCCTTAAAGATGCGTCTCTGATGGGAGGCAGTATTGGCGGAAGGGATAATATTACTTTTGTGATAATTAACCTTTTGTCTGGGCACTGCTTCATACGGAGTTAAAAATGCACGAAAATGGTTAAGGTTGCGCTGTGTACCTCTGAGAAAGATAAGTAAATCATCCGCATACGCCAAGTGGGTGATAGCAAATGGAATACGCCCCAACCGAAAAGATTGTATATGTCCTGCTGCAGAAAGTGATTTTAAACCCCTGCTGAATCCTTCAGATGACAATATGAATAACAGCGGAGACAGCGGATCACCCTACTTTACCCCTTGAAATGGGCGAAATTTTGAGGACGGCTGTCCATTGATTAAGACTGACAACCGTGTGGCACTGAGATGATTAATAACCACTCGGATGAAGAAATCTGAAAATCCAAATTTGTGCAGTAACAGCTCTAGGTATTCCCAGCTCACCCTATCAAACGCCTTCATCATATCTAATTTCAAGCATAACTGAGATCCCCCTTTATTCAACATGTGGATCATTTCCTGCGCCAATAAGACTTGCGTAGAGATGTCATGTCCTGGTAGGAACCCCGTTTGTTCCGGAGATATTAGTCGTGGTAAGAGCGTCCCTAGACGCGTGGCGAGGATACGAGTACATACTTTACTCAAGAAATTCGTAAGACAAATGGGGCGAAAATCACTAAAGGTTTGTGGAGATTGCATCTTCGGAATCAATGTAATCAAAGCACTGGCCATTATTGCTGGCTGTGGAACGCCAAGAAAAACTCTTGCACTGCCTTAAGGACATCCAAGTGTATAATATTCCAGCAAGAGCAATAAAAATTACCAAGAAAGCCGTCTGGTCCTGCGGCACTTTGAGGATCTAAACTCCAGACAGCTGTCTTTAACTCTGATTCCGACGGAAGCTGCATGAGCATGAGATTGTCATTCTCCGTTAAGATACATGGAATATGCGAAAGGATCTCCGAGTGGTTGTGTGTTGCCTCCCTTGCAAATAAAGCAGTATAGAATTGGACTACGGAAGCCATGATATCATCCGGGCTATTTAGTAGATTTCCCTCAGTGTTTCGAATTTGCTGCAAACGAAGCTGGGTGCGTTTACTCTTGACCAGAGAATAAAAATATTGAGTATTAGCATCGCCATCCGTAAGCCATTTAACTCGTGCTTTCTGCTTCCAGAAATGCATTTCATAATTTGATGCGGGCAAGTAATCTGCCTTGGCCTTATAGTAGGCTTGGCGCGTCTCCTCTGTGGGAGTTTCATCCCATCGATGTTCTGCATTCGTCAACAACGTCTCTGCATGCTTCAGACTACTGAAAATATTTCCAAAGACATCTGTATTCCACCTTTGTATATCTTTCTTTAATGTTAATAACTTTTGGTAAAAACCACGCATTCCACCCGTTGTTGGATATGATTGCCAAGCATTTTGAACATAGAATGGGAAATCTGGATGATGTAGCCATGCATCCAGGAAACGGAAGGAACGACGGGAAGACGGCGAACTCATTTGGCATCGCAAAAGCAGCGGAGTGTGATCAGATGTCACCCGAGGCAAATGAGTTAACTGTAAATTTTCAAACTTATCTTGAAACGCATAGTTGACAAAAATCCAGTCTAATCGTCGTCGAACTCGGCCAAGACCCCTGCCATCCGCCCATGTAAACCGAGTGCCGTGATAGAGGGGCCATAAGAGAACAGTCTTGGATACACTCATTAAAATCCTGTAAAGCTGTCAAAGATGGTGTGGATCTACCACTGTGATCGTCCAGAGATCTAAATGTATTAAAATCACCGCCCACAAGCCAGGGCAATTGCAATGTTGCATTGAATTCAGACAAAGATTGCCAAAGCTCATGACGCTGAGAGGGTGTATGTTTAGCATAGACCAATGAAAGTACAAAAACATACTACAACAATCGCGACTGTAATGTAATATGGATCACTTGATCCTTGTCCTGCATGTCAAGCAAATTAAACTCATTATCCCGCCAAAAAAACCAAATATCCGCTGACTGCGAAACATAAGACTGTGAGAAACCAAGACGTAAGCCATATCTCGTAATATGTGATGGAGCATGCTTAGGTTCAATCAAAGAAAGTAAAGCTAAATTATGTTCTCGAATCAAACCATGTAGCCGGGGCAAAGAGGCACGCATGACTCGGATATTCCATATTAATATATTCATTGAGTAAGGTTTGAGGAACTTCCCTGAATAATATGAGATGCACTTCGCGTCAAGATGGTCGAAGGTGGTAAAGAAGGAAGATCCTTGCGGGAGCGACGCTTACGTCGTGGGACCACCGGAATAAACATAGCGTCCTCAGCAGGGTCCTAAAGGCGCGAAAGTAGTGACTCGTCATCCGGCGATGCCTGCATGAGTTGCACTCGGCGTGCCACCTCAGGAGCAACCTCTGGGATATCCTCTGCAAGCGTGTCAGCAGGCAAATCAGTATCGGATACATGCCCAATATCGATCTGCGTGGTGTTAGCAGACACATGGTAATCTGCTGCATCACAGAATTCATCCTGCAATGTATTATCGGGAGCATGATCAGTAGGCAACTGGACTGGAGTATCTGAGTCAGGATCGTCGTCGCCTAAACCATCTGGGAGTTTTGCTGGATCAACTGTAGACATCGGAGGTTGATCATGTTGGTCCATATGATCGTCAAAATTATTGTTTTGAGCCATGCAGGCTGGTTCATTAACTGTATCATCCTGCGCCAAAGAATGCCCAGCCGGTTTATGCTTGACTGAGGTCCAATGCGTCGTGGGCTTGCAAACTGGGGAGGCGGAGGAGGTGGCGGTGGAATACTAGACCCTCCTTTGGCTGGGCAATCAGGCAGCGCGTGCCCCAGTCGTCTACAGTCAGTGCAGAACAAGGGAAAATCTTAATAAACAATTGTCTGCAAAATTAAACGGCCTTTTGCTTGCAGATATATTTTTTGCGGTAAGTCCTGAGATACATCAATCTCGACACACACACGAGCTACCGACGGCCGCAGGCCCTTAGAGGTGGCGACATCCAGTTTGATCGGTAATCCAATGGAGCAAACGATTTCGAATAAAGCCTCCTGCTGATGAAGATGTATAGGTAGCGCAGGTAGGGCAACCCAAACCGGCACTATAGGGACATCTGCTGAGGGATCAAAATCGACAGTCCACTTCGTAACACTCATGTGACAACCAGAAATATGCCAAGAGCGACGATAAAAGCATCGTAAGCAATCTGCCTTATTGTTAAAATTCATCAAAATATGTGTTTGATCGATCAAAGTAATTTGAAGATCGTGATGAAATCCAATCTTCTCAAAAATCTCACGTATAACCTTTAATGGGGGACGACCATACCAAAAAGTGCCAACTAAGGAGTATCGAAAAGGAGCAGCAAGAGCGTCAATTTCCGAATCAAGGAAAGAAACCAATGGAATACATTTGTAGCGTGTAGCTGTCTTCGGCGAGATGGAGATCGGATGTACTGCGGATCCGGCCACGACTGCAGTAAAAGATGGTGCAGCCGTCATAGCGTTGGATGTGAAAAATGGGAAAAGAAGATAGCTTTAGCGTGGATTAGGGTGAAGGAGATGGGATCGCCGGCAGTGGCCTGAAGTCAGCGGCCAAATCAAGAGGCGGCGGCGGCTACTGCCGCCGAGGAATCGCTGGACGCAGGGATCGTCGGACTACAAATGGCAATATATATATATATATATATATATATATATATATATATATATATATATATATATATATATATATATACGGGTACGATGGTTACAAGAAGGTGATGCGAATACTCGGTACTATCATTCTGTTGTTAAGGGTCGAACGCTACACCTTCGCATTCAGCAAGTAACCTCAACCGACGAGCATTCCTGCACCATGCCAGATGAAATACAGGAAGAAGCAGTTAAATTCTATAAGTCATTGTTCGCTAAAGAGGCAACCTTTAATCATGCAACCATCCTAGAGTCTATTCCATGTATCTTAGCATATGAAGATAATATTTTCCTCACCCAGTTACCCACGGAGGACGAAGTCAAAGTGGCGGTTTGGCATTTAGACCCACAAAGTGCAGCTGGTCCAGATGGTTTTCATGGTATGTTTTATCGTGCATGCTGGTTTATAATACATCAAGATGTCCATAAGGCAGTGCAAGAGTTTTTTCTAGGCGTCCCTCAGCCTTCGGTGATGGCTAGCGCAGTAATCACTTTGATTCCAAAGAAGCAGTCGCCATCAACTTTCAATGATTTTCGTCCCATTTGTTTAACAAATTTTCTAAGCAAGGTTTGCACGCGCATTGTCGCCTCCCTTTTAAATATGCTCCTACCCAGGTTAATATCTCCTGAACAGACAGGTTTTCTCCCAGGTACAGACATCTCCACACAGGTGTTACTGGCCCGTGAGATGATTCACATGCTTGACCGGGGTGGATCATAGCTTTGCCTGAAGCTTGACATGATGAAGGCTTTTGATAGGGTGTCCTGGGATTATCTAGAAAGAGTCCTGCAGAAATTTGGTTTCTCTAATTTTTTCTCCCGACTTATACTGAATCATATACGAGTCACAACACTGTCGGTTTTGATTAATGGACAGCTCACATCTTCATTCCGTCCACATAGGGGAGTTAAACAAGGTGATCCCCTCTCTCTGCTGCTTTTTATACTATCTTCTGAGGGTTTTAGCAGGGGCTTAAAAGCACAAGTGGAATCAGGCACCATACAGTCTTTCAATCTTGGTCGAATCCCTTTCACAATTTCACATTTAGCATACGCGGATGACCTACTGATATTTCTTAAAGGCACTCAACGGAATCTTAGACGTTTTCATCTATTTTTAACTCAGTATGAGAATGCCTCGGGGCAAAAAGTCAATTACCAGAAAAAGCGATTTAATTCCATCATCCTCATTATCGGCTCCTCAGAAGCACAGGCTGGCGGACATTCTACATATGTGCTGCTCTAGTCTTCCATTTCGCTACCTTGGATCATATCTGCATAAAGGTATTAATCGCTCGTCATACTGCACAACTTTGCTCCAGCATGTAGACGCTCGCCTTCAGGGTTGGCACTTGCGTTTACTGTCTTCTGCTGGTCGTCTAGTCTTACTTCGCTATGTTGTCCAATCGTTGCCCTTACATATCATAGCTGCGGGTTCTTTACCAAAATCAGTAATTCACGCCATTCATCGAAGAATGTCATCTTTTTTCTGGGGAGCAAAAAAAACACTGGGTCTCATTGCCTGCTCTTCTTCACCCATGTGCGGAAGGAGGATTGGGCCTCAGAGATTTGAATTCACTACAAAAAGCAGACCACTGTCGACTTTGGTGGGCTTATCAGCAAAATACAACTCTATGGAGTAAGTTGTTGCATGCAAAATACGGCAGACGTGGTGACTATATTCCAAGGCTTACTGATTCACCTATTTGGAAAACCATATGTCGTATCCACCCTTTTTGCACGGATCACACGACAGGGCAGGGAGATCATCTTACTTGGCTTCCATCATCATCGGGAGAATTCACCTTGAAATCGGCTTATAATGAATTGCGTCCGGCTAGACCAACATTATTATCGGCGGACTTTATTTGGTCAAAACACCATTCTCCTACTATTCAACTTTTCCTATGGCGGTTTTTTTCATTCGGCATTGCCTTTTCAGGATTTTATTGGCAGCTACATAACTGCCCGGCCAACGCAATGCCCGTTTTGTAAATGTTCTTCAGCAGCGGTGGATCACATCTTCCTCTATTGTGCCCACATCCGCTCCATTTGGATTTATTTTGCTAGTGAACTGCACTGTCCTCTCCCAACTAATACGTTATGCCTTAGACAGTACCTGCTTGCCTGGTGGTACAGATCTTCGACCGCAACCCTATCGGGAGTTTTAAGGTTGGTTATTCCTTCAATTATTGCATATAATATTTGGAGAGATTATGCATCCTTAATATACGGAGACAACAAATCATTCTCACACGATACATTGAGGGCCTCCATCTTATCGGATATCAATATTTGGAGCAAAAAGATGGCGGGATCCAAATTAACAACTGCCTTTCTACCAACATATGATTGGTTTTCTGTCCCACGACCACCCTGGCCTATTTTAGTCCGTTGGCATAAGCCCCCAATGGGTAAATACAAGCTCAACACAGATGCTGCGGTAGGAAGAGTATACAGTGCGGGTGGCGCTGTTCTCCGTGACCATCTCGGCGCCTACATTGGGGCGATATCCTTTCGCCTACCACTTTGCACACCTTTGCAGGCAGAAATACAAGCGGCAGTTTTTGGTCTATTGTTCTTTCTTCCGATGTATAGAACAATCATTCTGGAGACGGATTGTGCTCAACTCATATCCAGGATACAACGCCCAATTTTGCCAAACGGTAATTTTCATTTGCGCCTATTGCACACGTTCATTCACCTACATCGACTGGATTTTCTACACGTATATCGCGAGGCAAATATGGTGGCACGTTATCTAGTGCAAGATGCAATGTTGAATCCAGCAAATCATATCTACAGCTTGAGTACCATCCCGCCTTTAGCAAAAGGCTCTTTGGCATTAGATCTTTCCACAGCTCACTTGCGCCACCACTAACTCAGTCTTCCAAATGGATTGGCAAAATTTACATCTTTCTGCCTGTATTCCTCGGAATACAGGCAGCCTGGGTATGTGGGACTTTCTCTTAGCCTTACAATTTATGAATCACATATCTACATGTGTTAATGTATGTCTCTTTTCTCGCACATGCTTTCTCGGTATGAACATTGGTGATCATGAGGTTGCGGCCCCTGTATCCAAGTTCGTCTCGTCTACAGTCAAGATGGCGGCCTGGACTTTCGCTTCTTATGCATCCGTTGTTGTGCTACTGCCACATACGAATATACCGCCCTGGTTTCACTCGAACCAGGGCGGGTGCGGTATGTGTGGTGCTGTATTTTGCTTTTACGTCTGTGACTTACAGCATATTGTTTTATCTGCTACTTTGTTGCTTGGCGAGGTACACTGGACACCAACTGCTCATTCCCAGACATTTTGGAACGGACATCAGGCTCCACCACCTTCAAGATATCAAATCATCTCTTATGGGCGGATTGATTCCTTGTATTTACCTCATATTATTCAGCTCTTAAGTATCAATAAACGTTGTGTAAATATGTACGCTTTTCCCTTCGCCAAGTTTTTATCCACAAGGGTGGTTTTTCTTGGCAAGGTTTTAATGCGGCATATCATATACGACTGGAGATACGCCATTATACGTTGGCTTTTCATTTTTTTGATTTCGATGATGTATCTACACTTTCTTGTAATAGGGTATTCCTCCGCCATAAGTGAGGCTTTCAATTAATTAAATCTTCTTTCCAAAAAAAAATATACGGCCTAGATATATATTTTGATATGAAATAAATAACATGGTACATGTTTATGGATATAAATTTGCATAAAATAAAGTATGATAGAGAATATGATCATTTTATGTATATTCTTATAGAATATGAAATCATATGGAAATGAATGTTAAATTAGGGTTTTGGGCCAATTTTACTAAGTGTAAGATGTGTATTTTAAGAAAAATATTGATGGAGAAAATGGGGATAAAAGTGGACTGTTTTGCGCAGCCTTGGTCAAGAATTTGGGGATAGAAAAAGAGGGTATATTTTCATGATTTAAGACATGGCTTATGTGCATATATGTGGAGTTTCTATGATATGACGATATGAGAAGGTTTAAGAAAATATATATTGGTGCAAGCACGAGTAGGATCCCACTCTTTTATCCAAGCTTCTCCTCCAACAATGGGTTAGGCACAAAGGAGCCAAGCTCCTCCTTGCTTCCAATGTCTTTAGATAGGCTGAAATGAGCAACCAATCTTTGAAGAATGGAGTGGGCTAGGCAAATGATAAACACCCTCCTAGGTAGCATTCATCTTGTCTTGGCAATCACCCTCAAGCATGCTCAAACTTTGAAGGTTTTAGACTTGATTTTTAGTGAGAAATCAAGAAAACAAAGATGCATTCTAAGGAGAAAAGCAACAGAATTTTTATTCTTCAACCAAGCTTAATGTAAATTTGTTTACATTGCTTAAATAAGGATAAACCTCATCCTAACACTTGTCCTAGTCAAAAGTACAATAAAGCATAAATATTCTGGTTTAGGAACAGACCAAAACGTTTGTAACCGTTGAATTGGCTTAAAGAGGTCAAACTCCAATAAATAAACCAAATGCTGGATTTTAGGTAGAAATAGCGCCCTCAGTTGACTGGGTTTTTCCCGCTGATGCAATCAGAATTTGAAGAGATGTCCTTCTTGAGAAATTTAGTTCACGTCCTCAGCTTGAATTTTGGCTTTTGAATGACCGAATTTGGAGTTCCCATGACTGCATTACGCGTCCACAAAATTCAAGCAATTTTCAGGTGGCTGGATTCTAGGCAGATATGGCGCTCTCGGTTGATTGGTCCTTTTCCCGCAAATGCAAGTCGAATTTGAAGACAATCCTTCTTGGGCAATTTAGTTCACATCCAAAACTTGACCTTTGGCTTTTGAATGACCAAATTTGGAAATTTCATGACTGAGTTACACGTCCACAAATTTCAACCAATTTTTAGCACTTTTCAGCATTTTTGGTCTAACACTTCCAAACGGGTTTGGCAACTCCAAGAGCCCCTACAAAGCAAGAAAAGGCATAAAAAGCATTAAGCAAGTAAAAGAAAGGATAATAAATGAAAATGCAAGAAATTAAAACACACAAAAATGCAATGCATGAAGTGCAATCTTACTAAGACACACCTATAAAGTCTTGCACATGTGTATGCATCAACTGCGGCATCAGTATTCAGTTTCAAACGACCAATAGGAGGCACCCACCATCTTACTACTTGAGCTCTTTTGATACAAAGAGGAGACAGAATGTCCAAATGTTGCCCGATCTAAATCCATACGCAAGTTTTATATCATCAATTGCTTTGGCCCACAAGTAAATATCAGAACGTCTAACCACCATTATTGACTTTGTGGTGCAAAACGTGTCATCCCTATAGACGAGAGATGCGTAAGTACGCCATACATGAAAGATAATAATACCCAGAATCACAATCAACAAAACACCTAGAAGGGTATTTGAAGAAGCATAGAACCACCAAGATAGTAAATAGGGCCATAACCGTATAGAAACGGGATAGATGTCTCCTAATGCAGACGAAAAAAAGACCCATATAGGTCGAATACATGGGCAGTGCAAAAAAATGTGATCTGTTTACAAAAAGGACATTGAGTGGGCATAGCAACTACGAACTTTCAGATGTAATCCTCCATAGGAATTGCTCGGCGATAAAGGCGCCAAAGAAAATTGTGGATAACCGGACGATGATGCTTATGTCAAATAAACTAACCTAAAATAATGGTAGGATGTGACATGCGACATATGTCATAGGCCTAGCTCAATGTAAAACCACCCGCGGAAGTAGGTGTCCAGAGCAAATGCAAACCATCCTGCTGACTATGTGTTTGAAAAAACTCATGGTACCGATAAATAAGTTTCCAAATGGGAGAGTCAGGTAGCTGTGGACGATAATCCCCCTAGAGACCATACTTGGCATGAACAAAGTTACTCCAAAAAGTATTATTCTACTGATAATGCCACCAAATACGAAAAAAACTACGCCTCACTGCAGTGCGCGAAGATCCCCAAGTCCCAATCCACCTTCGGAGCAAGGGGTCCGAATGGTTGACCAGGCTACCCAATGTCGCTTTTGCCCCTAGTAAAAATGAGCCATCTTACGTTCTATGATTTTAATGACTGATTGCGGCAGTCCACCAGCTGCAATACTATGTTATGGGAGGGAAGATATTACATATCATAATAAAACCAATCTACCTGCCTGTGAAAGAAGTTTATTATGCCATCCGCTCAACGGTGTGTCAATATGCTCCAAAAGAGATGTACAATAGCGAGCTCGGTTGATACCTTTATGCAAAATAGATCCAAGATAAGAAAATGGCAAACCTATTGAATGCATACGTAGGATGTTCTCAAAGCGTTGTCGGTGCAGCAATGATGTACTTGAGGAAGGGATAAATCTACTTTTACTATAATTAATCTTTTGACCAGCAGCTGTCTCGTAACAAGTCAGAAATGTTTTAAACCCATATAATGTACGAATGGGGCCATGCAGCAAGACAAACAAATCATCAGCGTAAGCAAGATGTGTAAT
The DNA here is from genome assembly GCA_036186865.1 of Eustoma russellianum. Lineage (NCBI taxonomy): Eukaryota > Viridiplantae > Streptophyta > Magnoliopsida > Gentianales > Gentianaceae > Eustoma > Eustoma russellianum. Next base: position 20,491,904 of record AP025071.1, on the reverse strand, counting down.
ATGAAATGGCATGCGGCCCAATCGAATAGGTTGTAATCTGTTAGCCGCCACAAGTGCCTTTAATCCCCTAGTGAAACCCTCCGATGAAAGTATAAATAATACATAGGATAAAGGATCTCCTTGTTTAACCCTCGATAAGGCCAAAAGAAACCAGAAGGAATTCCATTTATCAAAACTGATAGACGGGTGCTACAGAAATGGTTTATAATAACGCGAACAAAGAATGCTGAAAAACTAAATTTTGCAGTAATAACTCCAAGTACTCCCAACTTACCCGATCGAAAGCTTTCATCATATCCAGTTTTAGACATAGCTGACTGCCACCCTTATCAAGCATGTGTATCATCTCACGAGCTAACAGAACTTGAGAAGAAATATCATAGCCTTTTAAAAATCCTGTTTGTCCTGGTGATATCAATTTTGGGAGAAAAATGCTCAGTCGTCTCTCTATTATACGAGTACAAATCTTATTCACAAAGTTGGTCAAACATATCTGCCTAAAATCACTGAAAGTATGGGGCGTCAAAACTTTCGGTATTAACGTGATCAGAGCACTAGCCATAACAGAAGGTTGTAGAACGCCAAGGAGAAATTCCTGCACTGCTAAAATCACATCCATTATATGATATGCCAACAAGAACGAAAGAAATTACTATGAAATTCATCTAGTTCTACTGCATTTTGTGGATCCAAATGCTAGATAGCCTCCTTAACTTTAGAAGCCTGCGGAAGTCGAGTAAAAAGCAGATTATCTTCTGCTGTTACTAGCTGAGGAATGTGCTGCAGTATATGATCATAATCTCCAGTTTGTTCCTTTGTAAACAAGGTTGTATAAAAAGAAACTGCTTCATTCTGAATGGTATCCTGGCTGTCGCATACCAAATCAGAAGAGGTGTATATTTGTTGGATACGAAGTTGAGCAAGACAGCCCTTGAGAACGGAATGAAAATAGTGTGAATTAGCATCTCCGTCCGAAGCCGTCGGACACAAGCTTTTTGCTTCCAGAATTGCAATTCATACTTAGTCGCTTGGATGTATTCATCTTTTGCTTGATGATATAAACTGCGATTAGCCTCTGTCGGTGCTTGGTCCCATGCAACCTCAGCCCTTCAGACATGGGCCTCAGCCTGCTCCACCCGATTAAAGATGTTACCAAAAATATTCTTATTCTAGCGATGTATGTCATGTTTCAAACGTGACAAACATGCCGCCAGTTGTTGGGTATGACAATCAAGCTTCCTTTACATAAGTATGAAAATCCGGCTGAGATAACCAAGCGTCTAAAAGCCTAAAAGAGCTATGACTAGAACCTCGTGATATACCGTAAACAAATAAAAGAGGTGTGTTGTCAGATGAAATACAAGGAAAATGTGTAAGACACATGTCATCAAAAGCATCCTGAAATAAAGAATTTATGAATACCCAATCTAGCCAGCCTTGCACTTGGCCTAGGCCATGACCATCTACCCAAGTATACCGTGAACCATGAAACGGTGGGTCCATTAAAGCGTAGTCCACTATACAGCCATTAAAATCATGTAACACCGATAATGTGGGTTGAGACCGCCCTCGATGATCTTCCAATGTACGAAAAGTGTTAAAATTACCATACCAACCACGATCTTGTTGTCTGTTGTGAACAATCCCGTAAAGATTGCCCAAGCGGTCTCCGAAGTGCAACAAAATGTTGCGCATAAACTACCGAACAGGTGAATAAGAAATTTAATGGCACATACCAAAGGTGAAGATGTATTACTTGATTATCGTCATGCGTATCCACCAGTCAAAAGATCGAATCATGCCAATAAACCCAGATTTTTACCCGAAGATGATGAATGTGAGTTTGTGAAACATAGGTCCAACTATAATGAGTGATGCGGCCAGATGGATGGTTTGGTTCAATAAGTGCAAGTAGATTAAGGTTATGCAAGTGCACTAAATGATGTAAATGAGAGAAAGAGGGTTTGATACCCCTAATATTCCAAACCATTATATTCATTGAGAAAGTGTGACATCACTCCCTTGAGAAGAACACACAGAACTATGAGTAAGAATAGTGGAGGGTGGCAAAGGTGGCAATTCCTTACGAGTTCTCCGTCGCCGTCGAGGAACTACTTCTATGAACCCCTCATCTACTGAAGGCTCCTCAAGCCACGGTAACAGAACCTCTTCTGACGGTGACTCTAGCACTGATTTTATTTTATGTATAATATCATTTAAAATAGGTGGCAGATTCAGGGGAAAATCCTCTGCATGTATCTCAGTATCCAAAGAATGACCAAGATCTCCCACGTCATTTGTGTCCTGTGAGGGAGGATATTCGGCATCTGGACCCAATTGGGAAATATCCTGCACATGACTGGGAGGTGGCTACTGCTCATCACAAGGCGGTGAAGCATCAGACACTCGAACATCATCAGATAACCGAGACAATATGATAATGGGGTCGTTGGGGATGTCCGAATTACATGGAGGAATCTGTTTCTTAGGAGTCCACCAGGTTGCTGGCTTCTGAATCGTAACAGCTGGTGGTGGATATTTCTCACATTCGCATGTCACATGACCAAGACGGCGGCAGGTGTTGCAAAACAGCGGCAAATCTTCATTAACAACTTGCTGTAAAATAAAATTTTGTTTTGCCTGTAAATAAATCTTCTTAGGCAGATCTTGTGAAAAATCCACCTCGACACAACCACGAGCCACCGAAGGGTGCAAACCATCTGACGTAGTGATATCCAATTTTATTGGAGTCCCAATAGGGTAGACTATCTCAAAAATGGCACCTTATGATGAAAATGTATGGGCAATCCCTAGAACGCGACCCACACCAGAACAATGGGAACATTGGCTGAAGGATCAAAATCTACTGTCCATTTAGTAACACACATATGACATCCGGATGTAATCCGGCTCATGACAAAAATTCAGTAGGACATGTGTTTGATAAATCAACGTAATACGAAAATTATTGCGGAAGTCAATTTTTTCAATAACATCACGAATTACTTTCAATGGTGGTCGTCCGTACCTAAAGGTACCTACCAATGAGAACCTAAACAGAATGGCTAACGCATCGATTTCTTCATCATAGAAAGTTATCATCGGAATACCTTTACATTGCGATACTGTTTTGGGGGAGATAGCAACAGAATTAGCATTGGAAGTACTGGCTACCACTATCGCAAATGATGGCGGCAGCAATGTAGAAGTCATATTGTGCGATCATATGCCAAAAGAGGAGAGCCACAGATGACGGTTGAGGTAGCGAAGCAAGAAGGAGGATGGGAGTGCGGCGGCGACGGCAGCTACAGCCGCCAGAGCGTGTTGCGGCAGCCTTTTTTTCCTATACATACACAACATATATATATATATATATATGTACGTATATATATATATATATATGTACGTATATATATATATACGTACATACATACATATATATATACGTACATACATACATATATATATACGTACATACATACATATATATATACATATATATATATATATGAAAAGTTATTTTATTGTAAAGCCTCACTTATGGCGGAGGAAAACAATATTACACCAAGGTTTATCATACGAAAAAAGCGAATGTAGCAAGCTAATGATTGTCAACCTCCAATCATATATGATATGCGGCATTAAAACCTTGCCAAGTAAAACCACTCTTGTGGATAAAACCTTGGCGAAGGAAAAAAGTCTACATATTTATATAATTGGAGCGTTGATCAAATATAAAAAGTATGAAAGAATATAACAGGAGAAAATAAGTAACAATGTCTCTGTAGTCTCCAGCAGATATTGTCCCAACTGGCCATCGCAAAATATGCAACATGGAATCGGTGTAAAGTGAGTCACTGCGTTCATGTCAGCCATAGGAAGCCGTTGCACCATATGGGAAACCCAGTTGCCTGTAGCCAAATGACAACAGGCAATCGCCAAGAGAAAACGCCCAACCACTAAAGCACCAAAAGTAAAAGAGCGCCCATAGTATGATGTCTTTATGCCTCATGATACTCAGAAAAAGAAAAAAGGTTACCTAAAGACGCATTGGAGTGAAATGAAGAAACCACAGCATGGAAATAGGAAATAGCGACATATCAACATTGCCTATGCCAACTGATGACACATGCAACTCTATTGAGAATGCGCCAACCCATAGGGAGACTTACAACCGGAAATTTGGAAGAGATGCATCTATTGCCAATGAGCCACGCACGTCACATGGCAAAGCAATGATGGAAGAATATATAATGACACCTGGTGCATGTAGTCCATAGCGTGCTAATGTATGTGCCACTGTGTTTGCCACTCGCGGGCTGTAGCATAGTGTGGAATCATTGAGACATAACATACTCGACGTGCGGCGTATATCCGCCAACAAGGACCCCGTATATCGTGAAGGATTAGACAACATACTAAGAAGTTTACGATAATCAGTCTCAACCAAGAAACCATCATAAGTTTGGGCATAGAAAATTAGGGCATACAATATCACCATTAATTCTGCACGGAGTGGCGAAACACACGACAAAGCAAAACAAATAGCTAAGATAAATTCCCCACATGCATTGCGCAATATTGCACCAGCTGCAGTTGTATGACGTCCTATTGAGGCATCAACATTCAATTTCATCTTACCTGAACGCGGTGATTCCCACCGGACTAACATGTGACGACGAACTTGTAGCGGCAGCGAAAATGCAATAGCAATTAATTGTGAGAGAGGTTGTGAAAACTTGCAACCCTACGTCGAAGCACACCAAGTGTATATATGATCTTGCACTCTTTCAAATAAGTTTCTGTAGGAGTAGCTGCGGTCCCCAAATCTGATTGTTGCATACCTTTTCCAAATAACCCAGACAACCAATGAAGGAGCTACTGCACGTAAATTACCAAGCATGGAGGTTGTAGTAGAGGTGCGCCACCAATGAATTAAATCAGCTCCAATGGTTGACTGCCTGGGCAGAGGACCCGATAAGAGAGTGGCAATTTCACACCATAACGGCTTAATCTCAGGGCAATGTAGAAAAACATGATCTTGGCTATCCGATCGCTTCCTACAGAAAACACACTGAGAAGGGAAGACTGTCTGCCAGGCACAAAGACTATCCGGGAGAGGTAAAGATCGCTACCAAAGCTTCCACAAAAACAGCCTTCTCCCGAGGGAGAGCTAGGCCACCATATATATTTAGCACAATCAAACAACGTTGAATCTGAATAAAGCAGCGAATATGCCGATTTGATGGTATCTTGTCCTATCGATGCCATCCAATTAAGGCCATCCGATGTGTGCTCAACCCTTGGCTACATATAAGAATGAACTCCATAAATTTGCTTCCAAACTAAAGAATCATAGATGTTTGCATAGACCATGTCTCTTTGTCTGTATTTTGCACGACTGAAGATTGCCCACAAGGAATCCAATTGGTGATATTTCCACCATAAAAGACCATCATATACCCTCTGAACCAAGTATAGATTTCGTATACCTAAGCCGCCATTCTCCGTGGACAGACGAGCATTCTCCCAAGACTACCAATGACGGCGATCATTCTAAAATAATGTTGCCATTTTTCTGTTCAAAGCATTGACTACGTTTTTGGGCAACTGAGAACTAGCTATGATATGTATTGGCATGGTAGCAAGTAGGGGTGAGCAACGGTCCGGTTCCGGTTCTGACGGTTCCGGAACCGTTGGAACCGGGAACCATTTAGCATGTTATTTTTAGAACCGAACTGGAACCGCGAAACTACGGAACCGTAGAACCATGGAAGCGTTTAAAACGGTTCGGCTCCGGTTCAGCCGTGGAACCGCAAAAGAAAGAAATCATTTTTTTTTTGAAAAAATGGAAACCAACTCCAGCAATAACTCACCCTTGTCATTTGGAAACACTCAACAACACAAAACAAAAAATGAATGCAGCAAACAACACATCAGAAGTAATAACTAATAAGCAAAAATGAATGTTGCTTAAATGGCTAAATGCCCAGTTCGTATTCAGTCAAATCATACTATTTTTTTGTAACTTTGTCAAGTAATACTAATGATATCAAGAAACAAGGTGAAACATTATTCCATGTCATCGTCAAAAAGTTAGAGATACATGGTTTCCATTCGATTCCATCATCAAAAAGTTAGTTGGATTTTGCATCCTTGAACTTAAATTATCTCGGATGCAGGCATACAAGAATTAGGAAGGAAATCTTAACATATTTGATACTCGAGAAAATTAGATGCAACAATAAAATGCAGATTTAGAACTTCCTAATATAAAATTTTTTAACCATATGAGTCAGTTTTCATTTCACGCAATGCAATAAGTCAATGGCGCAAGTTTTCCTCTTTATTTTTTTAAAAAACTATTATTTGTTATTTATATTAAAAAAATAAAATATTATTATTTATACGGTTCGGTTCCGGTTCTAACGTTTTGGAAAAATTAGGAACTAAATTAGAACCGTGAAGCAGAAAAACGGTTCTGGAACCAAACCATGAAACTTAAACGGTTCCAGTTCGGTTTAAAATCCATATTTTTAGTCTGGTTTTGGTCCGGTTTTACGGTTCTTAGTTTTTTTGATCACCTCTAGTAGCAAGCACATGCCTGATCAAAACCAAACGGCCTGCTGATGAAAGTAACTTTGATGACCAGGATTGAGTTTTGAATCAAAATGTGACAATGAAGTAGTGTAAAATGCATATATATTAATACCTTTATGTAAATATGACCCACGATACTTTATTGGCAAAGCTGCTAATCGCATGCCTTGCTCCCTTGCAACCTTTGAGCCCTCCACTCCTTTACCAACCACCAGCTGACTCTTATGGAAATTAACTAGCTAACCTGAGGCAGGTTGATAGTTATCCAAAAATCACCGAAACCATCTCATATTGGGGATAGAGCTATTTAAAAATATTACTGTCATCAGCAAAACCCAAATGTGTCACCTGTGGAACATGGCCTACCTAAAATTCTTGCATCTCCCCTGATATCATCTGCAATTTGAGAGCTCGTGAAAAACCTTCGGAGGCCAAAATGAATAAAAGCGGCAAAAGTGGGTCACCTTGTTTCGCCCCTTGGGTAACTTGAAAGAAACCCACTGCTTTGCCATTAATGAGGATCGAGCATCTAGTGGCTGCTAAATTATTAAACCTAGTTTCATTAATAGCTGACGTAGATATGACCAATCCACCCTGTCAAAAGCTTTAGCCATGTCCAATTTGACAATGACATGACCTCCCCGAACTATCTTATCCAACATATGCACCATTTCCTGGGCCAACAGAATCTGATCCGTTATGCTTTGGCCTTTCATGAATCCAACATGTTCTGGAAATATCAAGTGCGGGAGTAAAGCAGACAGACGCATCGCCACCAGCCTTGTGATAACTTTGGACAAGAAATTGGTCAGATAGATAGGACGAAAATCAGAGAATGTTTGTGGATATGCTACCTTAGGACTAAGCGTAATTAGCGACGAAGCAAGCTGACTAGGCGGCCTAACGCCAATGAAAAACTCATGCACTGCTTTATGTACATCCGATTTTATTATAGGCCAGAACCTCCTATAAAATGAACCTGGAAACCCTCTGGGCCAGTTGTACTTGTAGGACTAAGATCCCAAACTGAGTCCTGAACTTCCTGTAAATCTGGCAATGCGAGAAGATGACTATAATCGTCTGACGTTAAGATAGATGGTATATGTTGGAGTAAAGAATCGGCAGGTGAAGTCGACCCAGCCGAAAACAATGCTTGATAATATCTTACAGCCTCCCGTTCAATGTCCTGAGGATTGTGGCATTCCACCCCATCTTCATAGACAATTCTGCGAATTGTCTATCTGCGACACCTATCTTTTACTATTTGATGATAATAACGAGTGTTAGCATCTCCCTCCTTCATCCACTTAACATTAGCTTTTTGTGTCCATAATAAATTGGCCCGAGATTGTGCCAGCCTCAAAGCCGCCATACTACGATAATAAGATGCCCGCGCATCAGCTCACGGACTAGCATCATCCTTTTTTTCACATCTTATTGTTTCAGCTTCAGCCTGTGCAACTGCATCAAAGATATTACCAAATACATCCTTATTCCATTGTCGTAGATGGCGCTTAAGTTGTCGAAGCTTGGAATAGAAACCCCACATGCCGCCTACTGTCTCGTGCGAATTCCAGTGGTGAGAGACAAAACTATCAAAATCTAAATGTGTAGACCAAATATCCAAATATCTGAAGCCATCCAAGGCAGAAGAACTATCATTTAAACACTCAAGATATATTGGACAATAATCAGATGTAATGCGACTGAGATGCTGATAAGAAACTGCTGCAAATAAATCCAAGAAATCAGAAGAACAAAGGAATCAATCTAACCGACGCCATACTCTACCCAGGCCTCATCCATCACTCCAAGTAAACAGTGAGCCTTGATAATTAATAGCTTGAAGAGAACAATTTGAAATGCAATCATTAATATCCTGCAAGTGCGAAGGGGAGGAGTAGAGCGTCCTTTATGTTCATCAAGCAAAAAAAAATGTTAAAATCATCCCCTAGAAGCCATGGTAGATCAATCGAAGCATGTGTGTAGGAATATTTGCCCAGAGAGGTTGACGGGAAGCGACAGAGTGCAGGCCATAAATGAAGGTACACCAGAAGGAGTCTCCTGCAGGAAGCCAACCAAACCACATGGAATGATTTTGAACGCCAGGATGCTCCCCGTCCAACCGAAGAAATACATCACTCCAATCAAAATATTATCCTGACATACCGACACTGCTTGAGAGAAACCAAATTTTACGCGATAATAAACCAACGATGATAGCCTGGATTTAGGTTCAGTAACAACTAATATCCGCAAATGATAACTACGTATTAAAGATAGAACACGCTCGACGGAGGTGCAAACACCTCTTACATTCCATATCATAATCTTCATTCGGATGACAAACAATGAAAAGAGTTAAAGAGGTCTGCCCTTGATCTTGTATATGGAGGAGAGATGGGATCTGGATTCCGGCGATGACGACGGAGTAGTCACGGCGGGACCTGAAATTGCGGTTCGCTGTTTGTCTCAGGAGGTGTTGCAGTAGGGTCTGCACCAGTAAGCGCCGCTTAGGGGACATTGCATCTTGTACAATGTCATTTAGCACAACTGCTACAATAGTCTCAGTAGATGCATCCTTGCGATTTGCAGCAGCCTGAATGTCCTGCGCATCTATGCGATTTTTTGCATCCACTTCACGGTCCGAAATAGAAACTGGCTCTGGATTAATAGCTATACCATTTAAAAAACTGTCATCAACTCCCTGTAAGCGTGAAATATCCTGCGCATAGGAGACCACATGAATTGGTGCCAAATCTGGCAAAAATAACACCAAGTGTTCTGCAACTGGTGGTGAGTCATGAATTTGCTGCACCGAAGCAGCCAGTGGTTTCTTTGGGGTCCATCTCTGCTCCAACGCTGGCTTTGACTGCGATTGGATTGCATCCTTCACTTTGTGTGGGTTTGAATTTAGTACCGTTTGATGTGTTCCACAAGTAGATGCCTTATGGCCCAATCGATAACAAGAAGTGCAGTATAATGGCAAATCTTCGTATAGGACCTGTTGGGAAAGGACCTGATTAGATGCTTGAATAAACACACATGATGGAAGCTCTTGCGATATATCAATCTCCACGCACAGTCGAGCAACAAACGGTCGTAGTGCTTCCGCAGTCACCTTGTCCAATTTCATTGGCGTTCCCAGCATACGACCAATTTGTAGCAATGCCGATCATTGATGAAAATGAACTGGCAGCCCTGGAAATGACACCCATACTGGCACGATTGGGACGTCAACTGAAGGATCATTGGCAGGTGTCCATTTAGTAACCCGCATATACTTCCTTGTGATAGTCTAACTCTGACGAGCAAAACATCGTAGATAGTCCTGTTCTTGGGCAAAATGCAAGATCACATGTGAAGAATCCAAAAGTCCCACTTGAACCGTGCCCATAAATCCGATCCTGTCGATGGTAGACCAGATGACTGCTATTGGCAGCCTACTATACCAAAATGTGCCTATCAAAGAAAATTTTTATGGCTCGGCTAGAGATGCGATCTCATTATCCGTAAATGATATCATTGGACTACCCTTGTATTTTTGAATCAATTTTGGTGGGATGGAGGGGGCAGTCGACGTGTGAAAAAAAGATGTGAATGTCTTTTGTGATGTCGAACGCGTGGGGTTTTTCAACAGCGCCGATGTATTCGCATGCTCCATCGTGCAGAAAACAAAGATCATAGCAAAGAAACAACAGAAATAAGAAAGAAGAAGGAAGTTGATGCAAGAAAATAGGAATGGAGGGAAGGAAGTAGACGACGACTGAAGCTACATCCGCCGGATGCTGCCATCGCCAGAGAGGATTTCCTGCGCCACTACACAGCATATACATATATATATATATATATATATAATTTATTTGGGTTATAGGGGTGGCTAGTATTTGGGTTTGGAGAATTTCAGTCTCTTCCTCGACCTTGTCGTCCCATGTTTTTTGTGGTGGTGTAGCAGCTGTAAGCTTCCCTTTATCCTTTGTTTTTCTAGGCATCATGTCTGTTTTTGGAGAAATTTGCGTGTCAGAAAATTTGGGATAGAATTTATATCTCTTTTGATAAATTCAATATCAAAATCATATATGCTCAATAATGCTTGTCATCTGGCACAAATCTGTTTTGAAGCCAGGTTCTTGACATCTTTTTGTAAAACCTCTTTTGCAGACTTGCAGTCTTGCGTAAAAGAAATTTTTGATTTAGTAAATCACTTTGAAATTTATGAATGCATAACATAATGCTCAATATTTCTTTTTTAATAGTAGAATATGATTTTTGCGTGTCATTCCAATGACCAGAAGTATACTAAACTATTGATTCTTTTCATTTACATATTTGTTTTAAAATACCACCATATCCTATATGAGACGCATCCGTTTTGACTATTTTTGGTATATTAGGATCTGCAATATATAAACAAGGTATTTCTGATACAAGTTCTTTTATTTTCTTAACGACTAAAGTATGTTCTTAAGTCCATTGTGTATGATTTTTCTTTAGTCTGCTATGCAATGGTTTTGAGAGCTTCATTATATTGGGAATAAAGTCAACAATATAATTTAGTGATCCAAGAAATCTTTGTAACTGATTTTTGTCCAATATCTTATCTGGAAACTTAGAAGCAAATTTTAAAGATCGTTCTATTGGTAAAATCGTTCCTTGATATAGATAATGACCTAAAAATTCTTACACAATGAGTTTCATAATACTGAGAATACGGATAGAACAGAATGGTTTTTCAATCATTACCACACTACTAGAGAACAAATTCTAGAGCAATATTATGAATTTATTAATATTCATAAAATAAATATATTCTTTTTTGATTGGTTCGAAATATATGCTTCACAGAATAATATCACTTTTTCTTTTAAAAAGATAACTCCAATAACGGAAGAAGCAAAATATTTTGGTAACCAATTTTATTACAAATCATGGGATTTAACAAAAACTCCAAATTATTATCAAACAATATTACTTCTGACAAAATCTGTTGAAATAAAACATAGTTTTTCAAAAGATAATCAAAATGAATTTGCGTATTCAAGCTTCAGGATATTATATATTATTTCACCTGAAGAATGGATAAAAGAATATGGGTCATTGACAGATGAAATTGGTTTTCCAACACAATATTCCACATTACCATTCTTTGCCATAAATTTCGGTTACTGGGATTATCAGCTGGCCTGGTATAATTCTTTCAATATTCAGAATTCCAGATGTTTGCATACATGGTTAATATATTTTGATACAAAACAAATCACAACAAAAAATATTCCGTTGTGGTTCAACAGTTGGTGGGAACATTTTGGATCTTATACAGATTATTTCATTGGACAAGACTTAGTGAAAACCTGTTATGATATTTTTGAAAAAACCTATAACCCATCCGAAGAAGAAAAATACTTTTCCAAGCTCCTCATGTGCCATATGAAGTTCTATCTGCCATGTGTTATGCAATGGCGGGCTGAATGTACGACGAACATGGTTCCTGTAATAAAAAGAGAATTTTATATCAAGTGGTCAACGGCCTTCAATATACCAAGTAGCCTTAATCCCTCCAAGGCTGTGGAGCAAATCAATCTATGGAACTCAAGAAAGAAGACTCATGTTCCCCCAATAAAACCAGGAGAAGAAAATTTCTTAATAATGAAGCAGAAGATGTAGGCCAAGTTGGCATCCGCCAAAAATCAAGAAGAAATGGAGCACCCCTATAACCCAAATAAATCCCAAGTCAGAAATATCTCCCTCCTCAAATAAGCCAAATATCCCAAATGCTTTCTCAATGCTTGAGAATTTATCTCAAAGTGCAGAATTTCAAGATTGGTTCGAGAAATATTTTTTTTGAATAAAGGCGTTATTTTATTAATAAATAAAATCCTCTCTTATGGTGGAGTTAACCATATTACAACAGTGTATATCGTATGAAAAGAAGAACTGTAAAGCTGCGAGAATGTGCAGTCTCCAAACATATATGATATGCCGCATTAAAACCTTGCCAAGTAAAACCACCCTTGTGGATAAAACCTTGGCGAAGGAAAAAGCATACATATTTACATCATTGGAGAGATGCTGCATGAGTACAATCGCTAGATAAAATAATGTGGAATAGATCAAGTCTACGGTGATATAGTATGTAGGCAGATGATTGTTGTGTAAGCAGTTGATGAGCCATCGAAGAAAGCTACATTTATTTGGGTAAACTGAAGCATCAGTAAGCATTGTCCGCCAGATTGTGGATCGCATAACCGCGTTCAACCATTGTGCAGTGAGTAGGAATGAGTATGATCCTCACAGTAAAGTAACACAATATGCATTAGAGTCCAGAGATATAATTTGGTGAGGGCAAATAATCTGATAGTAATGCCAGTAGCATACCAATGTTGCCCGTAGTCCAAAGACTGCGGGCAACAAAGTAAACGTATGAAAGCCGCTAATGTAAGACTACAGGCAACATTTTATATATATATATATATATATATATATATATATATATATATGTATGTATGTATGTATGTATGTATGTATGACTCTTCAGTGTGCTTATGATTGTAAACTATGGTGGACTTATCACAACAAAACAACAATATGGACAACTTTCATGCGCCAGCGTTATGGAACTCGGGACGACTTCATGGCCCGCATATATGACTCCCCAGGTTGGAAGAGATTATGCTCTATACACCCTTTATGTAGTCAACTATCATCTGGTGGCCCCAATCCAGTGTGGACTTCAAGTGCTACTGGCATATTTTCTATTCGGCAAGCATATGAAGACCTAAGGCCAGCTCGTGCGAAGTTGCTTTCACATAAATTCATCTGGTGGAGAGGTATCCCAAAGTCAATCAGCATATTTCTATGGCGCTTACTTCACTCGGCAATACCAATAGAAGATAACCTCCGGAGATTTTCTACCATATGCCCAACGATCTGTCCATTCTGCCGCAATACATCACCTACTCTTCAGCATCTGTTCGTTGCATGCCCAACAGTTCAGCACCATGGCTCAGACTATCTCTAATATTGGATGGCCCCCACTACAATCACGTCTCACTTTGATCATTTCTACTGCAATGGTGGCTTTCATCCTCTGTAAAAACACTCAAAGGAAACCTGCGGGTGGTAGGTCCTATTATGTTGTGTTGGTCCATTTGGCGTATCTACACAAATCACACTTATGGAGATGGGGACTTGCATATCACAAATTTATACAGTCTTGCCCGGAGTTCATGTTATGATTGGACAACTACACTACATGGCACATGCTTAGCTCAATATGACCTCTCTCTTATCAAAGCAGGGTTCTCCACAAAACTGCGGCCAAAAACAGTATTACCATTGAAGTGGAAGCTGCCTCCAACAGGAAAGTTAAAACTAAATGTTGATGCTTCAACAACAAGAACATATGCTACAGCAGGTGCAATATTGCGTGATTCATCCGAACACATGATTGCGGCTCTATCCTTCAGGTTACCACCATTAACACCTTTACGCATAGAAACACAGGCCATTTTCTTCAGTCTCTTGCTTGTCGGACAACTATATCGCAACTTGCTCATTGAAACGGACTGTCTCTAAGTAACCCAACCAAACATGGCCTTGATGGAATTACCTGAATACAAACGCTTACAATCATTTCTGCAGCTTACGGGCAGTCAGCTATTATTCATCCCTCGAGAGATTAACATGGTATCACATCATTTGAGTCAATATTCACGACTAATGCCGTCCACACAGATTTTCATGTCTCTTGCTCAATTGCCCTCAACGGTGCATGGATTTTATCATACAGATGGACTGCTACATGCCATTCGCACCTAAATATCGCACCTTCATACATTATATTGTTGCCTGTAATTTAAAGTTACAGGCAACACGGGTACGTGTTCTCATAGATCATCAAATTGCAATTTTCTCTAATGCTCTATTTGCTATGTTGCCCGCGGTCTTAGGACCACGGGCAACATTGGTATGTTGCTGTGTCTTATGCTTGACTACTAGCGTATATTCAGTGGATATTTTGATAATGCTGTCTGCTCTCATTTTTATATGCGAGGATACTGCTCTCTGCTGCTGATTACACAACGCTGGAACACTGGAACTCATTGCCACAAGGGGTGGACAAATTCAACTGCTGCGTCAAGCTCTTTTCCATGCATCAGATTTCGCTGTTCTCAATCTCATCTAGGATGCATGAACTTTATTATCCTATTCAGATGTACACTAGATTACATAATGCTACTTCATAGACAGATTCATTCCAATCATATAAATATGTACGCTTTTTTCCTTCGTCAAGGTTTTATCCACAAGGGTGGTTTTACTTGGCAAGGTTTTAATGCGCCATATCATATATGAATGGAGACTGCATATTCTAGCCACTTTACATTTTCATTTTTCGTACGATATACACTCTTGTAACATGGCTGCCTCATCCATAACTGAGGTCTTTTAATTCAATAAAATCCCGCTTCTATAAAAAAAATTAAAATTAAGTTTTTTTATGTATGTATATATATTTATTTATTGAAAGAGATATTTATTATAAGATAGCCTCACTTGTGGAAGAGGAAAACCTTATTACAAAGAATTCATCGTACGAAAATAAATGAAACAATGAGCTAATGATTACCAACCTCCAATCATATATGACATGCCATACTAAAACCTTGCAAGTAAAACCACCCTTGTGGATAAAACCTTGGCGAAGGAAAAAAGCGTACATAGTTATACAATGTTAGAGTTGGCTAAGTAGAGAGTAATGCTGGAAACCGTGTTGCAGTGATAATCCCATAGCCGTAGAGCTCCGAGCATAAGCAGTATGACGCCAATATAGAATCCATGTAAAAGCAGCGGGCTAGATCCAAAATACCTCAGGACAAAACAGAAATGATAACATCAGCCGAAAATAAAGAATATGGAGCAAATATAGTAAACGAGGAAAGCATGTACCCATGCCGCCTTAGTTTAAAGGGAACCAAGGCGACATCCATAGTATAAAACGTTGTATGGTGCCTACATCCTTCCAAGTATCTGAAGCTAGTCTCATTTGTAACCTCCTTTGATGCCAGCGTAGTATGCTCAGCAGGTGATATAGAGAAGACAAAGTCGTTGGAATATCCAGCAAATCAATAATGTGTGAGTATAAATGGGATAAATAGAAGCCAAACGTGGGAAAGCAAAAGTAGATTCAATGGTGAAGAAAACACACCAGTGTTGCCTGTGTCAGTAAACAACACAGATAACATAAAGAAAACATCGCCAACACTATGTGAGAAATGATCATCGACACAAAGCAGGCAACTGGAGATCCATAAGTATCGCGCCATGAACCTCGCAGGGTAGATCATGGAGTGTACGATAATGCTGAAGGCCAACCACTCTATATCTATGACGGACGAGTCGATGAGCTGCAGTGTTGGCCTCCCTTGGACAATGATGTATAGTCAATTGATTTAATGATAAAAATACAGACAAACGTTGAACATCAAGCACCAACAAGCCCGTGATCGCCCGAGTAGATGCTAACATCGCAAGAATTGATTTGCAGTCCGTCTCTATTATAATGTTGTTATATTAGCATGAAAGACGGGGGGTACCGTCTTGGATTTTATTAATAATAAAATTATCTCACTTGTAACAGAGGAATACCGTGGTTACAATTTGTGTGAGAGACTCTCCCATGATAAATCTTGTAAAAACTACATGAAAAAGCACTAAATTATTTTTTGTTGAATACAATTGACAATGCAAAGCGTAATTTAGACTATACATATAATGAATGAAATGTAGTATTCTAATCCTAGTATCGTACATTTGCAACTCCATTGAGGCGTCTAGCAAGAAGTCACTCGCCATTCGTATAAATCACACAAAGTAAATGGTCAATAGATAATAACTATGATAAGGTAGAAAGAGTAGAGGTAAGGCCATCTACATACTGACGTTCCCTGTATCCATATTGAACACAGGAAACAGTAAGATTTTGCAGTCCGAGTTCCGTGTCCACAATGGTGGGTGAAATCCATTGATTCTATGATGCATTTGATAATAGTCCATAGCAAGCTCGGGGAAAAAAGTATTGTTATCCTGATAACAAATATATAAGTGTAAACTGTATAAAAAGGCACAGGAAAAAGAAGGATAACATACCCACGTTGTTTGTGCCAATTTATGACATAGGAAACCATTGGTTGTTTGCGCCAACCCATTGGGAGACATAATCTTTCATTCTGTAGATGGAGTAAGTATGTATCTTGAAACATTGTCCCACCCTCAACACACAGCAAGGCTAGTAAGTATGCATAAATCGCCTTCTCTATCGTGGAAATGAGTCGTAGCATCTCGTTGGAAATCGACAACAAGTAACAAGCACATACAGAAAACATAGTTATCCTGACAATGAAAATAATATGGTAGATAGAGTAAAGAAGGCAAATGACAAAGGGAATGGCAATGTACCAGCGTTGCCTATGTGAATCCTTGACATAGGCAACTATTAATTGAGATCGCCAACCCTTTGGGAAACTAGGGATTAAAGTCGCAGATTTGGAACTCATGCATCCAAAGATATTGATCCAGGAACTTCGCAAGGCAAGGCAGCAAAAGAGGAATAAATAGTCACCTCCGCCAAATGAAAACATGCTTGGCTAATGTATGTGCTACAGTATTTGCTTCTCGCAGGCAACACTGCAATGAAGAAGCATTGAGACACAGAAAGTAGATGCACGTCTAAGATCCATAACAAAGGAGCCTGTCCACAGAGAATGATCTAGGAGATCATTAAGAAGCATACAAAAATCCCTCTCAATTATTAGACGATCATAGTCCCTTGCATAAAATATTAAAGCATGCACAAGTGCCATTAATCCAGCACGCAGTGGAGTGGTTGCAGGCAAATAAAAACAGATAGCCGCGACAAAATATCCTTGTGCATTCTGTAATACTACTTCTACCATTGAGTCAAAATGACCTACCACTGCATCCACATTTAATTTGAATTTTCCTGAGGGTGGAAACTCCCGACGGATCACTCTAGGATGTTATGTCTGCAAAGGCGTGGAGTGAAATATCTAGCAATCAAATGTTGTATCGTGCAAGAAAAGTTTCAACCTTTCGTGGAGGCACACCAAGTATATATGTGATCGAGTACCCGCTCAATTAACCTCATATATGAGTATTCATTATCTACAAAGCGTATTGAGGTATATCCCTTCCATATCACCCAGGCCGCTAATGATGGAACTACAACCCGTAACTGGCCAATCATCTAGTTTGGTGAGGAATTTCTCCACCAGAAAATTAGATGGGCAAGGATGGTCGATTGCCGGGGAGTTGATCTCGAGAACAAGATAGATACCTCTTGCCAAAGGGGCTGGATCGCTGAACACCTTAAGAAAATATGATCTTGCATGTCTGAATGGTGCTTGAAGAAAACACATTGAGATGGAAATATGGTTTGCCATGCTCGGAGATTATCTACCAGTGGCAATGCTCTCATCCATAGTTTCCAAAGAAAAATGTTCCCAGCCAAAGGAGAGCCAGACCACCAAATATATCGGGAGCAATCAAAAGAAGTGTGGTCTAAGGAAAGCAGTCGATATGCTGATTTGAGTGAAAATTGTCCTGCAGTGTCTGCTGACCAATTAAGTCTATCTGAAGTATATTGAACTCGTGCCTGCATATAATCATAGATTCTGCATAGACGCTTTCAAACTGATGAGTCATAGATATGCTCATATACATGTTCTCTTCGTCAAAACTTTCCTCTACAAAAAGACGCCCATAATGAGTCGGATTGCTGATATTTCCACCATAGAAGACAATCATATGCCTGTTGCACTTTAGTGAGGTTACGAATTCCTAGTCTGCCTGCTTTTATGGGGGTGGCAAACATGCTCCCAGCTTGTCACTGATGTTGGCCATTCCAGAAAAGTGAGACATCTTATGGTTTAAAGCCTGCAAAACACTCTTCGGGATTCTCAACCTAGCAATAATATGGAGAGGCATTGAACAGAGAACATGTCGAATCAATATCTTTCTTCCAGCCATATATAGAAGTTTTGATGACCAGGAGTTTAACTTAGAATCAAAATGTGCCAGCAAAGAAACACAGTAGTCAGCACGATAGACACCTTTGTAGAGAAAAGATCCAAAATATTTGATGGGCAAGGCTATCAATCGCATCCCTAATTCCTGATAACCCGAGGCGTTGTAACTCCTGAACTTGCAACAACTTAGCTTTTATGATAATTCACTAGCTGACCCGAAGCCTGCTGATAGGATTTTAGAAAAATTTTGAAGCGTGGCATGTTTCAGGTGGGACCATTGAGAAATATTACAAGATCATCGACAAATCCCATATGTGAGATGTATGGTACCCGGCCTGCCTGAAATCCGCAAATATATCTTGTCATCATCAATGCCTTAACGCCCGGCGTGAAGCCTTCTTAAGATAAAATAAAAAGTAGCGAAGACAACAGATCACCCTGTTTGACCCCACGACATACAGAAAAACAGCCTACATGATTTTCGTTTATTAATACTGAACAACGGGTGGCAGAAAAATTGTTAAATATTATCCGCACCAGCCGTTTGTAAAATCCCATTCATATCAAGAGTTGACCAAGATAATTCCAGCACACTCTGTCAAAAGCTTTTGCCATGTCTAATTTAACGATCACCTGTCCACCTTTAACTGATCGGTCTAAAACATGCACCATTCTTGGGCTAGAAGGATCTGTTTTGTAATATCTCGACTTTTCCTAAAACATGCCTACTCCGGAGAAATTAATCGGGAAAGCAAAGTGGAAAACCCGTAGCTAACAATCGAGTAATCATTTTTGATAGGAAGTTGGTGAAACATATTGGCCGAAATTATTAAAAAGATTGTGGATTAGCAACCTTAGGAATGAGCGTAATGAGTGTTGAAGATACCCGAAGAGGTGGTTAAACACCCAAGAAAAACTCTTGTACTACTTTAAGAACATCCAACGAAATATCCTGCCAGAAGCGACGATAGAATGATCCGGAGAATAGCATTTGATTATCCTCTATAGCATTTGATTATCCAACAAAATATCCTGCCAGCCGCACCCGATGGGCTAAGATCTTATACTACATGCTTCACTTCCTGCAGTGTTGGCACGGACAATAGCATTTGATTATCCTCTATAGATACTAGATGGGAAATATACTTAAGAATGGAGTCATGCTAAGAAGTATTGCTTGCGTAGAATAGAGACTGGATTGTAGTGTACTTCTGCAGCATATTTCGTCTCCAGCTAGATTTACGGGTGCGTATGACTCTGACTTGCAGCGTACGCTTCGATGTTTGAGGTTAAATGACTCCACTCTTCAGCATTGTCTTCGTGAAGCAAACACTGTAGCGCATGCATTAGTGCCACACGGGTTCCATTCTGCAGAAGTGACATTCTATTCGGCATTTGATGCATTGCCATGTGAAGTTCGAGGAGCGCTAACTTTGGATACTTCGGTGCCCAACTTAAGATTTTGATCATAATGTCTCCCAATGGGTTGGCGTGCTATGTAAATGGTTGCCTATGTCTACTTAAGGCATAGGCAACGTTGGTATGATTTCATTCTGCTGATTTATTTTCTCACCCTTGTCTTTACTAGCAGCTTACATATGTATCACGGTTTTATTTTATATGTCATTGCTGACAAAATGCTGACGATACGGGCCGCAAGCTTAGACATCCAGGATCGCTGGAATTACATTTGTTGTTGCCTGTGTTCATGTTGAATACAGGCAACGCCTGTATGTATAGAGATTGTACCACTTCTTTTACATTCTGTACAGTTTATATTTCATTTATTTCCCTTCTCTTGTGTTTTGCATGGCAAATACTGGAGCAAGACTAGTCTACAAGAGCGACACAACAACGGCGGTTTATGGTCATTTCTGGACAGCACCCTGGACCCAGAAGCGATTCGTTGGACTCTACACATGGATCAGCTTTTAGTTTATATACAGATCATTGTAATTTTTAACATTGCTCAAACTATATTTTCTTGTTAGCTTGTTTTTTGCACTTCACGTATATTTTTACTTTGTTATTCTGTTTAGTTTGGGAGAGTCTCCCACCCTAGCTTAGAACTATTATTGTAACCACGGTATTCCTCTGCCACAAGTGAGGGTTATTAATTAATAAAACACCTGGACGGCACCGTCTGTCTATCAAATATATATATATATATATATATATATATATATATATATATATATATATATATATATATATATATATATACCTGTTCAAAAGACACTGCAAAGGAGCAACGATGGACACCGAAAAACTCTGGTTTCGAATCCACAGCAGAACAAGGAGACTAATGCACTGTCAGCTTCTCCAGACTTCACAGCACCACGTATGGTCTCATATGTTCAGGATCTTGCAAGATTACAGGGAGTGGATGATAGTTTTAAGGCAGATATCTCCCATCCAACCAACTTGTTTTCAATCTCAGATAGTGAAGTTGCTCCGGAAGTATATGAATCGCATCAACCTGTAACCATTGATCCTACGCCTAAAGAAATTGTTACAGAAATTCTTACTGATATAATGCAGGCTGTTACCTCTACTGATCACAGCCCAACTGAGGATGTTCACCCAGCAACTCCCACAGCAAATCCTATAGACGACCCGTTTCAGGTTCCTCCTCGGCTTCTTCGTCGTCATCGTCGTAATTTTGAGCCCTCTTCACCACCACACACAAGATCAAGGGCGGCTATCTCAACTCATTTGACTGTTTAGCAACTCAATGAAGATAATGATCTGGAATGTGCGTGGTATCCGTACTTCTTTACCTCGTTTATTATCATTACAACGTAGACATCATCTGCACCTTCTAGTAATTATTGAGCCTAAGCTACGACCATCTTCGTTGGTACATTATAGACTACAATTAGGTTTCACCAATGCACTATCAGTTTGTCAGGATAACATTTGGCTGTTTTGGAGTTTGTCTTTTTTGGCTTTAGAAGCAGACCGAGTTGGGGTTCAAAATCATTCACTGCAATTACAGTGGCTGCCTACTGGAGCTCGTTTTTACAGTACATTCATTTATGGCTTACACACTGCTGCGGCACGTCGTCCGCTTTGGGAAGACATCCAAGCGATACATTCTTTGATTGATTTGCCGTGGCTACTAGGAGGGGATTTCAATACCTTCTTAACATTGGACGAACACAAAGGTCGTTCATCTCCTTCTCTTCGAACACTGCATGACTTTAATAATTGTGTTTCAGCATGTTCATTACAATCAATAGCTTTTCAAGGTACACCATTTACATGGAGTGATGGCAGAGGACTTGGATGGGTTTGGACACGGCTAGATAGATATTTATGTACATCAAATTTTTTTGATCTCTTTGCCACTGTCTCGTATCAACATCTCAATCGCACAACATCGGATCATTGTCCTATCTACCTTCAGTGTACGGCAGATTGTCCAGCTATGATCTCCTCGTTTAGATATCTGGATGTATGGACTATACATTCCGACTTTAAGCAGTTTGTTACACATAATTGGGGCTCCTTTAACACAACGGGAGGTATGAAGGGGTTCTATAGCAAACTTCGGCAACTCAAGCAGAAATTAAGGCAATGGAATAAGGATGTCTTTAGGAACATTTTTGATGCCCTTGATAATGCAGAACAAGAGACCCTCCGTTATGAGAAAGCATATGATCAGCAGCCGTCTGAAATGTCTCGTGAGTTATATCATCGTAGCGTGGCTTCATTAGTCAAACAGCAGCACCGAGCTAAATTGTTCTGGAAGCAAAAAGCTAACGTAAAATGGATGGAGGACTAGGGGTGTTAAACAAACCGAGCCGTTCGCGAACTATTCAAGTTCGGTTCGTGTTCGGTTCGTATTCGCTCGTTAATTATTTGTTAACGAGCCGAATTCGAATAGGTATTCGAGTTCGTTTAGTTAAATGAGCCAAACTGTTCGCGAACAGTTCGGCTCATTTAAACAATTATAAGGTTATCGAGCCGAACTCGAATCAATTTTAAAGTTTGTTTAGCTAAACGAGCCGAGCCGAACTATTCGTTTAGCCAAACGAATTCGAGTTTGAAAACTTAGTATTCGGTTCGGCTCGGTTCGTTAACACCCGTCCAGGAGGACGGAGACGCCAACACACGATATTATCACCAAATTTTAAAAGAAAAACATCGGCGGCAAACAATTAGCAGAATATTAGATTCCAATGGTGTGGAATATCAAAATATCGCCGATATTGAGAGTCAGGCTGTCCGCTATTACCAAACATTATTTACGGCAAAACAGTTAGCAGATCCATCATCTTTGTTACAGTACATTACCACTATACTAACGCCGGCGGACAATGCCATGTTGATGCTTATTTCGGATCTTCAAGAAGTACAAAAAGCAGTCTGGGATCTTAGCCCAACCAGTGCAGCGGGTCCTGATGGCTTCCCCGGCTCATTCTAACGATCTTTTTGGACTTTAATTAAGTTTGATGTGCATAAAGCGGTTCAAGAATTTTTTATTGGAGTGCGTCCTCCTCCCCAGCTTGCGGCGTCGCTTATTACACTCATTCCAGAGGTATCGAATCCACAGTCATTTAATGATTTTCGTCCTATTTGTTTGACTAACTTTATTGCCAAGGTCATCACCCGTCTTTTAGCAACACGCCTATACGAGTTTCTTCCTAGACTTATATCTTCGGAACAAGCAGGATTTCTTAAGGGCCGGGGAATTACAGATCATATTCTGTTAGCTCAAGAAATGGTCCACATGCTAGATAAAAAAATTCGTGGAGGACATGTTATAGTTAAACTAGATATGGCTAAAGCTTTTGACCGAGTGGATTGGACATATCTGCACCATCTTTTATTGAAGTTTGGCTTTGACGCAAAATTAGTGCGTATGATCTTAAATAATTTGTCGGCCACTCGATGCTCAGTACTCATAAATGGAAAACTGGTGGGTTACTTCCCAGTCACACGCGGGGTGAAGCAAGGGGATCCTTTGTCCCCTTTGTTGTTTATCTTGGCTTCTGAAGGATTCTCACGTGGAATAAATGCATTAAGGAATTCCAGGGACCTACGTGGTTTTCAGCTGGGACGTGTGCCACATGTCTCGCATTTGGCCTTCGCAGATGATTTGGTGGTCTTTCTAAATGGCACTGCATCTAACATACGCAAATTCCGGAATTTTTTGGATATCTATTAGTCTACATCGGGGCAATTGGTAAATTTTCATAAAAGTCAAATAGTGGTGGGAAACACAGTTGATGGCTCTAGAGTGTCGAATCAACTTGGTACGCGGTTGGTATCATTACCCATTAAGTACCTTGGCTTATACTTATATAAGGGTGTCAATCGTTCACGTTATTGTACATCGCTCTTACAACATTTTGATAACCGCCTGAATTCTTGGTCATCGAAGTTGCTCTCCATGGCTAGTAGACTGGTCCTGATTAGGTATGTTTTGGCGACAATGCCCATACACATCATTGCAAGCTCCAGATTGCCTAAGAGCGTTATAAACACTTTAAATAAGAAAATGGCAGATTTCTTATGGAATAGAAGGCATCATTGGATATCTTGGTCACAAGTGTGTCAACCAATTGAGAATGGCAGATTGGGCATACGTAATTTGGATTTCGTCCAAAAGGTATATGACGGGCAACTATGGTGGAAGTATCACACTTCTAATACACTATGGGCAACATACAGTCGCGCAAAATATGGTCGCAGGACAGAACTCTACTCACATATTTATGATTCATCGGCTTGGAAGCGCATTTGCCATATCCACAGCTACATGCACGAATACGTTGATCCTCACCCGGATGATTTTCGATGGTTGGCAGACTCTGCGGGCCAATACACTATTAAATCGGCTTATAAGTTATTCCATTCGCAAGCCCCATTATTTGATCCATCTAAGTACATCTGGTGGCGAACTTCTCCCCCAGGGGTGAAGGTATTTTTGTGGCGCCTTTGGAGTCATGCTCTTCCCTAACAAATACTCTTAGAGTATGGCAGGCTATATACCCTTCACAATGTGCTTTCTGCTTACAACAGTCAGATACGAGAGATCATATTTTCTTGCACTGTCCAGCAGTGCAACAACTGTGGACCCAGGTATCTTCTTTGTTTTTGGGGCCTATGCCTCGTCAAACAACTATACAGGCTTATCTGTGTTGTTGGTGGCGTCGCTCTTCAGATGCGACCATGCAGGGTCATTTAAGTGTGGTGGTTCCCACTTTTGTACCATGGGGGATTTAGAAAGAATACACATCTATAAGATTTGGTGATCAAATATTTTCGGCTAATTGACTATATCAACAGATTCGTATGAGTATATACACATGGTGTGCATCTGTGCAGGGGCGGAAATTTGCTGAAGCAATTCCTCATCTCATTACAACTGGGTTTTCCCCACATATAAAATTACGACGACATCGTATTGTTAAATGGGCATTGCCACCTTCCAGCAAATTAAAGTTAAACATTGACGCTGCTGCTGGGCAAAAATCAGCAGCAGCGGGGGCGGTTCTGCGTGATGCCTCTGTGACTTTTATCTCGGCCATTTGCTTTGCATTGCCTTGTGTTTCCCCAGTACAGGCTGAATTAATGGCTTTATGATTGTCCCTTACTTACTATGCGCCGACTTATGATGAACTACATGTCGAAACGAATTGTCGCCAATCGCTACAATTAGTCAGTAATCTTTCAACATACACGGGATCTTTACATTGGTTCATAAAATGTGCGGTTCACGTTTTGACTCTTAACGCATCCACCCTGGGTTTCTGTCCTCGGGAGGCAAATACGGCCGCACATGCTGTAGCAAGACATGGCTTCCATGCATCTGGAGTTTCTCACTATGCTACCACTTCTTTGTTGCCCAGTGACGTATGTGCCAACATAATACTTGACACATTACCAACACTCAGACTATGATGCAGTGGCGTGCTTTCTTGGAGGTTGCCTATACCAGTCATTGGTGTAGGCAGCCATGGTATGATTTCCTCTCATTATCTGTTCTGTTTATCGGCGCATCCATCTTTCCACTTTTTGCTCAATCTGAAGATCAAGTTTTTCTTTTTTACACACGTGCTGAGGAATGACCAAGAAATAACACTCAAGATATCTCCAAGATACAAGGCTACGCATATCCATGGAGGTTGCTCATAGTCATTCGGCTATGGGCAACTTGGGTATGGTTCTATACTTTTTATGACATCCTTATGGACATTGATATTGCGTTGGTTACTAATCCAGTTTTGATGCGAGGTTTTCCCATGGAGAGACGGAGACAAGGCTGCCATGTTCTACATTCACAGGCATATCAACAATACGTCTGCATGGAGTTTGATTTCCTACGATTTAAGCTGATCCATTTCACTAACTTATTATATTCTACGCATATTCAATCAGCTAGCCATATAAATATGTACGCTTTTTCCTTCGTCAAGGTTTTATCCGCAAGGGTGGTTTTACTTGACAAGGTTTTAATGCGGCATATCGTATATGACTGGCGTTTACACATACTTTCAGCGGTTTATGTGCTCTTTGTGTATAAAGACTTCCATAAGTTGTGAACAATGATATAATAAGGTTTTCTCACACCATAAGTGAGGTTTAATAAGAATATTTTGCTTATATAAAATATATATATATACCTGAAACAAGATGACGCTCTCTTCCTCCTCTGGCGACGACTGGCGGATGGCGGCTTAGCCTGCCGCTGCCAGATCCTATCCTGCTTTTTCCTGATTTCTTACTCATTTCAGATTGTTGCACAATGCCTGTCCCTGCTCCGAGCAATTCAGGGGTGCGATCCTTTGCATCGTTGTTCTCACAGTCCCTTGCCGCCGCTATCAATCCAAAACCAATTCAGAAATATAAAGTAGCCCTATGATTGTCTTTATGGAGAAGGAGATCTCAACTCTAGCGGCTCCGTTTCATTTCACATAGGTGGTCCACTTTCTGGTATGGTCACCCACCGATTGGGACAGGTGCGTGTTGGTCTACTTGATTCTACACATGTATTGCTGCATTTCATCGGTAATTGGATTATTTGCGTTGTTTTGCACGACAAAGCTGGACCATAGCAGGCAAATATATGAGAGTTATGAAGGGACACTAGATTATGACCCAAAAGTGGATGTACCGATCGTTCTGATATGGATTTCTCTGCCAGGATTGCCAATACATTTTCATCAGAAGGAGGCGTGATTTCAAATTGGCAGCTTTTTGGGGGCACCGATGTAATTGGATGCCGCAACCGCTGAGGTGATCCGACCGTCGGTAGCAAGGCTGTGCGTTGAAGTTGATATATCACAGGAGCCTCCAAAACGTCTTTACATTCAGGTATCCAATCATGTTATTTCTCAGACTGTGATTTATGAAGAGATACCACTTTATTGTACATCATATTGTGGACTTGAGCACAAGGCCACTGCCTGTCGTAAACAAGACCAAATAGACAAGCCGATTCGGGAAGGAGAGTCATTGAATAAGCAAGATCACCATGTAGAGAAGGAGCCTTCTCAGCGTTGGACTCCTAAAAAGGCTACGACAGGACTTACAGATACACAACATCAATGACTTTTAAGAGACATTGATCTCTCAGGAACTAGTCCAATATGCTTGCCTGCATGAATCAACATAAGAGACATTGATCTCTCGGGAACCTCCAGCCACTTCCTCGGTTGTAAGAGATGAGGGGATATTTCAAATTCCACCAAAATTGTTGTGGTGCCAGAATAAACAGCCTCAACCGTTTTCACCACCACTCACATGGTCGTGGGCAACACTCTCTGACTCTTTTGATGTCTTATCATCTCAACGAAGATCATGATAAGGAATGTTTGAGGTATTCACACCTTTGTTGATCGATTATTATCATTAGTTCGTCGTTATAGTTTGCATATTCTTGTTGTCATTGAGCCCAAGTCTCGGCCTCGTCCTTGGTCTCTTTTCATCTTCACTTAGGTTTCCCACGTGCAATGTCGGTTTGCGATGATCATATTTGGATAGTTTGGAGAGAGTCAGTATTTCAGTTAGAGAATGAATGTAGCGGCATCCAAAATCATTCGCTTCGTCTAAAATGGTTACCCTCGGGTGATTCATTCTGGTTTACGGTTGTTTATGGTCTTCATTCCATTGTTACTCGTCAACCTTTATGGGAGGATCATATTTCTTTCCATGGTACTTTGCATGATCCTTGGCTTGTTGTGAGGAGATTTCAATACTTTTCTAACTATTGATGAGCACAAAGGACGGTTATCACCTACCATTCGATCATTACAGGATTTTAATGACTGTATCTCTGCCTGCTCACTCCAATCAATTAATTATCAAGGTTCTCTATGTACATGGTGTGATGGTCATGGATTAGGGCATGTTTTGAGACGGTTGTACCGATTTGTCTGCTCCCAGGACTTCTTCTATCTATTCTCGGCAATCCACTACCAACATCTTAATCGGACTACTTCAAATCATTCGCCTCTCTATTTAACTTGTTTCATGGAAGACTCAATGCATGAAGCATCCTTTAGATATCTGGATGCTTGGACTACCCATCCTAACTTTGACAGCTTTATTCATCATCATTGGAAATCTTTTCCGACCGTGGGAGGAATGTGGGGATTTTATGACAAGTTACGTAGGCTCAAGCATCATTTACAGTGCTGGAATAAAGATGACTTTGGGAACATAATTGATGCTCTGGTGGTGGCCGAGACTGAAGCCACACTGCGAGAAAGATAATTTGATGCAGCTCCGCCGGACCATACATAGACCGAATATCGTCGTAGTATGGCTACATTACGTCTTGTGCAAACTCATATTTTACTATTTTGGAAACAAAAAGAAAATGTTAAGTGGTTGAAGGAAGGAGATACAAATACTAAATTCTATCATCAGACAGTTAAGGATCGGCATAGACGGCAAGCAATTTATTCGTGATGATGGGGTTGGATGTGAATCGACATATGATATTGAAATGGAAGCCGTCCGGTACTACCATTTCAATAATCAAGCTCTCATAATCCCTAGAATAGAATATGAGTGCAAATTGTAGAGCCATGAGTTCTGCTCTCAAAGGAATAACTGCTGGCAAATAGAAACGTATAGCTGAAACCAAAGTCCTGTGATGATTCCGTAGGATTGCACCTACAGCCGCTGAAGACTTTTTCATTGCAGCATCAACATTCAACTTTAACTTGCACGTGGGAGGATTCTCCCAACGCACAACTCTGGGCAAACGACGTCGAATCGGCGGAGAGAAATAATGTGATACCAAATGCGGTATATGTTGGGAGAATTTACGGCTCTGTGTAGCGCCACACCATGTGTACACATGATCACGAACACGCTCAAACAAAAACCAAAATGAAAAACTATCGTCACCAAACCGAATGCGCGTATACTCTTTCCAAATAACCCATACCACAAATGATGGCACCACAATTCTCAAATGTTCTAACATTGTATGTGAAGATGATGCCCTCCACCACCGCATCAAATATACCCCAAGTGTACTTGAGGACGGCATTGGGCCAGAAAAATGATAGATATTTCCTGCCAAAGCGGCTTAATGGCTCTACATTGTAGAAAGATATGATCAAGATGATCAGAATCCTGTCTGCAAAATACACACTGGGTAGGAAAAATTGTCTACCAACTACTAAGATTGTCAGCAATTGGAAGAACTAGCCTCTATAACCTCCAAATAAATAATCGGCCTCCTAGAGGTATTGTTGGCCACCAAATGTATGCCGAATAAGTATATGATGATGTAGCCGATAAAACCATGTAGACCGACTTGAGCGAAAATTGCCCCGCATTATCCGCAGTCCATGATAAACCATCCGGAGTAACCTGCACATGCTGAGTCATAAAGGAATCAATCCTGCAGATACGCTTCCAAGTAGGAGAATCATAGATATGAGCATATAATGATAACCGGCAGCCATATTTAGTCCTACAAAATTCAGCCCATAATGACAAGGAATGATGATAATTCCACCACAAGAGACAATCATATGCTTGCTGCAAGACGGATAAAAGACGAATGTCCAAGCCTCCAAACTCTTTTGGTCGACATATAACATCCCAAGACTGCCAATGATGTCGACCATTCCATAAGAAATGAGACATTTTCCCGCTGAGGGTGCTGAGGACGCTTTTTGGTAACCTGGAGCTTGCCATACTATGTAAGGGCATAGAACAGAATACATACTTCAACAGGACAACCCGCCCGGCCATGAAGAGCAGTTTTGAAGGCCAAGAATTCAACACAGCATCAAAATGAGCAATTAAAGATGTACAATAATCTGCATGATTTATTCCTTTATACAAATAAGATCCTAAAATATTTTATCGGAAGAGTAGCAAGGCACATACCTAGAGCATGCGAAACTCTAGTACCCAAAACTCCTTCACCAATACCTGACTCTTGTGTAAATTCACTAATTGGCTCGAAGCTAGCTGATATGATTCTAAAAAATGGTAGAAACGCTGGAGATTATGAATACTCCCATTCAAAAAAATAACGAGATCATCCGCAAAGCCCAAATGAGAAACTCTTGGAACCCTCCCTGCTTGAAAACTACAAAGTTTTCCATCCCTCATAAGAGCATTAAGTCCTCTGGAAAAGCCTTCAGATGCAAGTATAAATAAAAGATGAGAGAGTGGATCACCCTGCTTAACACCACGTGATATCGGAAAAATCCAACCGGCTTTTCATTGATTAAAGTTGAGCAACGAGCGGCTGACAAATTATTAATGAGGATTCGGACCAACCCGGGTGGAATCCCATTTTAGACAAAAGATTACTTAAATAAGACCAACTCACCCTGTCAAACGCCTTTGTCATATCCAACTTCATAATGACATGTCCTCCCCGAGATGGTCTCTCAAAGATGTGTACCCTTTCCTGCGCCAGGAGAATCTACTCTTTAATATCACGCCCTTTCATAAACCCAGCCTGCTCAGGGGAGATTAACTTTGGCATGAAAGAAGAAAATCGTGTGGCCAATATGCGTGTGATTATCCTGGCAATAAAATTTGTCAGGCAAATAAGTCGAAACTCAGAGAAAGATACCAGATTAACCACCTTTGGAATCAATGTGATGAGAGTTGCAGCCAATTGAAGTGGTGGACGAACCCCAATAAAAACTCCTGTACCGCTTTATGAACATCAGCGGATATTATCTTCCAGAAATGTTTGCAAAATGATCCTGAGAAGCCATCTGGACCCGTGGCGCTTGTCGGACTTAAATCCCACACTGCTTGTTTAACATCCTCCAACAATGCAGGCTTAAGAGGCGACTATTTTCTTCAGCAGAAACCAACTGTGAAATATACTGTAAAATATCATCATAATTATCTATATGTTCTCCAATAAACAAATTCTGAAAATAACGAATGGCTTCAGACTCAAGATCCTGCTGACTTTCCAACTGAACCCCATCCTCACGTGTAACCCCTCGGTCAGACTGTCGACGCCTCCGCTCTTTTACTGTTTGATGAAAGAATTGTGTATTGGCATCTCCTTCACGTATCCATTTTATATTTGCTTTTTGATTCCAAAACAATAAGGCTCGGGACTGTGCAAGCCGCATATTAGCCATAGATAAATGATATGCGACCTTGTGTCATTCGATGGCGATGTATCATATAGCCTTTCACACCTTGTGACTTCCTCCTCAGCATTTATGACCTCATCAAAGATATTCCCAAAGATATCCTTTTTCCAATGATTGAGGCATCGCTTTAACTGCTGTAACTTAGAATAGAATCCCCACATGCAACCAACAGTGGGAAAAGACTGCCAATGATGAGTCACATAATTGTCAAAATCTGCATGCATTGTCCAAGCATCCAAATATCGAAATGCCGCTGATGCTACCAATGATGTTGCCGAGCATTCAAGAAATATGGGAGAATGATCCGACATAGCACGATTCAAATGCTAATAGTGGACATACTCAAATAAATCAAAGAAATCCGGCGAACACAAATATCGATCCAGCCTACGTATGACACGGCTGAGTCCCCTACCATCACACCATTTGAATGGCGAGCCTTGAAAACTAATGGATTGCAAAGAGCAAGCAGAAACAAAATTATTAAAATCCTACAAAGTTCGCAAAGATGGAATGGATCGCCCTTTGTGCTCATCAAGTGACAAAAACGTATTAAAATCCCCTCCCATAATCCACGGCATGTCTAGCTAATTGTAGAAAGAAACAAGATCAGCCCATAATGGAGGGCGGGCTGAAATCGAGTTTAAAGCATAAACCAGTGTGCACCAAAAAGAATCCCCAGTAGGTAACCAAATAAATCGCATAGAATGATTTTGTATCCCTGTGCGTTAATCCTCTAATTGCAAAAAACACTGTTCCCCAAAATCTAAATAGAATCACAATTAACCGACAGTGCATTAGAAAAACCAACCTGAAGACAATATGAAACTAATTCCGTTGGTCTCACCTTAGACTCAATAACAACTAAAATATGGAAATGATAATGACGATTTAAAGAGAGTAATATGGCTAACGAAGTACGTATACCTCAGACATTCCAAATCATCATCTCCATTGATAAGACAGTATATCAAAAGAATTTGAGAGCGCCGAATGCGATCTTGTAAGGAGTGGTGATAAAGGATCCCTATCTCGAATACGACGGCGGAGCAGCCTGAGAGGCACCTAAAAATGAGCTTCTTGACTCGATGATGAAACATCCAGAAACGAATGTTTATGGACATCATTATCATCCTCCGAAATCGATACATAATGGGGATTAGCAGGCAAATCGCCTAAGATGATATCATCTATGCCCTTTAATCTTGAGATATCTTGTGTATCCAAAACTGAATCACGCGCAATCAATCCAGAGATACGATCTTATTAGCACTCAAATGGGTCTTATAACCGGCCTCAGTATGTGTGCACTAAGGCTCAGCAGCAAATGTCGAAGTTGTAGGCTGAGCCTCAGCAACCAATTTTTCAGGTTGTAATTTCGTAGGAGTCCAGCGTGTAGGAATTGATATATTCTTAATGGGGAGCTTTGCAACCTGCGGCTCAACTGAAGGCTGAGCCACCTTTTGTCCATCCATTCCACAATCATCCGACTTATGTCCCAGTCTAGAACAACTAGTACAATACTTAGGCAAATCCTCGTATATCATTGTTTGAGAAATGCAGCGATTAGAGACCAGAATATAGACACGCGCATGCAAATCTTTTGAAACATCAAGTTCAACACACATCTTGCAACAGATGGTCATAAGTGCTCGGATCTAGCATTATCCAATTTCATCGGCGTACCAATCATCTTGCCAATATGAAATAACGCCTCTTTTTTATGAAAATTAACAGGAAGACATGAAAAAGTTATCCAAACTGGAATAATCGGAACGTCAATCTTAAGATCATAATCGGGAGTCCACTAAGTGACTCTCAGATATTTTCCTGCAATCATCCAACTTTGACATGCGAAGTATCGCAAATAGTCGTGCTCCTGCGCAAAGACACGTCATCAACATACGTCATCAATGTTAAGCAATCATATACATGTCATCTTATGTGTACATACATACCCAAGATATTACAAGTCATATATACCATGTCATCAATTTTTCAAAAATATATTGACACGTCAAAAGTTCATAAACCGAAAACTGCCACATCCAATGACCACCAACTCACCGACACATCATAAACCTACTATGCAAAGATGGCCAGCCAGTATACACTCCAAGCGCCTCAAAATTCTATGTACCACATGCAATATTCAAGACCAAAGTCATACCGTAATTACATATATCAATTATCCATCATTTTCTTTATTCTCTTGGAAATTCAAATTCAAAAATGTTACAACCCCATGGCCGAATTTCCTACACTATATGGAGCTGAGATTACACATGGAGCCTATGTGGTGCTACATGCGGCCAATTTGCTGAAGTTGGTGGCTGATTTGTGCTTACATGGTGTCTATGTGGAGCTTATCTTACACTATGATTGGTAGAGAATGAGCTACAAAAGAATACAAAAATTTATGGACATCAAATATACAAGGTAATGTTTCAAAAATTCAAAACAATGCTGATATTTCAGCATGGTGGCCGATTGTTTGAAGGCCTAGACATAAAATCCTACCAAAATTGAGAAGACATCACACTAATGGTTGATTGAGAACCAAGACATTCTAAATTCAAATTATTTTCAGATTTTTGATGATAATCTAAGTCATATATTAAGTGCCAAGGTGGCTTAATGAAGTCCCCATCAAAGATTGACAATAAGGCGAATACACATCACTTGTCCAGTCATATCTCGCTAAATAAGCAAAGGTATGTCATAAGGCTTTAAAAGGTATCTTCCAAGAGCATTCAAGATATTTTTCAAGAGTCTTTTCAGCCCTAGGGGTCGTGCACCACTCTACAAAAGGAGGAGGAAGATCAAATACAAAACAAGACATACATTTTACAAGCTATCAAGTGAAAAGCAAGAATTCTCTTCATCTCTTATCTTCTCTTGCACAAAACCTTAAGTCTATCAAACATACATTCTATATTCTGTATAGAATTCATATAAACCACCCTTATACATCCCATGCTTGTAAAAGGTTGATCAAGGTGTGACCAAAACTTCATTGGTGGGGTGGTAGTGATTTTGGTGATTGTTGTAAAAGGGTTGGACATTGGAGGAGTTGGTACGTAACTCCAGCCGCCCTTGTTCTAAGGTTACTTTGGTGATTAGTGAATACTGAGGAAGATGTCCTCGAAGACTGGAGTATGTCACATTGACCACACCAGTATAAAAATAAGTGTGTCCTTACTTTTCTGCATTTTGCTTTCAGTACTTTTTTGCCTCGTTTTCAAGAAAACTGAGGAAAATAGCAAACAATTTTCAAAAATCACTAAGTTTTATAGATAAATGTCTTAGGTTTAGTTTAAGACAAGTTTCATCGAATTTGGATAATATAAGTCATCTAAAAGATCAATGTTCTGAGACTAGTGCAATCTGATTTTCAAATTGGCAGAGGTTGATAACATCAATGTGGTTGACATGCTTGCCAAAAGAATTTCGCAAACCTGTTTCATCCCATTAAACTAGACATCTTAAGGGACATCGCATCAAAATTTTAGATCATTTGAAGGTGCCATTAATTGGGAATTTATTTTTCATTATAAGGGAAAGTTTAATTGACAGGGTTCAACCAAAAACGGCTTTTCTTTTTATGACGTATAGAAAACATCTTAAAGTATAGTGTGACAAAATTTCACCAATTTTGGAGGTCTGGAACCTATTTGTTTAATGATTCAAAAAGTGGCTCTGAAATAGAATATGTTTCAGAAGTGAGTATCGGTCAATAAACATTTTTAAAAACCAACTTATTTCGCACTCACTATTCAACCACCCTTTTAGTGGGCTATACAGGTCCTACAGTAGCAAGGTAAGAACACTATCTAAGATAAGTTATATTTCTTCCATTTATCCATTTTCATGGTTGCTCACTAAGCCTACTTGTGTTGGTGACAAAATCGTGGGTACATAGGGCTAAAGGAGAAGGTTTTCTTCAAGCCAAGTGAAGAAATCTTTAATTTTCTTGTAGGGTTAAGTGAAAAAGATAGATACTCTTCCTAGATCCTTCATTGATTTTCAAAGATCTAAGTATATATGTTTATATAAAGCTGAATCATTCATAATGTATGTTCAGTGTTTTAGTACCAAGAATATGTAAAAGCTATGTTTCTAAGTGATGTAAATATGGTGATATATAATATATATACATTCAGCCATAATGACTAAGAATGGACTTTTATGTATAAAAATGAATGAACACGCCTATGTGATGTATGTAAAAGTTAAGGAAAGAAAATGAAGATATATGATATGTCAGGAAAAGTTCACTACGAAGACATTTTTATGCATGCGTTCATATGTTTTCCATGTAGATCATCACTTATATGTTTGTTTATGATTTTGGCTTTCATTAAATTTTGTGTCCTTGATTTAGCATGTTATGAGGCAATCATATTCATGTCTATGATTCCAGTTCACAAAAGATGTTTCTTGATGATCTCCATGTTGATTTTATATCTATGTATACTAAGCCAAGCTAGGGTTTCCTGACCTACTTACCTTATTTTCATGGTTTCTATTAGCTTGTGTGTTTATGTATTTTATGATGATATTGCAATCATTATGCTGATCGAAACTAGTATACATATAGTTGGAATAAATATCAAAACCATGTATAAGTAGGAGATATGAAAAAAGGAAGATTTTGTATGACATATACAAACTATTGTGCGTTCGGCCATAAGGCCCAAAAAGATGAAGAATAAACTTTGTTACATGATATAAATATGGATATGTATGTTATATGAAGATTTAACCATAAGGATAAAATATAGAATAAAGAAGTATGTTACATGAATGAAAAATATAAATATGTAAATAGGTATATTCGGTCAAAGGGCCATTTTTTGCACATATATATATATATATATATATATATATATATATATATATATATATATATATATTTGCACATATAATTTTTTTTTAGAAACGATTTATTTATTATGCTGATGCCTCACTTTTGGCGGAGGAAAACCTTATTACATGAAGAAAAATATAACGCACAAGGAAAATGATAAGTTTCAACATCCAAGCAATATATGATATGTCGCATTAAAACCTTGCCAAGTAAAACCACCCTTGTGGATAAAACCTTGGCGAAGGAAAAAGCGTACATATTTATACGCTTGGAGTGTTGAGAGGCTTTACAATGTAAAAGGAGAAAAACAGTAATCCGCAAATGACACATTTGAAGCAACAGATGTTGAAGCCGAAGGAACTCCCTAGCGCAATGTTGTAGTCCATCCCCGTAGCGAAAATCAACCATATGAGCGTGAAAAGCCAGTAGTAGCGTTGACTCCGTCCATGCACCATGAAAACATAAGAGTGTGTTAAACATATAGATGAGGCATAAGAAGAGGCAGCCGATCAAGTGAATGTAACTCATACCGAATCTGCCTGTACTCGTCCAAGTACAGGCAGAGAAATCAAAAGAGAGCCAATCCATGTGGAAGACGAGTGAAGCAGCAGAGTAAAAGTGGCGAAGATGTGAGATCGCCCATGTACAAATGAAACATGAAAGTGTGTCAAGCAGGATTAGTAAGTATGAATTGTTATCGCAAACTGAGGAGATGTGGATCTCACCGGACAAGTACAGGCAGCGAAATCGAATATATGCCAATTCTTGTGGAAGACTTGATAGTATTGATACTCGCCCGATGATATTAGAAACACCATTCCAGATTGATATGTTGTCCATGCACAATATAAAATAAACATTGTGTCAGTTGTGAGCCGACGACATGAGATGCTATAAAGGAGCAAAGTAAACATACCGAGTCTGCCTGTACTCACACGAGTACAGGCAGAGGATACTGTAGGGTGCCAATCCATATGGAAGACCAGAAGCTCAATGAGTACGCAAGTTTGTTGATGTGAGGTCCAGAGTGACTGAAGCGCGTACCATGGGTGGCAGACTGTTGTTAGTGAAGGAGCATGTGCCCGGTGATGTCATTGCGTATTGAGCAAGGTAGTGAGCCGCCATGTTGGCCTCTCGATATATATGCGTGATTTCTAAACGATTAAGATTAATCAACATTTGTAATAGTATGAGATGATAGTTTCCAAAGATAGCCTGCGGCTAACGTAGGCGCAGCAACATTTGCGCACATTCGGTCTCTATGATGAGTGTTCGATATAATGGGAGAAAGTACAGTAAGCCAAAGAGCGTAGCCTGAATTTCGGCCATCAACGGTGTGCATGGAGGTAATCGAAAGGACAAGGCGCGCACATAGGTTCCGGCGTGGTCGTGCATGATAACACCGCCTGCAGCATATTGACGTCCAACTACTGCATCCACATTAAGTTTGAATCTTCCTGATTGTGGAGTATGCCATCTTACCACTTTAAGACGGGGAGGTCGAACATATGGAATCCATGAAAGAGAAACAGATGGCCCTGCTGTAAGTTTTGTTCCATGTATTGTGTGAATCCACATGTCAATGTCAAAATGGATAGCGGCCCGAAGTACCGATATAGAAAAAGATGCAGTGTCCCCATACACTAAATGAGCATAACTGCGCCAGATATTATGCACTAGGATAGCCGGAACAACAATTTTGAAAACCCCAAATAGAGAAGAGTAGGAGGAGCGGTACCACCATGATAAGAGGTATTGGCGCAGAGTTAGTAGTGGGGGAGACTCCATACAATTCTGCCGCAAAGAAAGTCCATAAAAGCCGAATTGGATGACAATATAGGAATACATGATCAACTGTTGCCGAATGTTGCTTACAAAACAGGCATTGCGTGGGGCGTGCGGTAGAATAACGGCCAATATAATCTTCAAATGGCAAAGCAGAGTGAAATAAGCGCCAAAGTAGGATTTTTGTGGTTGGTGAATGCTGCTTGTACCAAATAAACTTAGCAGAAAGTAGTGTTGTCTTGGAAGCCCGACAAACATCATAGGCCGATTTTAGGGTGAATTCGTCCAAGGGTGTTGGCTTCCATGTAAGATGAGAACCTGTGCCTGTCGTCTGCGAAATACATGTGTCATGAATGCGACAGATGAGTTTCCAAACCGGTGAATCCGGCAGTCTTGGCCGATAATCTCCTCTCCGTCCGTATTTGATCTGCATATACCGACTCCATAGGGTGTCATGCTTCTGATATAACCACCAAATTCTGCAGTGGTATGCCTGTTGTAGCATGTTAAGGTCTCGAAGTCCCAAGCCTCCTTCCTCAATAGGCAAAGTGATTTTCGACCATGCAACCCAATGATGGCGTTTGCCCCCAATAAAAAGCTGCCATCTTTCTGTGTATCATTTTGATGACAGACTTTGGTAATTCTCCTGCTGCAATAATATGAAGAGGGAGCGCAGAAATTACTGAACACAGCAATACTAAACGACCCGCTGATGAAAGAAGGCGGGAATGCCAACCATGTAATCGATCATCGATATGATGTAGCAGAGTAGAACAAAATCGGGAGCGATTGATCCCTCTGTGGAGATAGGAACCAAGATATCGAAAAGGCAGAGAAGAGATTCGCATGCCCAATATTTCTTGGAAGGACCGACACCGATGTGGCATAATGTGTGCCGAAGGGATGAGACTACTTTTTTGAAGGTTTACCTTTTGACCAGAAGCAGTATCATACTCAGTTAAGAACGTGTGAAAGCGCCTTAAATTGCGCTGTGTTCCCTGCAGAAAAATAAGTAGGTCATCCGCATATGCTAAGTGAGTTATTGCAAAAGGTATGCGATCTAGACGAAATGGCAGTATATGTCCCGCAGCAACCAATGAGTTTAATCCTCTGCTGAAACCCTCCGATGTCAAAATAAATAACAATGGAGATAAAGGATTGCCCTGTTTGACACCTCTGTATGGACAGAGTGAAGGCGATGGCTCTCCATTTATCAAAACCGATAACGTAGTAGCACGTAGATGGTTGATGATAATCCGAGTGAAAAAGTCTGAAAAACCAAACTGACGCAGCAACCGCTCAAGATAATCCCAACTGACCCGATCAAATGCTTTCATCATATCCAACTTCAGGCATAATTGAGACCCACCTCTATCCAGCATATGTACCATTTCTCATGCCAATAAAACTTGAGTTGAAATATCATGTCCCGGAAGGAATCCTGTTTTCTCTGGAGAGATTAACTTCGGGAGAAGCGTCCCCAAACGTGTGGCAATAATGCGGGTACAAACTTTGCTCAAAAAGTTTGTGAGACAGATAGGCCGAAAATCACTGAACGTCTAAGGGGATTGTGTCTTGGGTATCAAAGTAATTAAAGCACTAGCCATGACCGTCGGCTGTGGTATACCAAGAAAAAACTCCTGCACTGCTTTAACAACATCAGAATGTATGATAGGCCAACATGAATGATAGAAATTACCATGGAACCCATCAGGACCTGCGGCGCTCTGAGGGTCCAATTGCCACACTGCCTCCTTTACTTCAGGCTCCATAGGAAGCTGCGTCAGCATAAGATTGTCGGATTCTGTTACCAGACGAGGAATGTACGAAAGTATAGAAGAGTGATTTTGCGTTAATTCCTGAGCAAATAAATCAGTATAAAAAGAGACTGCGGCGGACAAATCTCAGTCGGATTCGTCAATATCTGGCCCGCTGCATTGCGAATTTTTTGAATTCGCAGGTGTGTTCGCTTCCCTTTGACAATGGAATGAAAGTACTGTGTGTTAGCATCGCCATCCTTAAGCCATTTTATCCGGGCTTTTTGTTTCCAGAATTGCAATTCATAAGTAGATGCTCGTAGATATTCTGCCTTGGATCTATGATACTCTTCTCTTGTTTCCTCTGTCGGATGCGCATCCCATGCTGCCTCTGCATGATTAAGTTTAGACTCTCCATGCTTCAGATTGCTGAAGATATTTCCAAAGATTTCCTTATTCCATCGTTGGATATCTCTTTTGAATGAAAACAATTTTTTATAGAAAGGAATTTTATATATATATATATATGTATATGAAGGACTGGCGGTATTGTGTAGACATTTTATTGATAATAAGCCCTCACTTGTGATGGACGAATACCATGGTTACATGTTGTGTAGGAGACTCTCCTACTGAAAAGTAAATGAAGTGCATGAAATGTTTACATGAGAATCTGCAAAGAAATATGTGTGGGATGCAAAGTGTGAATGACTAACTAAAAAGTAAAACTGTACAAATCCGAGTTTAAAACTAATGATGAGAGCAGTTTGTATGCAATGTCTCAAGCTGCAGGACATGCAACTCCATTGATCACCCAGAATGAAGCCACTCGCTAGTAGTATATGCCACAAAAGGAGAAGAATCAATAAAACAAATAGAGTATATGAGGAGAGAATAAAAAGTTGGCCATGTACATACCGATGTTGCCTGCACTCATAATGAATACAGGCAACCATATATTAAACCATCCATATAAGAGGAAAATGGTGGGGCCAGCCGCACGTGCATGGAATTCGCCTCAAGCAACGTTCTGAATAACGACATAGGCAACCCGTGAATGAACACGCCAACTAATGGGAGACAGAAATTAAAGGCGCAGATGTGGTACTAAAGTATCAAGAGATATAGCTCTACGAACTTCACATGGCAAATCTGAAAATGAAGCATACATAATTACCCCTGCCGATGACATAGAAAATCAAGCATACGCTGGAGATCCACCAATAGAGAGTCAGTATATTGTGCCGGATGAGAAAGATATCGAAGCAACAATCGACAATCCGTCTGAATAATAAGGCTATCAGGGTCTCTTGCAAAACATATTAGGCCATAAAGCAATGCTATTAATTCAGCCCAAAATGGCATCGTGTGTGGCAAAGGAAAACAAACTGAGATAAAATCACCCTGATCATTTCTCAAAACCGCTCCTACTGCGGCTGTAAATCGACCAACTGAAGCATCAAAATTAAACTTTAACTTACCCGATGTTGGTAACCCCCATCGAACCACCCGATGACGGCGAGTGTGCAAAGGTGGAGAAAAGCAACTTGCGATCAAGTGGGGCAATGACTGTGAGAATTTTCGTCCTCGTGTGGATGCACACCAAGTATATATATATGATCTCAAACTCTCACAAACAACCGTCAATATGAAAAGCTGCCATCTCCAAATCTAATGGATGTATATTCCTTCCAAATAACCTACGCTAGCTCTCAATTGTCCAATCATAGTGTCAGGTGAGGATATTCTCCACCAACGAAGCAAATATGCACAAATGGTCTATTGTCGAGTCGTCGGACCTGGGAACATATTGGAAATTTCATGCCATAAAGTTGCCGTTTTTGCATATATACATATATGTATATATGTGTGTGTCTGTATATATATACATACATATATATATATGTGTGTGTGTGTTTGTATATATACACGGCCGATATATGTATATATTGATATGAAATAAATAACTTGGTACATGTTTATGGATATAAACATGCATAAAATAAAGTATGACAAAAAATATGATCATTTTATTTATATTCTTATGAAATATGAAAGCATATGGAAACGAATGTTAAATTAGGGTTTTTGGCCAATTTAACTAAGTGTAGAATGTGTATTTTAAGGAAATATTGATGGAAAAAATGGGATAAAAGTGGACTGTTTTTGGCAGTCTTGGCTGAGAATTAGGGGATAGAAGAAGAGGGTATATTCATGATTTAAGGCATGGGTTATGTGCATATATGTGGGGTTTTTATGATATGGTGATATGAGAAAGTTTAAGAACATATAGATTATGAAATGCACAAGTAGGCTGGGGCATATGCATACATTTCTGCATCCCATAAGGTGTTTTAAAAGTTAACCCTAGCACGTAGAATCATATCGTATAGTCAGATATCCCATGACATGTTTATAGTATGTATATGCTCATTTGGCGCTCCGTCACAACATCAAAATCGAGCTGGTTGATGTCATGGGCATACGGTATATTATCAATAATTGCAGTGTCGCGTGATATCAGAACCCAAAGGAATTGATGTCATTGGCATACAGTATGTTCTTCATAGGCCCGAGTGTAACACCTTGTCGAGAACAAGGGATCTCTGGCATATCGAGTTATCTTTAGTGATATGTGTGTATGATGTAACACCATGTGACTCATCGGAATTCATTTTTGTACATATTACTATATGGGGGATTATTCCATTACTATGGCGATATCATTTGCATACAAGGTAAAGTGATATAGCCGTCATACGAAAAATGTCATGTTTATGAAAATGTTATGTTTCGACATGTTATGGAAAAATGGATATGTGTACCATGATTCACAATCTAGAATGATGACATCGTTTTATGACATCGCATCGTAAGAATATCGCATTTGCATGATTCGTATAGGAACTTGGTACATCTAGATGATGAGATAAAATATGATGACTATCTTAGACATTGATTGAGACCTTAAGTATGAACATGTATGGAAGTTGTGTTTTTAGATACTTGGTAGCAGAGAATGCTTACTTTGATAATGACGTTAATTATATATATATATATATATATATATATATATATATATATATATGTTAGATGTTTATTGATTACGTTTATGTTATGTCACTTTAATGGCATGTTATGTTCATTATTTAAGCTCTATTATTTTATCACTCCATCTCCCCATGCATGATCCGCATGACGTATCTAGACAGACTACTTGCAGGGCGATTAGTGTTATCACTCATACTTGCTTTATCACATTGTAAAGAATAGGAACATTGACCTGCTATTCATAGCAGATGAGCCCCGGCTAGATTACCTGTGAGAGAAGAAGTATGCCAGAGTTGCCTGTTGGATATGTTAGACATTT
The DNA here is from genome assembly GCA_036186865.1 of Eustoma russellianum. Lineage (NCBI taxonomy): Eukaryota > Viridiplantae > Streptophyta > Magnoliopsida > Gentianales > Gentianaceae > Eustoma > Eustoma russellianum. The sequence goes on along the minus strand of AP025071.1, from coordinate 20,448,867 downwards.
TGATCATGATGTACTTCGCACTTATGACGATTTGTATGATACACATGTCGTATGTTTATTTTTATGTTGCTTCCGCTTATCGAATCATTATTCATGCCGACATGCATATGTGTATTATCGACGCCTTGTGCTTCTCGTAGTAGAGTACGGCGGGTGTACCGTGGTGAAACCCTTGTTTCAGACGGAGCGCTACATGTCACTACGTTGGGAGCATCTAGGACTTCTGCATCCGTCCTCATATGCACTCTGGCATTGGCCCTTGGGGGATCCCTCTGCTATGGGACATTTCTTTGCTGTCCATTTCTGGGCACTAGATAGTCCTTCATCATATTGGCCAGTCTTATCGCAATAAAGCATGCACCGGTCTCCAGTCGGCATACTCCGATGTGCAGTCTATGGCAAGTAGGGCAACGAGGAACAGCTGGATGTGGTCCAGCTCTGTACTGCTACAGCTGTTGTTGCTGCTGTTGTGGCTGTGGGGCCCGCTGAAACTGTGGCTGACGCTGAAACTTTGGCGGCCGTTGTGGCTGCTGTCGGTGCTAGGGTCTATCGCCTGCTCCCTCTGTGTCTTGGCCCACTGTCCGACCGATCCCTAACAAAGTCTTGCAGACTCTTCCCCTTCATCTCCTCGTCGTGTTTTAAAACATTACGTTCAATGCGATAGCATGCATTTAGTAACTCTCCAAAATCTTGCGGATTCGCATTCACAATCCATGTGCAAATGCGAGAATTCAGACTCTGCTCGAACTTAATCATCTTTAGGCACCCATCTCCCATAATAGATGGAAAATATCTCCCCAGAGTTGTGAACTTATTAGCATAATCAAGTACGGTCATGCCAGGCGCCTGTCTCAAAGACTCAAACATCCCAATCTTCTGCGATATAACCGACGTAAGGATGTAGAACTTATGAAACTCCTCCAAAAAGGGAGTCCATGTAACTGGTAGTGGTAAGTGCTGAACATTCGTCTTCCACCATTGATTGGCCTCACAAATCAGAAAAGGCCGGATCACTTGTGCCTTCATCTCGTCTGGCACCTGTATCAGCTCAAAGTTATTTTGTACATCATCTAGCCATTTTCGGCTATATCCAGATCTGATTCTCCCTCGAAATTTGGCTCTCTGGCCCTCTTTGATTCTCCATAAAAGAAACACGTATCATGTTGTGGTGGTGGTGGTGACAGCGCAGGTGCGGCATGATTAAGATTATTATTATTCCAAACAGCCTTACCGATATGTACTATAGCATTAAGTACATCTCGACAAAAATCTCCATGATACTGCTGCTGAGGTAGGGGTACTGGCTCAGCAAATAGTGGTACCGGCTCTGCTGACGGAGGTACCTGCGGAAGGGGAGGTACATTTGCGGGTCTATCACCGCGTGGTCTCCCTCGTTCTCGTGACAACATCCTATCGGAGATTTCAACAGTTCACAAATACGTAATGAAATATTTATTCAAATTATTTTCCATATTCCTTAGACAATGTTCCTAGTTATTATGGTTTTCACTATATCCATATATTACTCAAGTTATTTTGTCTGTTACCCTAAACCGTTCTCGTTCACTTAGTCTAAGGTTGAACTCTCAATCTAAAATCATCACTTAATTTCTAAAATCATCACTTAAAGTTCTAAATTGTTTACTTTACTGTTTTCGGCGTGGATCTAGAGCCTTAGGCTCTGATACCACCTGTAGCGCCCTATCTGGAACTAAGGTTTCGGCACGGTGCACCCGTCGTACTCTGCTTGTAGAAGTACAAGGCGTCGATATCATACATGTGCATGTCAACATGAATCATAAAAAAGAGAGAGCGGAAGCAACATAAAGATAAACATACGACATGCATATCGATACAAATCGTCATAAGTGCGTACAAATCATAATATATAATGTCTCAAAATATTCTAAGTACATCATGATCAAAATACCCAACATATCTAATAAATAACTCCGGCACACTTTGGAGCGACCCATCCTGAGTCGTAGTACTCGAAACAACTCACCCACCGTATTTTACTAAGGAAAATATAAGTTGTCAAAATTGATACAAAAACACGTAAGCAACGTGACGCAAACCGATGTCAACAAAAGTCAAAATAAACCTCGAAATTATCATAAATAATAAATACTATATAAAGGTCTAGGTCAAACTAAATCAATACAATGTTTGGAATAAATTGAAGTGAACAACTGAGTCTCCATAAAAAATATGTAAAGCTAAAACCGTAAGTCATCTATCCTCATCATCACAATCATTCGCAAAAGACCACGCGCAACTCAACTCTCGAAGACCAAATCATCCTCGATATAGACTAACTTGTAATCCTGCACATCTAAAAAAATGATAAAGAGTAGTATGAGCAACACTTCGCCCAGTAAGTAACCTCACTATACCTACCATGGGATCATACACGGAGAAGTGTTATAAAAATAAATGTCAGTACAATAAAATACATGCTTCTCATTCGCAAATAAATTTATGATTCTACCCCTAATAATCAAAATCAAAGACGACAAATAAATCCAACTAAAACACATACAAAGTCTAATTTGGGGGTTAGTACAAACTAAACCATGATGCAATTTTTTAAAACAATGCAATGCAAAGTTTCAAAACTAAAACAAAAGTTACCGAATTCCAAAGTTCCAAAATCCCAAATTTCAAAATCCAATTTAGCCGGTCCAAAGTCTAAAGTCTCTATTAATCGAAATCCGGCTAAAACGGTCCAAAATCCAAAATCAAATGCAACGGTTATAGCACTTTTCTTACAAGTGACTTATACCATAAGATTTTCGAATTGATCCCCCAATAGTCAATATGCCACAGACACCCTATCCCAGACTAGGTCGTTACGTCTGTGGTGCCCTAATAGTGGTCAATATGTCCGTACAACCTATTCCAAACTAGGTAGTTATGTCCGGATGCTCCGTTTGTTTAGAACCAATCTAACTTACAATATATTTCACCTTGTAGGGGTGAATTTCAAAATATGAATGCAAATTTTCCAAAATTATTTTTCAAGTCCAAAAGTTAGCCAAAATTACCAATTCAAAGAACCCAAAACACATAGTCCGAATAATTTTTAAAATTACCGAAAAGCCCAACAACACACTTTCAGCTGTGTACATATACACATATACATGTCCACGCTTATACATGTGCATATACACGTATATACGTACATGTATCTCTCTCGGCCCATTTTTCCCCCAACTCACTAACCAAACTCACCTCATCTCACTCTCTACCCCCTTGGCCTAGCCACTGTCCCACTGACCATACCCCTGCCCCAACCCTCCAGCCCTTAGCCCAACCCCTCCCCTCTCCCCCTAATCCTAATTTCCCTCAACACCGCTCACCCCACTCCCAACCACCCTAAAAATTTCTCATCGATCACTTTTTCTCACATACAACCCCAAAAACACCAAGTATCATTCATGCTTAACACACTGCTGTAAAAATTGCCGCCAACGGACCTCACACATGCCCACAAGTGTGCCAACGTGCGTATACTGGCCAGAGCGTGTGGCTCATACGCCACCGCTGTTGGCGCGCTCCGACCACCTGAATACTTATTTTCTTGAATCTAACCTATTTCCACCCTCAAACTATGCAAAAACCAAGTTTTTTTGAGTTCAATTTTGCAAATTTGATTTCAAAAACCCTAATTATAATTTTCACAAAACTACACCAAGTCAATCCACAAATTTATCTGATTCTTATCATTCCACAACCCCCAACAACCTGGCCGCTGGCCACTACCGCTAATCCCAAAATAAATTCTGAATACACATCCATACTTACCAACTCATACACGCCACAATACATGTTATTATTTCCAAAATGTAAATACAAAAATGCACGGAATTTTGGATGGACAGTGGCCTCCTTCCCTGCCAAAATCCACCAAGAATTAAAGAAATAACATGTGCCTTTATATACCATCTATACATACAATTAAATATACACATCTATATAATCAACCAACTATGCAAGCAAAAATATAAACATGCATGATCTGAGTTTGCTACGAAAATATAGTCATATGTTCTGCAAAATCATAGCAAGCATATGTAGGTTACTTACCTCTAATCTTCTATACAATACTGTGAGTGGATCCAAAATGGGTTGAAGAGAAATTATTCCTTCCTCCAAGGTGGGTCTCGGCGGTGGAGAATAGCACACTATTTTTTTGTTCTTCCTTGGTGTGTATGTTACGACCAGCACTCCTGGGCCCATAGGAAAAAAAGAACAAAGGCAATCATAGTTGTAAAGATAGGCGTATCGATTTTAAATCGATCAAATCGTTGTGCCGTGCTAGGCGGTATAGGTAAAAAATTTTAAGTACGCACTAAAATAAATAAAGAAATCCTAGGTGACAAATAACTTAGGGAATTAAATAAATATGAATATAAAGTTGGGATACAATCTCTATTTGGAATTAAATTAAAGAAGAAATAGCGTAGGACATAGAAAATGAAGTGGACAAAATTTTGTCCAATTTTACCCCCAAAAGGTGCCCATAGGTCGTGCCCCATCAAGCATGAGTGGAAGGATATTTTTATTCTTCTTCCATTTATATTCTTATACAACTTGGGAAAAATTACAAGTGGAGAAAGTATTCCCACTTTCTTCCCACTAGTTCATATAATTTTTTCCAAATACCTCACTTACACCCTCTCAGCCCACTTGGCACCAACCCCTCCCCACACGCAAGACAACCTATCTTACATCCTTCTTCCCTCACCTCACTTCTTATGCCTTTATTTTCCCCATCCAACCATAAATCATGCATGTCTTCCCCTCTTACACAATTCTCTTCCCAAACAAAACAAAATTATGGAATTCCTTCTCTTCCCCCACTCAACCACGGTCACCCCACATAAAAAGAAGAAAGACTCCCCTCCACTTCATCCATTCTCATTTCACTATTCATTCCATCTTTCTCTCACTCAAGTATCCTCCTACTCTTTACTGTTTCTTCTCCCACTAAAGACAACTATTTCTCTCCCTCTCCACCCTTCCCCAACCAAGAACTATTCTAAGCAAGAGGAAGTAAATTTCTTCCAACTTCAAGGAAAGGATCAAGCTTCCAAGTGTAGAAACCTTCAAGGTAAGGATGTTATAACCTTCCCTCTATCACTTACTTCTCTTCCTTCCTTCAAGACCACTCAATTTTCTTCCCCATTCTAGTAGCTGAAAGTTTCAACAACAAAGGAGGAAGAAGCTTTCAAGTTGGAAAGTAAGAATCTTCAGTAAGTTGATCTTAACACTTTTTAAGTGTCCTATACTTTAAAATTGACCAATTTTTCCTCCATTTTGGGCTTTAGGCTGATAGGTACCAAGCCAAAGGGAAAAGAAGAAATATTTTTCCATTTTTTAGGTTAAGTTCAAAGAAAATGCAAGTATTCTTCTTTGTTTCTTCATGCATGTCCAAAAATAATCATCTATGTTCATCTACAAACTTGGATCATGCATGCATACGTCCAAATGATTTTTTCATTATAAACATATAGAAAGTTTACTTGCATGCGAATTCCATGAATTCTTGTGTGTGATACTTGAATGTAGGCATGCATATGACTAAGGTGATATGTAAAAGTGTGGTACAAGATAAGTTTATGATATGTCTATGACTCATATGTGTATGCATGTCACATGAAATATAAAATTAAGCATGCATGCCTCATTTCATGAAAAGTATTGGTTACATGTCACACTTTCTTGAAAAAAGTGTATGAAGAACCTCACTTTGCATCATTTTCTTGTATGTTTTCATGATGATCATCACATATTATTTCTCCATGATTTTTAGTGTTTGTGCATATTGATGGGCATGATTTAGAATGATGTGGTGCATCATAATTTATGCTATAATGCATGGCCATAATATATTGTCTCTTTGATGATCATCATGTCATTTTTATGTATTTTCATTCAAACAGGGGCGTTCTTTTGGTCTCCATTATTAGGTATGACTCATCACCATTATTTTGATGTGTAATCTTGATGATCATAGCCTAAGGATGTGTATTTTTATGGGTTTCATCCTCATATATATATTTGCATGTTATTTTCATCATGATCATCACCATAATCATGGTTCTTATGATTATGATTTTGTGGAAATTACCATGCATAGTATATATATATGTTAAGATCACAAGTTTAATGCATCATCATGGTAGACATTCATGATAAGTTGAAGAGCTAAAGGGGTAGGATCATTTTACATGTATGATGTGATGACAAATTGCACAATCATGTGTGAATGTGCATAGATGGATTCAGCCAAGTGGCCATATTGGTGTGCCAAGATGATGTTTAATATCTATTTGATTCCATATATGTAAAGATATGTATACTGCATATTATAGGTATGGCAAATTAAAGGAGGCATTGAACAAATAAATTAAAGAAGTGGCATTATGTAACAAGCTAAATAGTGGGGCTGTTTTGGTCATTAGGGCCGAGAGCCTAAAAGGGACAAAATGGGACTTTCTAAATTTCAAAAGGCATAGAAGGTGGGCTGTTTTGGAAAGGCCATAAAATAAAATAATTAGTGGGCCATTTAGGACAAAGAAATTTAGTGGTTAAAGCCCAAAACGTTGGCTGTTTTAAAGGCTAAAAACCATGAGCCCCATAAGAAAAGAAAAATGCGTATTTCTCCTAAGTTAGGACATGAAACAAGAGCCAACTATTGGACCTAGGTGCTGAAAGTGTTAGTTGCTAAAATCAGGCCCAAAACCAAGCATACATGCATACATACACGGAACAACGTTTTGAAACAAAAGCTTTATCATACGATGCGATTTTATGAAAGGTTTTAGCACATGAAATGTTCTAAAAGAATTTTACACGTAACGAACTATGCCACAAGACGAATGATTCTAATGTCTTATGTATGTTATGTATTTATGATGTTACGTTATGATATGGCGCGTCGGCATGACATCGGGTACTGGGGATATGTCAGGGGCATAGTTTACGGTATGACAGAGTGTAACACCGCGTCTGGGACCTAAGATCTCCGCCATAATACGTCACCGTTAGATCCATGTACATATGATATAACTCCGTGGCTGGACCACCGGGATTCATATTTTGTACATGAGACTACATAAGGAATCATTCGGAATGTTATGTGTTACCATTCTTACAATATGAAAAGTGATATAGCCAACTTAAGAAAATATCATGTTTGCGAAAGTTTCAAAATGATATGAACATGTTTTGTTTTGAAATCTTTTATGACATATGAACCATTTACAAACTTGCATGAGCATTTCACATGAATTCCTAGCCATCATCACTTACACATTCTTTATCCGTTAGTATGATCGAAAGTTGTACATGAGATAGACACCTAAAATTAGGACTTAGCATAATTTATGATTTGAGAAATTAATGATGCCTAAGTGGAAATTGATCCTTCGTAATATTGATAAGTGAAAGTTAAAATTTATTCTTCTACGCACTATGTGTTGCTTACGTTACTTACTTTACCTATAATTTTCTTATTGTCAACGGAGACGTGTTATGTTCATTATTTTATTGTTTTTATTTTATTACCCCGTCTTCCATACATGATCCACATGACGAACCTAGCAGAAATACTTGTTGGGCGATTTGTATCGCTCACTCTACATTTTTACCATCTTGCAGAGCCCCCGGATCAGGACTTGGACTACATAGACGACGAGCCAAGAGTAGGATATCAATGAGCAGTCTAGTGGGCCCAGCTGATCTAGCTTTTGTACTTTTACTGTTTCGGACATGTATTAATATCCTTGATGTACTAATAATATTGTGCTCAGTGTTAGTTTATGATATATGCATGTCGCTTATGTTTTATTTTGTGTATTTTATAATGCTTTTGTTATTCGATACATGTTTATGTCGACATGCACATAGATGTATCGAAGCCTTGTACTTTACGTAGTAGAGTACGGCGGGTGCACTGTGCTAAGACCCTAGTCCTGGGCTGGGCACTACAGGTGGTATCATAGTCTAGGCTCTAGATTCGCAGCGGGCAACATAAGATAAACAACGACATATAATTAGGCTATGATCTTACAGTCTAAGTTATGATTTTAGACTGACTGTGCCAGCTTAGAATAGACCCCCATGGAACAGTTCAGTAGGGATGACTATAATAATCTTGCCTGACATAGTACAGGGTAAAACACTTAGACTGTTCTTTTCAGAATAAGAGTAGAGCATTTAATTTGAAAATTTTATTTATGCTTTTATGTGGACTGATTTTGTGAAAATGATTGTGTCGGTAGGATGGCATCGTGATCCTGGGGTAGACCACGATTTGATAGACAAACGCATTTGTCTCCCCCACCTCAAGTACCACCAGCTGCAGAGCGAATACCACCACCATCAACGCATGTTCTACCTCCACCGACACATGTCCTGGGAGGTACATCCCAGGATTGTTTGAAGCCCTGATACAGTTGGGTCAGGCAGTCGAGACAACGCAAACTACACCACCACTTCCATCCCCACATTCTCAAGGAAGTAGTGGCTTCTTTTTCGGGGAGCATAAGAAAGCGCGAATTCCGAGCTTTGAGGGAGGGCTTGATTTGGATAAGGCTGGGAGATGGTTAGATTAAGTAGAGAGCGGCTTCGAGCTGATATAAGTGCCTGATGAGATGAAGGCACAGGTTATTCAGCCATTTCTGATTGGTAAGGCCAGTCATGGTGGAAGATTTATGTACAGTCATTGCCCCGACCTGTAGGATGGACGAAGTTTCTGGAGGAGTTCTATAAGTTTTACATTCCTCCGTCAATGATCATTTAGAGGATTGGAGAGTTCGAGTCACTGAAGCAGGAGCCAGGTGTCACAGTTTCTGAGTACGCTAGTCGATTCATCGCACTAGGCCGTTATGTTCCTTCGACGATGGCTGATGAGAGGTTCAGGATGATTAAGTTCATGTGCGGCCTGAATTCTCAGATCAAGACCTAGGTTGTTAATAAAAATTCAAGAAATGTTAAGGAATTATTGGATGCTTGCTACCGAGTAGAGCGCAATTGTTTACCGCAAGACAAGGAGGCCAGAGATAAGAGGCATCGAGAGGTTACTGACAATCAGACCAAACAGCAGGTTAAACTCCAATGGAGGGTAGGTAGATTACCCAGCAACTGTCACAATTTAAGCATCAGCCGCAGCTTCAGCGCAAGCCTCAGCAGCGATTCCCACAGCTACCAGCCATTCCCGATGTTCTACTTGCCAGAGGCAACATACTGGAGGGTGTCGGATTAGGATCGGCACGTGTTTCATTTGCTGTAAGATAGGGCACCTGATGAAAGAATGCTCGAGGCAGAGAGATGGGCCATCGAGGGCTATGTAGTAGCAGAAAGAGCATCCATGGGATAATGCCGAGTGCCTGTTATGACCAAAGCAGAAGTACTAGATGCTGGATATCGGGACATGTATATTAATTACGCAATTTAACCGTGATTATTGTAACCTAGGGTAGGAACTTGTATCCTAACTAAGTAAAGATCGTAACTGCTAAGGAAGGACTCAGTATAAGCACTAAGCAGTTGATTATAACGCAACACAAGCTTCGAGGATGAAACTTTTTGTGAGGAGAGAATGTTACGACCTGCACCCCTGGGCTGGTAGGAAAAAAGAACAAAGGACATAATTGTTATAAAGATAGGCATATCGGTATTAAATTGATCAAATCATTATGCCGCGCTAAGAGGTATAGGTAAAAATTTTTGATTACGCACTAAAATAAATAAAGGAATCCTTTTATCTAGGTGAAGGACTTAAGGACGATGACGGCTCTGGTGATCGAAGGTTTGTAGTCGGCGGCTGCCGCTACCGCCGTCTCTCGCAAACTCTTTCTTTGCTGTTTTGATTCCGCTATTCATCTGCGTCCTCAATTCTGTTTCCGCACGCCTTTTGCGACTGCAAAGAATCGTTTTTTCATCATTCTATGCGATGACGACTACACAGCCGCCGTCTTTTGCAGCTGTTGTTTCTGGTGCATCGACAACTCAGAACATTTCCATATCACCCTAGACAGTATCGCGATACAAAGGCATCCCCATGATCTCATTTTTGGATTCTGAGATTGATGCTCTTGCTGCGCCATTCAGGTATTCACTAGTTGGTACATTCTGGTATGGTCGTCCTCCGTTGAAAGTTATATGTGAGGTTTTTGAAAAGATCGGCTTTCATCATGATTTACGAATCACTCTCATTGATCAAACACACGGCCTTTGAATTTTCGCAATGAATCTGATTATCTATGGTGCTTTTATCATCGATCATGGCATATTTCTGGCTGTCATTTGCGTATTACAAAATAGACAGTGGACTTTGATCCAACCGCAGATCTCCCGATTGTTTCGGTGTGGGTTACGTTCCCAGGCCTCCCGATTCATCTTCATCGCTGTGAAGCTCTTTTTGAGATTTTTCGTCCTATTGGCATTCCCATAAAGTTGGATGTTGCTACAGCTGATGGTTTGAGACCGTCTGTGGATAGAGTGTACGTTGAAGTTGATGTGTCTCAAGACTTGTGGCAAAAAAACTTGCAAGCTAAGAGTAGAATGATTCTGCAATCAGTGGTTTACGAGGATTTGCCTTTATTTTGTGCATCCTGTCGTTGACTGGGCCATGCAACGGGGTTATGTCCTACTGCAGCTACGTCTTCTGTACCGCCTCGGCCACCCCCTCCTCCCCGGCAAAGAGGTGGAATCCTATAAAGAGACCGCCTGCAGTTTTATCTGATGCTCAGCATGATCAGCAGGATCCTTCAGATCAAGAACCACCTGCGGTGGATCCGGCTGAACCTAGAAGGGAGCAAAACATTGATAGATTAGGCACAGATGATAAGTTCCCTCCTCAATAAGATACTGCAGATCACTGTGATCTTGGCCATTCCTCCGATACAGAGTTACACGCAGACGATCAACAAACGGATTTACCTACTGTTCTGGATGATGTTGTCCGAAAGATGCAATTGATTCCTCCATCCCCGGCAGAGGATGTTCTCATATTGCGTTTAAAGGAGTCATCCACATATGTTGGTTTTATACCAGTAGTTCCACGCAGAAGACATTGTACGAGGAAGGATTTGCCACCGTTGCCACCCTCCACAATCTTAACACGTAGCGCCTCACGGGTCTCTCAGGGAAGCGATACTACTCTTTCTCAATGAATGTTTTAATTTAGAATATAAGAGGCATGCGTGCCTCTTTACCTATCATACATCACTTGATACGTGAACATCAGTTAAATTTGCTTGCTATTATTGAACCCAAACATTCTCCATCTCGTCTTGCTAGGTTTGATTTGGACCTGGGATTCTCACAATCTTACTCTTCTCGATCCGAACGCCTGGCGTGATTCGATTTTTTGGTTAGTAACAATGCAGGATGATGATCAGGTTGTTCATCTCAATTTGGTATTTGTTCCGTTGCAACTGTCTTTTTCTTTCTTGGTCGTCTATGCTAAGCACACTCCGGTGTTGCGTCGTCCACTGTGGCAATCTTTATATGATTTTTTGCGGTCTTCGACCTTGCCATAGCTGATAGGAGGTGATTTCAATACTTTTCGGTCTCTAGAGGACCACAGTGGACGTTCACATCCTTGTCTTACGGTGTTACAAGACTTTAATGACTGTGTTGAATCTTGTTCTTTGATGCCCCTCCCCCCATTTCATGGTTCCAGATTTACTTTGATGGACGGGAGGGGCCTCGGTAGGGTTCGCCGGCGTTTAGGTTGGTTATTCACAAACTCATCCTTTCATGATGCTTTTGACAACATGAAACTTACTCACTTACCCTGGGTTTCTTCGGATCATGCACTTCTGCTATTCATATGTCGCATAAACAGCCCTGGTGGTACTCGAACCTTTCGGTTTCTTGATGCATGGTTATTGCATCCAGATTTTTATAGTTACGTGAAAGATGCTTGGAGTTCTTACCCAACCACTGATGGTATGTATGGGTTTTATTCAAAATTATCTCGTTTGAAGAAAGATATTCAACGTTGGAACAAGGAAATTTTTTGCAACATTTTTTCAAACTTATCGCAAGCTGTAGCTTCCTTACGTAGAGCAGAAGGACAATGGGATGCACACCCTTATGAGACAAATCGTGCAGTATATCATAAAGCCAAGGCGGACTATATTCACGCCTCTAAATACGAGCTGCAGTTCTGGAAACAAAAAGCACGTGTTAGATGGTTGCAGGAAGGTGATGCTAACACGCGCTATTTCCACTCTATTGTTAAAGGTCGGAGAGCGCAGTTACATATACAGCAAATTCGCACATCTGCTGGTGATTTATGTACCTCTCCCACATCCATAATGGATGAAGCAGTTTCTTTCTATACTTCATTATTTGCCAAGGAATCTACAAGTAATCATGACGAGATCCTTCGACATATACCTTCGTTGATCATGACCGATGACAATATCATGCTAATGCAGTTACCGCAGGCGAATGAAGTTAAGGAGGCGGTTTGGCATTTAGACCCTCATAGTGATGCAGGCCCAGATGGATTTAGTGATAACTTTTTCCGTTCCTGTTGGCCAGTTATTCACACAGACGTTGTTATAGCAGTGCAGGAATTTTTTTTCTTGAAGTACCCCAACCATCGGTGATGGCTAGTGCATTAATCACATTGATACCAAAGACTGCATCTCCAAGTACATTCAGTGATTTCCGTCCTATTTGTCCTACAAATTTTTTGAGCAAAGTTTGTACGACAATAATTGCCACCCGTTTGAATATGTTGCTTTCTAAGCTAATTTTTCCGGAACAGACAGGCTTTATGTAGGGTCATTATATCTCCAGGTAGGTGTTATTGGCGAGAGAGATGGTTCATATGCTTGATAAGGGAGGATCTCAATTATGTCTGAAGTTGGATGTGATGAAAGCATTTGACAGAGACAGTTGGGAGTACTTGGAGTTATTGCTACGCCGTTTTGTCTTTTAAGATTTCTTCATTCGGATTATACTGAATCATTTAAGCTCTACGACCTTAGCAGTATTGATTAATGGCCAGCCTTCTCATACTTTTCGGTCAGAAAGGGGTGTCAAACAAGGTGACCTCTTATCCCCTTTGCTTTTTATTTTGTCCTCTAAAGGGTTCAGCAGAGGTTTAAACGCATTAGTGGCCTCTGGAGTCCTGCAGCCACTACGTTTAGGGCGGATTCTTTTCCATATTACTCACTTGGCATATGCGGATGACCAGCTAGTGTTTTTAAGAGGCTCAAACCGGAATTTGCGACGTTTTCAATTATTCTTAGCATCCTATGAAACAACCTCTGGTGAGAAGGTAAATTTCCATAAGAGTAGCTTCATCTCATCTGCAACCACATCGCTACGTCAACGAAGATGTTTTGAGGATATCCTGCATATGCGATCTTCTAGCCTGCCATTTCGTTATCTTGGTTCTTTTTTCACAAAGGCATCAGTCGCTCTAGATACTGTGTTTCTTTACTCGAGCATATTTATGCTCGTCTAAATGGATGGCATACTTGACTGCTTTCTTCGGTAGGTAGACTTGTTTTACTTCGTGCAGTTATTTCGGCCCTTCCATTGCATGTTATTGCTGTAGGTGGATTGCCAAAATCAGTGATTAAAATTATAGAATGGAAAATGGCTACATTTTATTGGGGACAGCGGCATCATTGGGTTGCATGGTCCACTATTACTACGCCTTGTGAAGAAGGAGGTTTGGGCATTCGTGATCTTCGTCTGCTACAAGAGACTTACTACTGTCGTATTTGGTGGTCTTATCAGCAAAATAACACACTCTGGATTCAATATATGCATGCTAAATACGGAAACCGTGGTGATTATCGACCTTGACTTCCTGATTCACCTGTTTGCAAAATCATTTGTAGGATCCATGATTTATGTATTAGTCAAACCGTAGGCCAAGGGACGGGCATTAGTTGGACACCTTCCGCTTCTGGAGAGTTTTCTTTGCGCACTGCATATGATCTCTGTCGCACGCAGAGGCATACACTGATTTCAGCACAGTTTATTTGGAATAAACATCATTCGCCTGCCATCAAACAGTTTTTGGGGCGTATTTATCATTCCGCTCTACCTTTTGAGGACTACATTGGTGGTTATAATACTGCTCGTCTGACGCAATGCCCTTTTTGCAAAAATGCCTCGGTAACGATGGATCATATTTTTTTTGTATTGTGAGTGTATTCGAAATATATGGGAGTTTTATACGTCGGAGTTGCTTTGCGTTTCACCAGCATCTATGAAGCTTTGCCAGTATCTTTTATCTTGGTGGTATCGCTCTACGTTATCCTCTCTATTTGGGGTGCTCAATGTTGTGGTTCCGGCAATTATCGTTCACAATATATCGCGCACTTATGCATTAGTCTATGGCGATCTAATTGCTTTTTCTTCGGCGTCCATTCAGGCTTCTATACATTATGACATCTTTATGTGGGGTAAAACAATAGATGGCACAAAGCTGGCGGCTAGGATTTGCTCGTCACAACATCTTCCTTTTTTGCCGCAAGTTCGTCCGCCACGTCTGCAAGTGGTTCGTTGGTTATCTCCCCCTTCTGGTAGATTGAAATTAAATGTGGATGCGGCGGTTAGAAAGCATTATGCTGCAGGAGGAGCTATTTTATGTGATCACACTGGTTTCTGTGTGGGCGCTATTTCATTTCGCTTGCCTCCAAGTACTTCGTTGATGGCAGAGATTCAGGCTGCTCTATTCGGATTTCTGTAATTTTTTGCTGCTGTACCGTGCGATTACTCTTGAATCGGATTGCTCTCAGATTTATACACGCCAGGCGCGTCCGCAATCAGTTTTCGGGAATTATCATTTATGTTTGTTGCAGTCGTTGAAGATTCAGCATAAGCTTGAATTCACTCATGTTTATCGAGAAGCAAACATGGCTGCTCATTACCTTGCACAACACGGAATGCTGGACCCTCGGACTCAAAGCTATGATTATAACACTCTCCCATCGTTAGTCCGAGTTCTCGTCCGTTTAATTCTCTCTTCTGTGCATCTACGCTTCTCTTGAGATTCATCATGCCTTCCAAATGGATTGGCTATCACTAAATACCTCTGCATGTATCCTGCTGGATGCAGGCAGACTCGGTATGCTTTGGTTTCTGATGGCTTTTATGTTTTCATTATGTCTATTATCAGCATCTAACTTTGGCCTTCTCTTTACATGTGCATGGACTTGACTGAGCGCGGCTGACCTTTCTCTGACATTGTCTGTGGTGAATCATTCATTATGCGGAATCATATTAGCGACTGGGCGGTGGAGGTTCACACGTCAGTTTTCAGAGGTGGTAAATATGCACTCTTTTTTCCTTCGTGTAAGATTTTATCCATATGGGTGCTTTTGTTTGCCAAGGTTTTAATGAGACATATCATACAACTTTTGAAAACCCACCTCCCCCTTTAGATAACATTTGGCACAATATGTATCCCCTCTTGAGTTCCTTCGTTCAATTATGTAATGACTTTCTATGTAACAATGGTATTCCTCCGCCATAAATGAGGATTATATTCTAAATAAAAAGTAGAGACCTGCATCTCTTTTATAAAAAAAAAGGAATCCTAGGTGACAAATAACTTAGGTGAATTAATTAAATAGGAATATAATGTTGGGATACAATCTGTACTTGAATTAAATTAAATAACAAATGCTGTAGGACACAGAAAATGAAGTGGACAAAATTTTGTCCAATTTTACCCCCAAAAGGTACCCCTAGGCCGTGCCCCATCAAGCATGAGTGGAAGGATATTTTTATTCTTCTTCCATTTGTATTCTTATACAATTTGGGAAAATTACAAGTGGAGAAAATATAACCATTTTCTTCCCACTAGTTCACAAAATTCTTCCAAAATACCCTACTTATACCCTCTCACCCCACTTGGCACCACCCCCTCCCCACAAACAAGACAACTTGTCTTACATCCTTCTTCCCTCACATCACATCACTTCTTACACCCTTATTTTACACATCCAACCATAAACCATGCATACCTTCCCCTCTTACACAATTCTCTTCCCAAACGAAACACAATCATGAAATTCCCTCTCCCCCCCACTCAACCACGGTCACCCCACACAAAAAGAAGCAAGACTGCTTCCCACTTCATCCATTTTCATTTCACTCTTCATTCCATCTTTCTCTCACTCATGAATCCTCCTCCTTCTCTTTACTTTTTCTTCTCCCACTCAAGACAAATATTTATCTACCTCTCCATCCTTCTCCAACCAAGAACTCTTCTAAGCAAGAGGAAGAAACTTTCTTCCAACTCAAGTAAAGGATCAAGCTTCCAAGTGTCGAAACCTTCAAGGTAAGGATGTTATAACCTTCCCTTTATCACTTCCTTCTCTTCCTTCCTTCAAGGTCACTCAATTTTCTTCCACATTCTAGTAGCTAGAAGTTTCAACAACAAAGGATGAAGAAGCTTTCAAGGTGAAAAGTAAGAATCTTCAAGGAGTTCCAAAGGTGAGATTATAGAAAGTTGATCTTAGAACTATCTTAAGTGTCCTATGCTTTAAAAATGACCAATTTTGCCTCCATTTTGAGCTTTAGGCTGAGAGGTACCAAGCCAAAGGGAAAAGAAGAAATCTTTATCCACTTTTTAGGTTAAGTTCAAGGAAAAGACAAGTATTCTTATTGGTTTCTTCATGCATGTTAAAAAATAAGTCATCTATGTTCATTTGCAAACTTGGATCATGAATGCATATGCCCAAATGATGTTTTCACTATAAACATATAGAAAGTTTACTTGCATGCGGATTCCATGAATTCTTGTGTGTGATACTTGAATGTATGCATGCTTATGACTAAAGTGATATCGGAAAGTGTCATGCATGATAATTTTATGATATGTCTAGGCCTCATATGTGTGTGCATGTCACATGAAATAGAAGATTAATCGTGCATGCCTCATTTCATGAAAAGTGTTGGTTACATGTCATACTTTCTTGAAAAGTGCACTAAGAACCTCACTTTGCATCATTTTCTTGTATGTTTTCATGACGATTATCACATGTGTATTTCTCCATAATTTTTAGTGTTTATGCATGTTGATGTACATGATCTAGCATGATTGTGGTGCATCATAATTTATGCAATAATGCATGGACATAAAAGATTGTTTCTTCGATGATCATCATGTCATTTTTATGTATTTTCATCCAAAGAGGGGGCTGTTTTGGTCTCTTTTATTAGGCATGACTCATCACCATCATTTTGATGTGTAATCTTAACGATCATGGCCTAAGGATGTGTATTTTCATGGGTTTCATCCTCATATATATTTGCATGTTATTTTCATCATGATCATGATTCTTATGATCATGATTGTGGTGGAAATTACCATGCATAGTCTATATATGTTAAGATCACAAGTTTAATGCATCATCATGGTAGACATTCATGATAAGTTGAAGAGCTAACGGGTTATGATTATTTTACATGTATGATCTGATGAACAAGTTGCAAAATCATGTGTGTATGTGAATAGATGGATTCAGCTAAGTGTCCATATTGGTGTGCCATGATGATGTTTGAATATCTATTTGATTCCGTATATATAAATCCATGTATACAACATATTATAGGCATGGCAACATAAAGTATGTGTTGAACAAATAAATTAAAGAAGTGGCATTATGTAACAAGCTAAATAGTGGGGCTGTTTTGGTCATTAGGGCCGAGAGCATAAAGGGATAAAATGGGACTTTCTAAATTTCAAAAGGCATGGAAGATGGGCTGTTTTGGAAAGTCCATATAACAAAATAAGTAATGGACCATTTAGGCCAAAACATTTAGTGGTTAAAACCCAAAAAGTGGGATGTTTTACAGGATCAAAACCGTTAGCCCCATAAGAAGGGCAAAATGAGTATTTCACCTAACTTATTATATGAAACATGTGCCAACTATTGGACTTATGTGCTGAAAGTGCTAGTTGCTAAAATCAGCTCCAACACCGAGCATACATGCATACATACACGGAAAAAAGTTTTGAAACAAAAAGCTTTATCATACGATTTTATGAAAGGTTTTATCGCATGAAATGTTCTAAAAGCATTTTACATGTAACAAACCGTGGCACAAGACGAATGATTCCAATGACTTATGTATGTTATATTTTATGATGTTACGTTATGATATGGTGCGCCTGCCTGACATCGGGTCCTAGGGGAGGATGTCAGGGGGATGTCAGCACCTGGAATCAGGATTATTGCAAACTCCACCTCACGGCTCAGTGGTAAACCTGGTAATTCATCAGGAAAGACATCCTTGAATTCATTTACCACCAGGATCTAGCCAATAGTCGGTACTTGTTGTTCAGCTTTTGCATCCATAACATAGACCGAAAAACCCTAACTACCTTTCCTCAATGCCCGATGCGCCTGAGCTGCAGTCAGATATACCCTTTTCGGCTGCTTTTTCAGCTTAGTGTTTCCCTGAACGATGATCTCCTCTGTATCAAAACTTCTTATGGTGACGCGCTTCAACCGGCAGTCAATGGTCGCCCAATATTTGGATAGCCAATCAATGCCAAGAATAACATAAAAGTCTCTCACCTGAATAGGATAAGGGTCGCGGTGAACTGCTGGTCCCCAATCTCAAGCTCGCATCCTCTATACTGATGTTGAGATATTATCACCTGGTCGCCGGCTGCCTGAACTCGATATGGTGTCTCAAGACTTTCAGGGCAATGGCTCAGGTTCTTGGCGAATCTCTTAGATATAAGAGAGTGGCTTGCGCCACTATAGTACGTTGGTAAGGAATTTGTCTACTAGAATTGCACCTATCACATTCAGGGTTATTCACATACTAATACATTCAAAAACATTTAATTTAATTGAAAATAAATTTACTGCTTAAGTAAAGGTTACCTGTCACGACGTCGCCGGCTGCCTCGATGTCTGCATCAGTCATAACATGGACCTTGGCATTGGTCCTCGGCCTCCCTTTCAGCTGACCTCCCTCTGTTGCAGCGCCGGTGGGGTTTCTTTCTCCTCAGTGCACTCTTCGCATAATGGCCTGTCTTGCCACACCTGTAACAAACAATCGCCTTCCTCCAGCATTCACCTAGATGTGTGCATCCACAGTGCACACGCGGCTGTAGCGGTCCAGTGCCCTTCGGTGGCTATGGTCGTGTGTCAACCCCTGGATCCTGTGGTTGGCGTGGTCTGAACGGCTACATGTTGAACTGTTGCCTGGGTGCCTTAATCTAACGTCCTGGCTTACCAGAGACACTCTCATCCCATGGCCTCTTGTCCCTAACCTCAGCCGCAACTCTCTCGAGGTTACCTTCGATCTTCCTGCGAACCTCGAGCACATCCTTAAATGTTCTCGGCCTGGCACAGATAATCAACGACTGGATACAAGAATTTAGCCCCATCTTGATTTCAACATCTTTGTCGTCTTATTCTCCATGGTAGGAAACATATATCGGCCCAAGGTGTGAAACCTCTCAGTATACTGATCCACAGTCATGGTACCCTATGTCAGCATATGAAACTCAGTCATCCTCATCTACATCGCACTCTCTTGGATATAGTGCCTCTAATACTCCTCTTTGAACTGTGTCCACGTCACTAGTGGGGTCACACAGAGCTCAACATTGTGCCACAATTCATTGGCATCTCCCTGGAGAAAGGACACAACCACCTCAACCTTCAAATCATTCGGAACTTGTAGTAGACGGAGCTGCTCGGACACATTCTTTAGCCAGATTTTGGCCTCCTCCGAACGAGTAGTCCCTCTAAACATCGAAATGCGGGATTTCTGCATATCCCGATAATAAAACCTGACACCTCGTGGTGGTGGCATCTGCTGCTGATTCAGTTGCTCCTGCTACTGAGCCAACTGCTGCTGCTGCTGTGCTAGAATAGCTACCGGAGTGGCCATGGTGTCCGTCAGTGCCTGGAGTATATCCCCCTGATTCTGGTGGTTGTCACCATCATTACCTCCATTTTCGGTCTGATCTCGTCTCGGCCGCATTTTCTGGATTTTCAAAACATTCAAAAATATACATTTATTAAGCTCAGGCTAATTTAGAGGGATAAAACAGTAAATAAATAAGAGAAAACGGAAGAACGCTCACACTCCCATTATCCCTATCTTAACTTAAGTCTACTTTATTCATTAGGGTAAAATCTTCATTTTCAAAAAATCAGAGTTTATGTCTAGGTGATCTAGTTAATCCTGCTTTCCAAGACGGATTTGGAGCCTGGGCTCTGATACCACCTGTAGCGCTCCACTCCTGAACCCTAACATCGGGTGCAGTGCACCCACTGTAATCTACTACGAGAACTACAAGGTGTCGTTCAAACTTCTTACATGTCAGAAATAACGTAGAAATTTTTTATGAAAATGATAAATAAAAAATCCAAATTCAATTCATAAATAATCTCATCATAAAAATAAATCAAAGTTAGGGCTGACGAAAAGCATACATCAAATGTAATACGATAAAAATCTACTAAAAATGAAATAAATATGGAAACTGTAAAGTCATGCCCAACAAAAATATCTCCAAGCTCACTCGACCCAGCTTGCACAGTCAGACTCGTCTTCAACGAAAATGTATTCGAACTCAGGCTCACCTCTGGAAGGATAAGTAGGGGGTGAATGATTGGAAAATCACCCGTAGGTTACCTGTCTTTTCTCAGAAAGGAACCATAGTTACAAAATGCATAAGGAAAATAACAACAGATATATAAATAAATAAAGAACAACAATAACCGGAACGTAAATAACGCACACTCGCCCAATCAAATGCAACGCGCAACTTTATGATGCATGTTCCTTCTCACTATTGTGTCACACGCAACAACATCATTATCCTACATTATGTTCCTTTATTTTCCATGATATGCTATACATGACATGGGTCCTACTCATCGCTCCGTAACGTGGAGTCAGCGGACATCGCTCTGTAACGTGGAGTCAGCGGTCATTGCTCCGTAACATGGAGCCAACGGTCATCGCTTTGTAATGTGGAGTCAACAGACATCGCTCTGTAACGTGGAGTCAGCGGTCATCGCTCTGTAACGTGGAGTCAGCGGACATTGCTCCGTAACATGGAGTCAGCGGGCATTGCTCCATAACGTGGAGTCAGCGTCCCAAAGGGATGCAATGTAATGCATGTGCCATGAATGTTCCACACACATAATCCATGATCCGACGCATCCATGCTCCTATATATGTATGCGCCCATACACGTGCATATATACTTGCGTGAATACCTCCATTTTATTACGGTGTATCTATACTCATATAGATACCCACGCCCATACACATATACTTGTAGGAATACCCCCATTTTGTTAGTATAATTTTTATTTATTTAAATACAATTTTCTTATATTTTTGTAGCATTTATTTATTATTAATACATATTTTTCCTTTATTTATCTATTTGTTTATTATTAATATATTATTTTTTCCCTCGACGTGACTTTTTCTTTTTTATTTTAAATTTTTTATTTTATTTTAATAAATTACTAAATTTCTTACTTAATTTTTAATATTAATATCATATTAATTAATTTACCCCTTCCTTTTTAAATAACAAACTATACCCCCTTTTTTTTCTTTTCTTGGCCTGCGGCCCACCCAAAAATTTTGCCACCCCTTTTTTTTGTTTTTTGTTAATTGGGTTGGGCTCGCAGCAGCAGACCAGGCCCGCTAACACGCGGCCCACTGTACAGCTGTCTCCCTTCTTTTTTTATTTTTTATTTAAGTCCTTAAATTCTATTTTTCTTCAAAAATTTCATAACTTCTTCGTTTAACTCCGATTTAACTTAAACCAGTTGCATTTGACTCATTATAACGCGACGCACACAATGGCACTGGACACGTTAGCGCGTGTGTGGGACACGCCATCAGGTATGAATTGCGCGCATGTTGCGCATGCGCCGCCGGCCAGACCCAGTTTTCGATTTCCAGTTTAATTCTGACCTAATTTCCAAGCCGTGTGACATATTTCTAAGGATATTCAAGCAACTTTTCTCCTAACCGCATAAAGATCCAACCTTTTAACTTTATTTCGACCCATACGATCAACCCTTTCGCACACATACATATACTCGATCATACAAATATCAAAGAGCAGGCATTTATATATTAAAGTAAAATGAAAATAAAACAAAAATAAATTAAAATCAAAGCAAGTATGATTCACACACGAGGTGCGACCAATCCAAAAAGAGAGAAAGGTAACCTACCTCTTGAATGAAAGAACCACTGATTAACGAGGGTTGGATTTGGTGTGGGTGGCTTCCTCTCCTTCCCTTCCTTCTCCTCTCTCTCTTTTTCTTTCTCTCTCCTCTGTTTTCCTTTTCTCCCTGCCGCCCTCCTCTGCCTCACGTTTGCCCCTTCTCCCTTTTTTCTTCACTTTTTTGTTGTCTGTGTTTTTGTGTGTGGAGTGGGGGAATAATGGCTGGGATTTATTTTGGGTAGGGGCCGAAAATTAGGGGAGTAGGGGGGCAAAATTTTAGGGACTGGGGAGTAATTTGGGGAGAAGTTATGGGTAGTTAAGATATGATAATTTATTTTTTTAAACTTTAATTTAATTAATTAATCATTTAATTAATAACTTTTTTGTTTCCTTTTTAACTTTTCGGTTACAACAGTACTACTTTGAGGAACTCAAGGCAGCGGATCTTGATCCTGATTTGGTTTCCTACAACCTTATGATAAATGGCCTTGTGAGGTCAGGGAAGGTACCACATGCCTGCAGTCTTCTTCATGAGATGCGTAGCAGGGGAATATCTCCAAACCTCTATACATACAACTCACTTGTACTAAATCTTGCGCTTGCCGGAAAGATGGAAGAAGCTAGAAAGATGTTTGAAGAACTCCAAACTATGGGCCTCGAACCGACTGTTTTCACGTACAATGCTCTCATCAGGGGTTATAGCACCTACGGAGATGCAGACCGTGCTTATGAAGTATTTGAGAAGATGATGGCTGGAGGCTGCAGCCCTAATAGCAAAACTTATGCACAGCTACCAAATTAATATTTGAATGCAAATTCTTTCGCTCACTGCTATGTCTTGTAGGCCTGTCTGGTTCTGCTTCTATTGCTTGGAGACATGTTTAGCTATGAAAGAGAAATTTCAGACAGAGGTCTCATCGTCTAAGTTCTCGCTGGATGTATGTGTCCTAGGTGTATATTTTATCCTTGATTATAAGGCTGGTGCAGCGTTAAACGGCCCTTCTTCCAGCCGAAGCCGTTCCGTGCAGGCAAAAGAATAGAAGATCTTGAACTGTATATGCTAGTTGTCTTTGTGAACTTCCATGTCTGAAATTCTCAACTCTTATGAAAATAGCGGTCTGTATATGTCTTGTAAAAGCTGGGCGGATTGTAAATATCCAGTTTTTGTAACATAGTAGCTCAGAACCATTCAACATTCTTATAGATAATATAGATTTTTTCTCTCTTTTATGTCACCAATGGCAGCTGCAATTAAACCTGCAAATTGTTGTGTATATATGTTTAAATGATTCGTTGGACCGTAACGCATGCAATAACACCACTAAAGGGAGTGAATAGTGGTTAATGGAAATTACACTATTTTAACCCTTTTCAAAATTCTCCTCAAAACTGATTCTGAAAATTTTCAGAATATGTGCCCGTTTTGAAAATATTGTAGTTCTCAATATACAACTCCAAAAATAACAATAGTGATTGATGCTTTTTGCAAGGTGGGGAGACTTGATGAAGCATTTGCCACTTTAGATGACATGACACAAAAAGGAATCCCTCCTAATGCTCTCACCTACAATGCATTGATTTCTGGACTTCTTAGGCAACATAGGCCTGATGAGGCATTTATGCTGTTTGATAAAATGGAATTGGCTGGCATAATAAGCAGTGCCAACACATATGTCTTGTTTATTGATTACTATGGAAATCTAGGTGAGACTAACAAAGCTCTTGAAAGTTTTAGAGGATGAAAGCTAACGGTATTATCCCTAATGTTGTTGCCTGTAATGCTTCTCTCTCTAGTCTTCCTAGACAGGGTAGGCTAGAGGACGCAAAATCTGTATTGAGTGGAATGAGACTTGGTGGACTTGTACCTGATTCTATATCATACAATATAGGTGTTACAGTAACGCTGGGAAAATTGATGAAGCTATTCAGTTGCTTCAGGAAATGGTTGACAACGGATGTGATGCAGTTGTCATTATAATTAATTTTATTATCGACATTCTATACAAGTCTGATCGTGAGGATGAGGCATGGCATTTTTTCACAAAATGAAGGATATGAATATTGCTCCTACAGTTGTGACATACAACACCTTATTGTCTGGACTGGCGAAGGAAGGCAGATACCAAGAAGCTTTTGATTTATTTGAAGGCATGACTCTGGGCCGTTGCCCTCAAAACACGATAACATATAATACACTTCTGGATTGCCTTTGCAAGAATAATCAAGTCGATTCAGATTTGGATTTAATGTATAGGATGACATTTATGAACTGGCGTCCTGATGTTTTTACATATAATACACTCATTTATGGATTAACAAAACAGAAAAGGGTAAGGGAAGCCTTTTGGTTCTACTACCAGATGAGAAAAGTGATTTACCCAGATTCTGTTACCATGTTCACACTAGTTCCTGGAATTCTGAAAGAAGGTTCAATTGAGGATGCTTTTAAGATTGCGAATGATTTTGTTCATCAAGCTACAAAACATTCAGGCAGACCTTTCTGGGAAATTTTGATGGGCAATGTTACAGGTGAGGCAGAGCTTGGAAAATCCGTTTTGTTTATGGAAAAATTAGTTTCTAATGGTCTTTGCAAAGGTGACTCAGAAGTGGTTCGACTTATTGAAGTTATGTCCAAGCAAAAGAAAACACGCGACGCATATGGGCTGTTTATGAAACTAAGGTTGTCCTTCGGGATCCAAGCTACAAAACGGACATATGGCTGCTTAATTGAAGGGCTTCTGGATGCTCATCTTTCTGAGATGGCTCGAAATATTTTCGACGATATGAAGCGTATTGGATGTTTTCCTGATGTCTCCACATACAATTTTTTTCTTCATGATCTTGGGAAGTCGAGGAAAGTGAATGCAATTTTTGGATTGTATGAGGAAATGCAACACAGAGGTTGCGCTCCTGACACCATTAGTCACAACATACTGATATCTAAGTACGTTAAAGTATTTTACTATGTGCTCCAAACTTATATAAAACTTATATGATGTTGTTTGGGAGATTGAAATGATGTTATGAACACTTTGACCTTGAAATAGGTCACTTGGATCGATCCATCTGTACGCTGGATCGAACCAAGTGAAAGCTGGAATAAAGTTGGGTGTTCCGTTGGGCATAGATCGATCAATGTAGAAGACATCGATCGATCGATGTGTTGTGGATGGATCGAAGTGTCATGGATGCAAGTTGGAAACTTTCTGTCCAACATAGATTGATCACATCGATCGATATATCTATGTTTGCAGGACGCAAAGTTGAAAGTTTCTGTCTGACATCGATCGATGTGCCAACAGACAGAACTTTTCATTTTGAATTGCATCTTTCGATCGAAGTTTCATCTCCCTTAACCTATGAATGGCATGCAACTGATTAGGAGGAGTTTTAGCTGCTGAAATAAGTTTTGTTAGTTGTTTTTAACACAACCCAATGCCTATATATAGTAGACCTTGGTATCTTGAACTATATACAACACTTCTGCAAAATCTGTTAAATTTTCAGCACTTTGTCTCCTCAAACTCTTCTTCTCTATCAATCACTTCTACAACAAGTTCAAACTCTCTCTAGTAGAGTAAACTAAAGAGAGCAAGTCGTTATATCTTGAGAAGCATTAGTCTTGTTGTCTATCTTGCTCATTGGTAGAGACTAAATTGCTTTAAAGACAGAGTTATCTTGAAACTCGTCTCGGCTTTTATTTTGATTGTTTTCTTGTTTGGTTCTACCATTTTTCTAACAATCTTAAAGCAATTTGCTATGACAACCAAACAAGCTCTTCCAGATATGTCAAAGTTGGAGCCGTTCGATGGCAAATTTTATAAGAGGTGGGCGGCCAAGGTGCTGTTCTTCCTCAAGATGCTCTCTGTTCCATACGTGCTCAAGATGGACAAACCTATAGATGAAACAGTGGCACACAAGTATGAGTCAGACAATACTACTTGTAGAGGTCATATCCTGCACTTCTTGGACAACTCCTTGTTTGACATCTATGTCAAATTCACTTCAGCAAAGGAGATTTGGTCAGCACTGGAAAATAAATACGGTGCTGAGGATGTTGGCAAACTTAAGTACGTGGTGAGTGAATTCTTGAAGTTCCAGATGGTGGATCATGTTTGATGCAAACTGAAAGCACGTGATCCACCCTTACCTCAACGTCCTCCTCAACAATGGTTTAGGCACAAAGAAGATCCCTTCCCCTTGCATCCTTTGCGTTGGATTTGGCTGACTCAAGCATTCCTCCGCTTGGAATGGTTGTTGATCAGGCAAGCCTACGAAACCCTCCTGGACAGCACTCCTAAACGTTGGCAAACACCCTCAAATATGCTCATCTTTGAAGGTTATTAGGCCTGATTTTTAATGCAAAATTAAGGAAAACAAAGGCATGTTCATAAAGAACAAAAACCAAAATTCTATTGAATAAATCCTCAAAATCGTAAACTCCCCTGTACAAACTGGTCTGAGACTTATTTATACATGTTCTAAGCTGCCTATGGACTTCCTAATTGACTTTGAGATAGATTAGTTTCCATCTCAAAACAACTAACAAAATTTGATCAGAAACTGTTTGAAATTTGAATGCAAAACTGAATTTCAAATGAGCTTTATCTTAGCTTCAATTCTTGTCTTCAAATCCGATTATTTGATCCCTTTTGCACGTTTTTTGAAGGCTGGAATAAGATGGGATAAGTATTGGGAAGTTCTAGAAAGAAGAGTCAAAGTAGGAAACTCAATTTGACAACAGAACCTTGCATGCCCAATATGAAGGCCTTAGAGTCCGAAATAGTCTTTTGTGTCTTCATGAAAGTTGTAGATCCTTTTGAGAACTTGATTTTAGGCACCTGAATGACCTCATTTGGAGTCTGAACATTGGAGATATGCCTTGTCAAATTTCTAGCCAATAAGATGACTTTCTTCTTTTGAATTCAAATTCAATCTTCTAGATGTTTATTCTTTATGGACGAATTTGTGGTGCTTAGGATGATGATGACTTGTCTTGAATCTTGAAATTCAAAGTCCAATTTGGTTTGAATTTGAAATTCAAATTGAATTTAAATTCAAATTGAGTTCAAATCTTGTTCAAACTTGGCCAAGCCTATCTTGAGATGTTGGTGATGATCTTGACTTCAAAAAATGGTGTTTCATTTTCGTCCAAATTGGCTTCAAAATGTCATGTTTGTTGAATGTTCCCTTTGGGGGAGCATTAAGACAAACATTCCTTCTAAGGGCAAACATTCCTTGAGACAAACATTCTCTTTTAGGACAAACATTCCTTGGACCAAAGTTGTCCTAAATATTCCATAGAATATGACTCTCTTGTCTCATCTTCAAAAACATTCTCTTTGGCCTCCAAAACAGTACATTCCTTTTGTCTCTTTTCGGGGAACATCCCTTTAAAACCCGCTTCTAGACCTCCGTTTGGCCTGAATTTTTGTATGAATCATCTTTCCTACATGAGAGCAAGAATCACACGAAAACAAGACATACATTTGCTTATTTTATTGAAAGACGCCTATATGCACGAAAAGTGATGCATGGATTGCAACCTAAGACTAAGACAAACTTTGTCTTGCATTTTGCACACCTTGGACCGTATCATTCCCTCCTTCCTAGAAAAGATTCGTCTCGAATCATAGCATGTATGCCATGAGGGAAAAAGATCCTCAACAATGCGACAAAGATACAAGACACACATGTATGCACACTTTCATCCTAAAATGTTTAGGGTGAATGAGTAATGCAATGACAAAACATGCACTTAGCAACTCACAAAAGCTCATTTGATCATGCATCCACAATAAGTAAAGCCTCTTCCTCACATGTTTTGGCTGCATTAGGATCTGATTTTCAAATTTTAGTTCATAATACGCATCATCAAATCCTATAGGGAGAGCATGACAAGAGGTGTTCAACAGAGGTTTCTTTCTAGTGTGTTTAGGATGTATAACCAATAAAAGCTCATAGTTATCATTCATTTGATCCTCACACAATGTAAGCACATGAATTTCATACGATGTATCATGATGTGGTGACAAAAATAGCATGTTTGGAGTTGTGAGAAGTATACTTTGAAGCTTTGATTCCTTTAAATCGGATGGGCTACCAAGTCGGATATGTAGAGATTAGAGGGTTTGAGTGATTTTAAAATAAGCAATTTGAAAGCATATATATATATATATGTATAAACGTATACATACATAAATATGTACATGTATGCATGATAACTTGCCATTACTTGCCTTATTTAGCTTATATATCATGTTGCCGTACTAACGAGCCATGAAGCATTAAAGCTTACATCATATGGCGAACATTTGTTGTGTTTATACTATTTTCAGGTGCCACCATTAATGAACTCAACTAGTTCATTAAGTGAAGTACTTAGTTTAATAAACTAAGTAGTTCATTAAAGGAAGATTCATTTGGAAAAGGCACAAAGGCAACAAGGCTAAAGAAGGAAAGTCTTCTCCTCCTCTCCATCCATTAATGTACACGCCACATATACATATATTATACATATTTTCAGATTTTCTAAATAAAGGCACATACACATGTATTCCAACGTACTACCGACACGTTATATATTTTACGTACGTACGTTAACGTCACACCACTATATTTAACTCATATTTATGAGTATATTCAGGTCTTATATCATATGATATAAGATATGGTGATGACAAATCAAATACAACACGATAAAAGGTTCTAAACCGAAATTTGTCGTATCGGGCGAATACCGAAACTTCACCAACGTGTCACGTACTTGCAATAAATAAATGGCCAGCCCATATACATCAAAATATGATGTAAATTTCGTGCACATGACATAATAATCAGCCAAAAATACTTTCCATGTTGGCACACACAAATTACTCCACATTAAGGCCAAAATGTGAAGATTCCAAGTTTAATTTTTGTCACATGTTAATGGTACCACTTTAAACCAGCCAAGTGCTGAGATTTAAAGTATATATTATATATATTATGTATAACATAATATATATAACATGTGCAAAAGTTGGAATTTAAATTAGAGAAAAATCGGGTAATCGATAAATATCGAAAATTCGGTTTTCTACGCACATAACATGGAACGTTTTTCTTGTACATCATGTGACACATATCTAGACACTTTTTACATATGATATACATCTTAGAGTGTTCTAGAAAATTAAATTTAGGGCTGATTGGAATATTACATTTGTGTATTATTAAGTGTGTACTATTTTACAAAGTTAACAAAAATAAATTTCAGCACATGTACATACATCTTCCAACGCACATACAGCTGATTTGGAGCACATGTGGAGCCTTGTTGGCATATTGATTGGTTAAGAATCAATCATACATTATTGGTAACATAAAGGAAGGAGCTACACAAGGTAACATTTCAAACAATGTCACATTTGTAACACATGCTGAAAATTTCAGCATGTGTGCATTAACATGGGCGATTTTCTCACCTTATTAGTGACTAATTTTTATTCCATAAAAGATGACAATATTGCATACTAAATGGTGATTGAATTATCATTTGATTTGTTGGATTAAATCAATGCAAAATAGGCAATATTTTGAACAAAAAGTGAATGTTACACATGCTGAAATTTCAGCATGTGCAATGGAGCTAATGGCCGATTTTTAGCTATTCAATGTGACATATTTTGTCATCTTTTATTAGGAGATTGATTAGAAGAAGATATGGTAAGGTTTGGAATATTATTTAAATAAAATAAATGGTGATATTCTACATATCACATGCTGAAAATTTTTCAGCATGTGTACAAGGTGTATGGCCGAATTTGATAAGCTATTTGTGTCCAAGTTCATTTCTTAATTGGTAGCAAGACTTACCATGTATTGTTGATTCATTTTTATGATAAAAAATTCAAAGAAAATGGTAATGATGTGAACCTTATCCCCATGATGCACATGCTGAAAAATTCAGCATGGCAAGGTTGTTATGGCCGAATTTTTGGCATGTAAATGGAAGAATTTTTGGTCTTGCAATTTATGATATAATTCTTGATTTATGGAATGATTTTGTGATTGATTTTTGGCACATGTTAAAGTGTATATCTCAGATTTTTTCCATGTCATCATGTTGACAACGTTGAGCCAATAAGGAGGTGCCAAGTAAGCGAAGACTAAATGATCATCCAATAAGAAGATGCCAAGTAAGCAAGGCCTTGTCACAATGATGTCTTACACTCTCTCAAGGACTTAAAAGATAATTTTCAAGAGAGGGAGTATACCTAAGGGGACGGCTGGAACATTATAAGGAAAGAAGAGGAGAGCAAACAAAAATAACAACAAGCATTGCAATTCAAAGAGATCAAATAGCCAAGCTTTTCTTCTCCTACATCTTCCTTCTTTCTCTTTTCTTGTAAAAGCCTATTGTATTCATATTCTTTCAATCTTGAATAGGCTTGAGATAAACCACCATTCATACATCTTTGTAAAAGATTGATCAAGGTGTGATCAATCTTCATTCTAGCAAGGTGGTGGTGTTCGTGCAAATTGTACTTACAGTACCAGGTTTGTAAAGGGTTGGAGTTAGGTGTAACTCTATCAACCCTGCGGTAAGGTGTACTGCGTGTGTGTGATTAGTGTGAACCAAGGATGGTGTTCCTTGAAGACTGGAGTAGGTTGTTTATAACCGAACCAGTATAAAATTCTTGGTGCCATTTACTTTCTGCATTTACGTTTCAGTTATTGCACTGTTTATCCTTCTTGTTCGCATCCATAAAAATAGTAAACGATTTTCAAAAATTATGAAAATTTCCAGAAACATACTTACACGTTCTAGGGTTAATTTGGCATAAGTTTCAACCCTTTTGGGTAAGTATAAGTCAATCAAACATCAACAGTTCTGAGACTATTGCAGTCTGATTTTCAGACTTGCAAAGGTTGAGACTTTGATTATATTTGACCTACCACCCAAAAGCATTTTTCTGTTTCAACCCATTTAAATATAGTATATAAGGAGTTAGTGGTAAAATTTTCAGAGCATTTGGACGTTCACACAAATAGAAATTAATTTTTCAAAATCATCTACCGTTTCTGGCAGATTTGCACAATCTGATTACCAACGGTTTTTGAAAAGGTTAAAGGTTGAATTTTAATTTGAAATTTTTAGGGGATTCTCATAACATCTGAGGCTAAGCTCTCTCAAAAATTCATAATTTTTGGAGACCTCTAACCTAGTTTTAAAAACGTTTTAAAACTGGTCCTGAAAACAGAATCTGTTTTCAGAACTTGAATTGTTCAAGTTTAAAGAAGTTTTAAAAAGCACACTTTCCGCACCATCTATTCAATCCCCCCCCTTCTAGTGGTGCCTTGCAGATCCTACATGATAAACTCCTCTTTTTCATACAAATCAATTTCATACTCATGAATGAACATAGGATTGTCATATACAATGCTTTTTGAATGTAATTCAAGTGTTTTAAATAACGTGGAATCATGTTCATCATATTCAAATAAGGAATTGTTGAAAACATGCCATTCATTCTTTTCTAAGTTATCATGCTTAAGTGTACTATCAAAATCACTTGAAAGCTCACTTAAGTCATCACTCAAATCATCATGTATGGCATATAGATCAGTATACAATGAATCATTGAAACATAGCAATTCATAAGATAAATCAGTTTGTGTGACACCTACTTCATGCTTAACATTATCAATGCATTCTAGCTCATCACAAAAGGTAGGAGTGGTAATATCTAATTCATGTAAATCAGAATTGGTTAGATGCAAATCAAGCTCAACTACTTCATTATTGGCATTAACGTTCAGTTCATTAGAAGTAGAGTTAGATTCATTCAAATTTTCAGTTTCTTCAGCTTGAAACGCAAGTAAAATTGATTCACATTTTTTCAAGAGGTGGTATGTTTCGTCAGAACATTTTTGCATCCTTTGTATGATTGGACGAATGTTACTCCACATTGTGAACCTTTAAAAACAAAACAACTTGTGCAAAAAATGGTTAGTAAACAAATCAATTCGAGTTTAAAAGTGTTGGTGACCTCACTTCCTCTCTTTTCCTCACTCACTCAACTTTGTTCTTTGACCAATCAGGGACTAAGACCAACCAAACAGAGCTATAAATGAGAGGTGTATGCCAATCTTTCTTCAACACAATCTGTTTTGCACTATTTTGCACATTTTTGCTTCAAACTTTCCCAAACTGTTTTGATCAGCTTGCAGTACCAAAGCAAGTCAGTATACTACTTATATCACTTCCAAATGATGTCAAAACCTTGTCCAAACAATACCAAATATGGGGGAAACTGAGCACACAAACAAATCACAATGTGTACTCAGTTTGCACCAAACAAGTACAAATACTCCTCAACTCTTTCCTGGAAAAAACTAGGTCTGTCCAGCACTTAATGCACCTTAAAAGAGTATGAAAAACAAGTCCAAACAGTTCTAGAAGTGGCAAAAACCGAGAACATTAAAACAATCTTGCTTTGCACATAATTTGCACCAAAATTGTACCAAGTCACACCAAAACAGATTCAATTGAGACCGACACTAACTTGAACGACTTAACTAGGATTTAAAGAAGTGATGAAACCAAAATGATGTTAGAAGCTGAACCAAAGCAATCTTTAGTCAACTTTGATCCTTTGCACTTAAAATCACAATATGGCTCAAAACATGCAATGAGCAAACATTCAAGTGTGAATCAGTATATGAGGTTCATTATAGGGTGCTGGATTGGTAGGGTAAGGCCAGAATTCTCAAGGTTTTTGCAAGGTACACAATAGTCAAAATTGCACAAATGATAACGAACTTTGTCACACGTTTTCCCCACTTCTTTTCTCAGTTTTTCTTTTGTTTTTATTTTCTCTTTTTTCTTTTTTCGTTGTTTTCAACGTGAGCAAATTCCAAATTTTTTTTGACCAGGGGTAAAATAGTAGTTTCACACTTTTGCCCTAAAAATTTCCTTTTTTGGCAATAATGCAATGACCTTGAATTGTAGTGTGATACCTTAAATTGTAGTAAAATAACATTGAAAGTGAGGGAAATTGAGGTTGGACAGAATTAGGGTTAGGGTTAGGGGTTTTTTTTGAACGAGTTGGGAACTTTCAATTGTGACTTTGTTTGGAAAATTTGGTTTAAGGCTTTTGTTAATGGATCAAATGAGGATGTTTATGGTCAGGTTTGATGATTTGTAGGGCTGGATTGATGGTGTTTTTGGCCATGGAGTGTAATAGGGCAATTAAGGTTTTCTTTGGTAAATCTGGTTTCTGTAGTGCAATGATCAACACTTGAACAGCAAAATCAATGCATGAATTCAGTCACAAAATAAAATTTAAGACAAAAGATCACAATCAACCAAAAGCTTCGGTAGCAACAAGATCAATTATGACTAGGTGGCTATTTAAGCAAGGTAACGCAAGTTTGTAAGGCTGAACGTTCAACCTAGATGCAATATCCTAAGTGTTCAAGTTTCCACATGAAAGTTCAGTTCTTCAGGTCTCAAATACATCCCAAATGATGAATAAACAAGGATAGAATAAAAACAATGGATATTTAAGCCGTAAGGTTTAGATTTTGTCCAAAGTTTGAAGCTTTGGATACAAAATGAGAGTTACAGTTTTTATATGCAAAATAACAGAAAATATAACTGTTAGGAAATCGAACGAGATCACTGCAAAAACGCGCAACGGAAAACAAAAATTGATCTCTGATTTCCTACCAAGGATCCATGTTGTTCGTTTAATTCGACGAAAAAAAAACAAAAAGTACCTCCGTAGATTCGAAATCTGCAGATAGAAGAGGTGCGAAAATACGATCACCCTCTGTCGGTATCCACAGGAACGCTTCCGCCCGGAGTGCTAGCTCTTCAAACGGCGTGGCTGAAGAATTCGGTTTTCACAAAAACGATTCTTGCACTTTCGTTTTCTACTGGTTGTGTGGTGTACGAGATACACCATGCTCCGTACATATATATAGATATCAAAATTCGATTCCTGATCGGATTTGTTAACGCTATCAAAATCCGTACCAGATACGGATTCTGTTAGGATTAGATAAAACCAATCAAAATCCATATCAAATATGGATTCTCTGTTATTATCCGATGATATAAATATATACATAAAAAACGAAATTAATAATAATAATAATAATAATTAATATCCAATATTAATATTATTAATATTAAAAACGATAATAATAATAATAATAATTAATATCCAATATTAATATTATTAATATTATTAATCTCAGCCATACGCATTCTTGTGTGTGACCCGATAGGCCCATATTAAATGGCAGTTGATTAAATCGCTATTAAACCAACAAGTCGTAATTGGCCTCTAGCAAGGCATTACGACTACCCAATTAATACGAGTAAAGTCCAACTAGCCTAATAATAGTACATGCATTAATCCCTTTGTCACACGATATCTAGTTTGAACATAAGTCATGGTCAGCGTCATACTTATATAGTTCAAACATATGATTACTCGATCTCTAAGTAGACTGATAAAACAAATGATATTGATCACACTATCAATTCATTTGAGCACGGCCATGCATTTCACAGTCTCACTAATCGAGGGGCCCAAAGATATCTCTCTCAAAAGAGAGGGACAAATTCTATCTTGATTGTTCAATATCCTCTACATAATTTCTATCACATTCAATCATGACCTTTATTATTATCCAGTTACGGATAACGTTTTATCATGTCAAAATATAATAGTCCTTATATTGGAAACTATGACAATCTCAAGTCAAAGGATTAAAACATGACTATCATGAGATTTACTTATGACGCTAATCCATGTAGCAATCTCATGATGGGTCTATCCAATACACTGTTCTCTAACAAGTATCTATGAGATTGATTCGTATCACCATACACATAATCATCTCATGATTATCAAATCAATACTCATACTGATTATAAATTATTTCATCTCCATAACAATAATGAATCAGGGACATATATCAGAATTGTGTAACATACTAACCAACAATAATGATAATGAAACCTCTTTTATTAATAATAAATGCATAACATAAATATCCAAATCATGGCCTAGGGCACATACACTAACAATAACTTCTCTATTTTTTTTTTGTATTTTTGACGTAAAAACAAATAGATATGATGGCAAAAGAGGGATACAAAAATCATATTCACAAGAATAGAAAAGACACAAAATTTTCAGTTTTTTTTTGCACCAAGGGGTACAGCTTTCTGACACAAAAAGAGGGCATAAATATATTTTTTTTTGAATTTTTGGACAGAATATAGATTTGGGGATGAGGAAAAAATGTCACAAGAAAAGCAAGCTTGGAAAGAATTGAAACGAATTAGAAAAGTGCAAGATATGTGGTGAAAAGAGTAACATTCATTCTGATACCAATTTGATGCAAACTGAAAGTGCGTGATCCACTCTTCACCTCAACGTCCTCCTCAACAATGGTTTAGGCACAAAGAAGATCCCTTCCCCTTGCTTCTTTTGTGTTGGATTTGGCTGACTCAAGCTTTCCTCCGCTTGGAATGGTTGTTGATCAGGCAAGCCTACGAAACCCTCCTGGACAGCACTCCTAAACGTTGGCAAACACCCTCAAATATGCTCATCTTTGAAGGTTATTAGGCCTGATTTTTAATGCAAAATCAAGGAAAGCAAAGGCATGTTCATAAAGAACAAAAACCAAAATTCTATTGAATAAATCCTCAAAATCATAAACTCCCCTGTACAAACTGGTCTGAGACTTATTTATACATGTTCTAAGCTGCCTATGGACTTCCTAATTGACTTTGAGATGGATTAGATTCCATCTCAAAACAACTAACAAAATTTGATCGGAAACTGTTTGAAATTTGAATGCAAAACTGAATTTCAAATGAGCTTTATCTTAGCTTCAATTCTTGTCTTCAAATCTGATTATTTGATCCCTTTTGCACGTTTTTTGAAGGCTGGAATAAGATGGGATAAGTATTGGGAAGTTCTAGAAAGAAGAGTCAAAGTAGGAAACTCAATTTGACAACAGAACCTTGCATGCCCAATATGAAGGCCTTAGAGTCCGAAATAGCCTTTTGTGTCTTCATGAAAGTTGTAGATCCTTTTGAGAACTTGATTTTAGGCATCTGAATGACCTCATTTGGAGTCTGAACAATGGAGATATGCCTCGTCAAATTTCTAGCCAATAATATGACTTTCTTCTTTTGAATTCAAATTCAATCTTCTAGATGTTTATTCTTTATGGACGAATTTGTGGTGCTTAGGATGATGATGAGTTGTCTTGAATCTTGAAATTCAAAGTCCAAGTTGGTTTGAATTTGAAATTCAAATTGAATTTAAATTCAAATTGAGTTCAAATCTTGTTCAAACTTGGCCAAGCCTATCTTGAGATGTTGGTGATGATCTTGACTTCAAAAAATGGTGTTTCATTTTCGTCCAAATTGGCTTCAAAATGTCATGTTTGTTGAATGTTCACTTTGGGGGAGCATTAAGACAAACATTCCTTCTAAGGGCAAACATTCCTTGAGACAAACATTCTCTTTTAGGACAAACATTCCTTGGACCAAAGTTGTCCTAAATATTCCATAGAATATGACTCTCTTGTCTCATCTTCAAAAACATTCTCTTTGGCCTCCAAAACAGTACATTCCTTTTGTCTCTTTTCAGGGAACATCCCTTTAAAACCCGCTTCTAGACCTCCGTTTGGCCTGAATTTTTGCATGAATCATCTTTCCTACATGAGAGCAAGAATCACACGAAAACAAGACATACATTTGCTTATCTTATTGAAAGACGCCTATATGCACGAAAAGTGATGCATGGAATGCAACCTAAGACTAAGACAAACTATGTCTTCCAGGTAGCAGCACTACTAGAGAAACTTCCTCCTTCTTGGAGAAAATACAAGAAGAGAGGAAAGCACAATGGTGCCAAGTTTTCTCTACATCCGGTGATCAAGTAAATACGCATTGAAGAGAACAACAGGATCGAGGATGAGTCTCACAATCAAGAAGACGTCAAGGCCAATATTGCTGAGCATGATGCGAAGAAACACAAGTTCCAGAACAACCACAGCGACAACATAATGGTGGAAACAAAGGTAAGAAAATTGTTGTGCACGTCCAAAAGAGGACCACAGGAGTTTGTTGGGTGTGTGGGAAGCCAGGACACCGAGCAGTCAACTGCAGGAAAAGGACGGGCCAAACCAGCAACCAAGAAAACCTTGTGGAAGATACAGGCACAACAGATGATGTCATTGCAGCACTCATCATAACGGAGGTAAACCTTGTCAGTAGTGCGACAGAATGGGTTAGTCATTGACATCTTTGTCAAGCTTGCACCTAATAACATTGTGGTAGTGCATCTAGTTTATGTCTACACAGGCAAGCACCGAATGTGATATACTACAGCCTTACAACAACTAAGGCTATAGGACAGCCAACTTTGTCTGTATTGACTCCCTTATTTGGATTTTCTAGTGCGTTAGTGCATCCAGAAAGGTTGGTTACATTGTAAGTTACCTTCGGGAAACACCCCAAATGTCGTAATCTGTGGGTAGATTTTGTCATCGTAAAAGAAAGCTCAGCCTTAACATTCTTCTCGGTAGGATGACCTTAATGGACTTGAAGGCAATCATTTCACCTCTGCATGTTAGCTTAAAGTTTTCCTCCCAAGCTGGGATGTTGACTATACATGGAAACCTATATCCAGTCAAGATATTTTATGGTGTAGCAATTATAGAAAAATTATCCACACAGCAAGTTAGCCTTAACGATACTATCCCTCCGATTGACGAGGAGCTAGTGTCAGACGACATGGTCCAAGATTTCATTCTGGACCCTAAACGACCAGAGAATATGTGGCACCCCACCGAGACTAGGGTCTCGGCACGGTGCATCCGCCGTACTATGCTACGAGAAATACAAGGCGTCGATGTCATACATGTGCATGTCGACATAAAACATGGATCGATATAGCGGAAGCAATACAAAGATAAACATAGATACAAAAGACATGCATATCGATACAAATCGTCATATTCTGTACAAGTCATAATGTATCAATATCATAAAATATCCTTAAGTATATCATAATCCAAAAAGTCTAACACATCCAAAAGATAGCTCCTGAGCATATGTCTCGCTCACGGGTAATCTATCTGGGGCTCGTCCTCTATAAATCCCGTGTCACAATCCCTGTTCTCTGCAATGTTTATAAAGACAAGTATGAGCGATAACACTAATCGCCCAGCAAGTAGCCTGTCTGGATACATCATGTGGATCATACATGTGGAGACAGGGTGATAAAACATAACATATCATGTCTCCATGTTAACAAGTAAAAGTGACATACGATTGTTAGTATATGTGCCCTAGGCCACGATTTGGATGTTTATGTTATACATTTATTATTAATAAAAGAGGTTTAATTATCATTATTGTTGGTGAGTATGTTACACAATTTTTATATATGTCCCTGATTCATTATTGTTAAAGAGATAAAATAATTTATAATCAGTATGAGTATTGATTTGATAATCATGAGATGATTTTGTGTATGGTGATACAAATCAATCTCATAGATACTTGTTAGAGAACAGTGTATTGGATAGAACCATCATGAGATTACTACATGGATTAGCGTCATAAGTAAATCTCATGATAGTCATGTTTTTAATCCTTAGACTTGAGATTGTCATAGTTTCCAACATAAAGGCTATTATATTTTGACATGATCTAACGTTATTCGTAACTGGATAATAATAAAGGTCATGATTGAGTATGATAGAAATTATGTAGAGGATATTGAACAATCAAGATAGAATTTGTCCCTCTCTTTTGATAGAGATATCTTTGGGCCCCTCGATTAGTGAGACTGTGAAATGCATAGCCGTGCTCAAATGAATTGATAGTGTGATCAATATCATTTGTTTTATTAGTCTACTTAGAGATCGAGTAATCATATGTTTGAACAATATAAGTATGACGCTGACTATGACTTATGTTCAAACTAGATATTGTGTGACAAAGGGATTAATGCATGTGCTATTATTAGGCTAGTTGGACTGTACTCGTATTAATTGGGTAGTCGTAATGCCTTGCTAGAGGCCAAATACGACTTGTTGGTTTAATAGATATTTAACCCACTGCCAATTAATATGGGCCTATCGGGTCACACACAAGAATGAGTATGGGCTAATATTAATAATATTAAATATTAGATATTAATTATTATTATTATTATTATTATTATTATTATTATTATTATTATTATTATTATTATTATTAATTTCGTTTTTATGGTTATATATATATATGTATTATCGGATAATAACGAAAGAATCCATATCTGATATGGATTTTGAATGTCCTGATAGAATCCATATCTGATATGGATTTTGATTGGCATCAACTAATCCGATTAGGACTCGGATTTTGATGTCTGTATATGTGTACATATATCTGTGTATCTCATATAGAGAAGACACACGAAAACCAACAGAAAAACAAAACCCTAGAATTGTTTTTGAGAAAAGCCGAGTTCTTCAGCCGCGCTGTTCCAAGAGCTAGCACTCCGGACGGAAGCATTCGTGTGGATACCGACAGAGGGTGATCGTGCCATCGCACCTCCTAAGTCTGCACGTTCCACATCTGCAGATTTCGAATCTATAGAGGTATGGCTTTTGATTTCTTTCATCGAATTAAATAAACAACATGGATCTTTGGTAGGAAATCGGAGATCAAGTTTTGTTTTTTCCGCTGCGCGTTTTGCAGTGATCTCGTTGCATTTCCAAACAATGATAAGGGTAATCATACAGCATGTAAAACATACTTAAATAATATCATCAACAAGGTGAAGATTTTCCTTCTATCTATGTCCATAAAGAAACATACTATATGCCCATGACATCAACCTCCTTAGGTTCCGATGCTATAACGGCCTCCAATCACCGGTAACATACTATATGCCCATGACACCAACCACATCGGTCATGGTGTCATGACAGCCTCCAAATAATCATATACATACAATAAACATGTCATGGGATATCTGACTATGCATATGATTTGACGTGCAAGAATGGACTTTTAAAACATGTCATGAGATGCAAAGTGTATGCACATGTACTCGGCTTCCTATTCCATTCAACATTCTATATGCTCTTAAATATTCTCATATCATCATGTCATCAAAACTCTACATATATGCACTTAATCCATGCCTTCATTCATGAAAATCCACCTTCCTTTGCTCTCTAATAGGTCTCAGCCAAACAGCTCCAAAATAGTCCACTTTTTGGTCAAATTCATCCATCAATGCTTTTTTAAAATATAAATCCTACACATAGTCCAAATGGCAAAAAAAACTCTAAAACATCTATTATTCATATTTACATACTTTAAAATTTCACAAGAAAATGTATAAAGTAGTCGTAATTTATATTATACTACTTTTCATATATATGTATATCTAGAAACATATAACAAGATTATTTGTTCCAAAAAAGGCCTTAGGCCATGGGTATATCACTTATATATTTTTTAGTGAAAGATGGGCGGTGCCGTCCAAGATTTTATTAATAATAGCAAGCCCTCATTTATGGCGGAGGAATACCGTGGTTACATGTGCTGTGGGAGACTCTCCCACAAAACCGAATGAAATAAATAAATTGCACTAAGTTTTTGTTTCAAATTAGTAAAAGACAATGCAAGATAATTTCTATGCTATTTACACTAGGAAGCACATCCATGTATAGTAATTCAGCATCCTCCCGTTATTGCTCCATTTGTGTATCCAGCGGGTTGCCAGTCGGGATCCGTTTATGCCACATAAAGTAAATGGTCAATACAGTATAAGCAGGATATAGTAAATATATTAACATGGAGGCCATGTACATATCGACATTGCATGTATTCAAAATGAACACAGGCAACCGCTAAAAGACCAATCCAGATGTACTTGTCCACCAATACTTAAATGGGTTATAAAATTCTGGCAGCCATCGATTATATTCATCAGCAAAATCAGAGAAAAAAGATTCATTATCCGTATAGTAAATGTGATATAATGTGCTGGATACACTAAGAAGAATTAGAAATATAACATACCAATGTTACCTATGCCAAGAAGTGACATATGCAACTATTTCACGCGCACGCAATATTACACCCCGTGACTTTTAAGCACGATTTTCAATACTTAGAGGTCAACCTTAAATACAACTTAATTAATTTTGTAGGTTATGAGACTTAGTCACCTAAAACATAGAAGAATAAGAAAGAAGGGTTCAAAATAGAATTAAAGGTAATTAATAGAAATTATTTAAAAGGTCCCTACTAGGAGATAGGGGGAGTTATAGAAATTTAGTATAACTCCCCATCTCAGCATAAGGGGACGTTTTCCACAC
This sequence comes from Eustoma russellianum, assembly GCA_036186865.1. Taxonomy (NCBI): domain Eukaryota; kingdom Viridiplantae; phylum Streptophyta; class Magnoliopsida; order Gentianales; family Gentianaceae; genus Eustoma; species Eustoma russellianum. The sequence continues at coordinate 20,407,232 of AP025071.1, read as the reverse complement.
CAAAGAGGAGAGGGAAAACCGCAGGAAAAAGAGAGAGAACAGAAAAGGAAAGGAAGAAGAAGAAGAGAAGAAGGAAAGGAAGGAAAAGGCCATTCTAGGTTCAATTCTTATCAAGGTTCTGCAGTAAATCCGTAAGACTAACTAGAAACCAAGGCAAGTAATCTTTCTATACGCTTTACGCAAATTTTGATACTTAAGGCCCTATGTTCTTACAAAGAGAAAACATGAATCACACATTAGTATTCTTGTCTTGTCTATCTTAAATGCTTTGTTATACGTAAGTCTTGTTGCTAATTGTGTAAAGTCTTGTTCTTTGGGCCATAATTATGAAAATAGTTGTGTGGTGCTTCGTTGTTGTCAAGCATGCCCATAAAAGTGTATATTTTGACGTGCTTATTGTCTTGCGCTACTCTTATGTTGATTGTCTACACTTAGATGTTGAGAGTAAGTGCAGGAAATTGAGAGATGAGTGATGACAATGCTGTAGTCTTGTTGTGTTGGGAAAGTTGATGAGATCTTTTGAAGGTTGTGAATGATTGAAGGCTAGAGTGGATACTGTTAGGCATGGCTAGGCATCAATTCATGTTTAGATGTGTGTTAAGTAAGATGAATCTAGATGTTAAGATGGATCTTTAAGTGTTGAAAATGAAAGGGTTGAAGAAGGAGGGTGTTGGAGAGGAAGTTACTGCAGAAAAACTGCAGTTTGGCATCGTCAGAACACTTCGAACAACTACATTAGGCGCTCTATGTCACATTAGGCGCCTAATGTAGCGTTCAATGTGTCCTAAAGCTTTCCCGTACAGAAAAACTGCAATTTAGAACCGTCAGAACGCTTCGAACACCTACATTAGGCGCTTTATGTCACATTAGGCGCCTAATGTAGCGTTCAATGTGTCCTGAATCATCCCCGAACACTTCGAACGCCTAGTATAGACGCTTTAAGTCACTATAGGCGCTTCATGTAGCGTTCCAACTGTACTGGAAGTCTTTTTGACCCTTTAGGCGCCCTATCTATGTGTAGTAACTTTATACACTTCTTTTGAACATAAAATGCAAGGGTATTTGAGGTGCAATTGAGGTGTAGATGGTAAGTTTGATTAAGTAAGCATAAGATTGAATTACAAGTGAATAAGTGAGACGAACAGACTTGACAAAATACGAACAGGGAGTGTTTGAGGTGCAAGACCGTATACTTGATATGCAAGATGTATGTGTGTGTTACATGTTGATTTGAAGCTACTTGTGCATCCTGCATCATGACATGGGCACTTGCATTTGATTTGAGATTTGCTTTGCAAAAGAACATGTGATTACAAGAAAGGTTTAAAGTTTTCGAAAGACAAAATGGCTGCTGGTTGATCGCAGGGTATAAAAGTCACGCCTGCGAAAGCAGGGTATAAAAGCGTGATCTGTGAATCAACAGCAGGGTATAAAGTATTTTATGGGGCCGTGGACCTATCAGCACGGAAAATAAAGTTATTTTATGGGGCCGTGGACCTATCAACACAGAAAACAAAGTTATTTTATGGGGCCGTAGACCTTTCAGCACGGATATATGATATATGTAATGGGGCCGTGGACCTTTCAGCACGGATATATGATATATGTAATGGGGCCGTGGACCTTTCAGCACGGGGTATAAAGTTATATGTTATGGGGCCGTGGACCTTTCAGCACGGGGTATAAAGTTATGTTTGCTGTGGACTGATCACCCACAGGGTATAAAGTTCTGCTACGCGAAGAATATGATATGTAAAGTGATGAAATGTTTTGTGAAATGACATGCATGACATGTTTATGAAAGAAGACATATGCATGGGTGTTGTGTGTGATTTTAAAGATGTACATGCATCATGATACATGAAGCCTAAGACTTGACATGCAAGAAACGTGGTTAGTCTATGATTTGCTTATGTGATACGTTGTTTTAATACATGTTGGTTCCCGTATCTGTGTACATATATGTGCTTTATCGGTTTTGAGGAATTCTTAATAAGATGCTATTTGCTAACCCGAGCACCTTATTTTTGGGCAATGTTTAATACACTGGTGACTCGACGTGTGTGATTCCGTAAGGTGTATAGACGGGTTACTTGCTGGCGATAATTTCGCTAAGAACAGTTACTCTATTCCTTTTTCAGGTGAGCCTGAATATGAGTTGATATTCATCGAGGACGATGGCGAGTGGGCTCAATGGGATGACGGACAGGGGAATACATAGATGCTGGACTACTTTCTTTAAGTTTGGAAACTCGTTGTTATTATGTTGATCTAGAACTTATGTTGGTTAGATGAACAAACACCTTTTATTTCCGCTATAGTTTCTGGTTGTATGATTTACGATGAAGGTTTAAATTTTATGACGTTTCCGCTGGTTCTTTTATCTTACATTATGAAGGATGTACGTTTGATCTACTTGACGCTTCGTAGTTCTTACATTATCGGGCCGGGGCGCTACAGGTGGTATCAGAGCCTAGGTTTCAGATCTATCTCGGAAACTTAGGTTCATGATCTTTTAGACACCTAAGTTATGATTCTCCCTTAAGTTTGATCCTTAGATATAAGTATTGATTTTTCTTAGTGGTTAAGTATGATATGGGTTGGGTGTGTGCGAGCGCGTTTATCCTCTAATTTCGTGTTAATAGTTGGATTACATACCTCACCCCTTCATACGCGTTCAAGCTTTCAGTAACCCCTTGTATTTACTGAATGCTAATGCAATGTTGACCTTTTCAGAGAAATATGCCTCCAAGAAGAGATAACACAGGCAACTCTGGCAATGGACAGGAGAACCAGCCACCACAAGTTGTTTTACCCCAGGTGCTCACTGATGCACTGACGGTGATTGCACAAGGGTATGTGCAACAGCATCAGCCTCCGCCTCCACCACCGCCACAGCATAACATTAGGTTCTTTTATGGAGAGATGAGAAAGATGAGGGTGCCGGAGTTCGGTGGATGTACTGATCCGGAGGAGGCTCAGCACTGGTTGGCTGAGGTGGAGAAATGTTTTAGGCTAGTGCAAGTACCGAATGAGATAAAGGTTGAGGTGGCCACACCCCTTCTAAGTGGCAAGGCTGGCGAATGGTGGGAAGGAATGGTGTTGAGAATGACCCCACCAATCTCTTGGACACAGTTTTGTGATGCTTTCCTGAAGTACTACGTACCGGAGACTGCCATATTGGACAAGATAAGAGCATTTGACAGATTGGAGCAAGGAAGGATGACGGTGTCGGAGTATGCAGATCGTTTTCATGCCTTGGGTAAATTTGCCCCTGCGATCATGTCTGATAATCGTCTTAAGATGACGAAGTTTGAGAGGGGTTTGGACTCGAGGATACAATCGGCGATAGTGAATGCAGGGATGAAAACTTATGAGGATATGCTAGATGCGTGTTTTCGTGTGGAGAGTGATTTCCGCCGAGTAGCGGCAAGAGCAGCTAGCGCTGGAGGGTCGGATAGAGGCAAGAGGCCAAGAGATGATGTGCGAGTTGGTGGAAGACCCGGACGTTGGGTCAAGATTCCGAAGAGAGGCCCGGTTGGAAACTTTCAGAGAACCCCACCCCAGAACCCGGTGGCCTAGCAGGCTATGGGAGTATGTCCACACTGTAACAGGAACCACGTCGGAGTGTGTAGGAAAGTGGCTGGAGCATGTTTTCGATGCGGTCAAGTGGGCCATATGATTAGAGACTGTCCGGAGATAAAGAAGAATAATCTTGGAGAGGCGGCTCAACAGCCAAGAGTGAAGCCTCGAGCAAATGCTCGTGTACATTTAATGACGGACACGGATGTGCAGGAGGCTACCGATGTAGTAGCAGGTATCATTTAAACTAAGTTTGAATTCATATTGAATTAAGTGTTTTCGTGCTTAACTCTTGTGTAAAACTTCATATGGCCTTAGGTGCGGTTTTAGTAAATAAGATGCCTGCCAATGTACTTTTCGATAGCGGCGCAAGCCACTCCTTTGTAGCAAAGAGATTTACTAAGCACCTTGGCAGTTTGCCTGAATGGTTAGAAACTCCGTACTGCGTTCAAGCGGCCGGTGATCAGATTATGGTTTCATACCAACAGTATCGAGATTGCGAATTGGAGTTTGAAGGACAAACATTCCCACCACACTGATCCCTATTCAGATGTATGACTTTGACGTCATATTAGGAATGGACTGGTTAGCCAAGAATCACACTAATATTGATTGTCGGTTGAAGCAAGTGACAATCAAGAATGCTAAGATAGAGGAGGTAATATTTCAAGGAGATGCGGAACGAAAGAAGGTACCCAAAAAGGTGTACGTGTCGGCTGCACAAGCGCGCAAGGCATTAAGGAAAGGTGCTGAGGGATTTCTAGTGTATGCCATGGATGTTACCAAGGAGGTATCGCCTATTGAGCAAATTCCAGTAGTCAACGAATTTCCTTGATGTGTTTCCGGAAGATTTACCAGGAGTACCACCCCCGAGGGAAGTTGAGTTCGAGATCAACTTGATTCCTGGAACAGAACCTATTTCTAAAGCTCCTTATAGAATGGCTCCGGCAGAACTGAGAGAGTTGAAGGAACAGCTGCAGGAGTTACTGGACAAGAAGTTTATCCGCCCTAATGTATCGCCTTGGGGAGAACCTGTTTTGTTTGTAAAGAAGAAGGATGGTAGCATGAGGCTTTGTATCGATTATAGAGAGTTGAATAAAGTTACCATCAAGAATAAGTATCCCCTTCCGCGAATCGAAGATTTATTTGATCAGCTCAAAGGTGCTAAGATCTTCTCGAAAATCGATCTCCGATCAGGATATCATCAGTTGCGAGTGAAGGCCGAGGACATCGCAAAGACAACTTTCCGCACAAGGTATGGCCACTATGAATTTTTAGTGATGCCATTTGGATTGACAAATGCCCCTACGGCTTTTATGGATCTTATGAATACCGTCTTTCGAGAATAGTTGGATAAGTTTGTAGTGGTATTCATAGATGATATTCTTGTGTACTCTCCTGACGAGCAAACTCACACTGAGCATTTGAGAACCGCACTAGGCATTTTGAGGCAGAAACAACTTTATGCAAAGTTTAGCAAGTGTGAGTTTTGGTTAAGAAGTGTGGCTTTCTTGGGTCATGTGATATCAGAAGAGGGGATTGCTGTTGACCCAAAAAAAG